>MU562415.1:6523239-6635739 GCA_024362625.1 Silurus asotus
TACATTTCTCTATTCAGTGTCACAGAACACATACACACACACACACACACACACACACACACACACACACACACACGCATAGATATATTTATTTATATATATGATAAGAGAAGAAAGCTGGGAGTCACATGAGCGTGGTGTTACGAGATATATGAGAGGGGACAGATTGAGAGACAGAGAGAGTGACACTGTGAAAGTGTGGATATACTGTAGATAGATGGATGGATGGATGGATGGATGGATGGATAGATAGATAGATAGATAGATAGATAGATAGATAGATAGATAGATAGATAGATAGATAGATAGATAGATAGACCCTATACACATGTATATATTTACTGAGACCTTAGGGCTTTCATCATTGTAGTGCAGCAATGAAGAAGAAAAAAGCTGACACTTAGTGACATTTGCACTTCAGTTTGCCAACACACACACACACACACACACACACACACACACACATGATTACAAACTCAGAAGTACCTATATATAGGTGTAAACAACTGCACAAACACATACTGTATTTAAAACATGGACATCAATTCAAAACATGCATTTAGTGAGGAGACAGATCACTGCCAGTGTAGGCCGTTTCCATAGTAACCATTCCCTCCTGTCTCCTATTTATTAGGTGGGGGTTGATGGTGTCTAGGGGCTAAGAAATCAAGGAGGCTGGTGGGTCTTTATACAGTATATGAAGCTATGACTCCAACACAGCCTCATCACACACACAAACACACACACACACACACACACACACACACACACACACACACACACACACATGGCATGACGTCAGTGAATCCACAATACATTACCAGCTCAACCTTTTAGTCGTATGTCAACTATTCAATCATAAAGGGCAAGGTGTGTGTGTGTGTGTGTGTGTGTGTGTGTGTGTGTGTGTGTGTGTGTGTGTGTGTGTGTGTGCACAGGCAGGATGTGTCTAAGAAAAAGGTAAAAAAAATAGAAATGCACACAAGAGAAGGAAAGGGCAAGGAGAGAGAGAGAGACAATAAGAGAACATGTGGAACTGTTAAGTGTGTGTGTGTGTGTGTGTGTGTGTGTGTGTGTGTGTGTGTGTGTGTGTGTGTGTGTGTGTGTGTGTGTGTTTGCTACTTCGAGAGAAGTGTGTGAGAAATTATGAGACAGAGAGAAACACAGAGAAACAGAGAGAATGATAGAAAGATATACAGACCAACAAACAGACAGAAAATATAGGGACGGACAAACAAAAAGACTGACAGAGGGACAGAAAGTAAGAAAAAGAAACAGATAAACATGCAGAAAGACAGAGAAAAAAACAGAGACAGAGAGACTGATAGAAATGTAGACAGAGAGACAGAAAGATGGATGGACAGACAAACAGGCATAAGGAAATACAGACAGAGGGACAGAGAGACAGAAAAAAGACATACAATCAGAAAGACAGACAAAGAAACAAACAGGAACAGGGAGACTGAGAAAACAATAGACAGACAGAGAGACAGACAGACAGACAGACAGACAGACAGACAGACTGTAGGTCTCACCTCTCCATAGTCAGTAGTGAGAACGATGGTTCCATCTCCGCAGGAGTTCACTGTAGAGGGAAGCAGCTGCTCTTTCTCCTTCACCCACACACGCGTCCCCTGTAACACACACACACCAAATCAACTCTGCGTTATACTTAAACACACACCGTTATACACTAAACACACGCCATTTCACACAAACACTGTTACACTAACACATGTTTATACACTAACTCTTACCCAAACCCCCACTAACACACACACCATTATACACTAACACACAGCGTTACACACAAAAACACACGTTATAAACTAACACACATCATTACACACAAAAACACAGCGTTATACACTAACACACACTGTTAAACACAAAAACACACAATTATACACTAACACACACCAAACGCAGCGTTACACAAAAAAACACACCGTTATGCACTAACACACATTACTACATACAAAAACACACACTGTATACATTAATACAATAACACACACTATTATACACTAACACACACCTTTACACACTAACACACACCGATATACGTGAACACACAACGATATACACTAACATACACACTAACATACACTAACACACACCGATATAAGCCAACACACACCGATATACACAAATTATACACACACTGTTATACAGTAACACACCATGTTTTTTGCATTATTTTAGAGTATCACTTCCGTTAGTTTTAAAGAAAATAGACTAATTTCACACGAGTGACATGTTTTCTGTTTCACACACACACACACACACACACACACAGAAAAAGCAGACAGTGTGTTGGTAAAGCTCTCCTCTTCTTTACCCTAATCCCACTGTCCTGGCCTTGTGGTAACAGAGCCGGTTCGAGTCAGCGATATGGAAATAGGTTTGAGCAGAGATCGATACGCTTCTAAGACATTCGATACAAGAAGCACATCGGCTGCAGCTCGGCCTTCAACACACCAAACCTCAATCCCACTGCAGCAGACGAGCAGCGGTTAACGCAAAACCGTAACGTCACACCAGCACATGCAGAGGTTTTCATTTCAATCTTTTATTCACTTGACAAATTACCAGGTTGCAAAAATTTTACAAACTTACGAAAAATCGGAATTTCCTAAGAGTAGAAAAATAAAAAGAAGCAATTTAAACAAACAACTACCTAGAATATAAGATAATAAAAAATATATGCAATGATATAGTTTAACATTTAATTCACTTAAGTGTACTATCATTTATTTTTTATTCTAATAACTCTGTAATATATTCATAATCTAACAAATTCTTTCTGTTATCCAGATGCCTGAAAACACCCCACAGACCCACTCATACACAAAGTTACACGGACAGATGTGTCTTCCTTTTAGCAGCTGCAAATAATCAGAGCGAGAAGAGGAAAAGGAATAAAAAAGAGTAGAGAGGAAAAGTAGAAATTCCTTAGCTAGCAGATGGTTAAGGTTCTGCCCACACTGTGGCGTGTTCTCTAAAGATAACAACACTACAGGAGAAACAAAAGGGACCAAATACATAACCATGTAGGTGAAGTAAGGAGGCATGGGGTGCAGGCCTCAGGGTGAAATATTCATCCCAAAGGTGTTCAATATTGTGTAGAGCTCTATAGCAGGAGATCATCCACCAAATCTAAATCATGTAAAACATATCTTCATGGAGCTGGCTTTTTGTACAGGAACAAGTTTGGGTCTTGTTGTTCAAGTGAATGGAAATTTTTACACTACAGCATCCAAAGACAATTGTGTGCCTTCATCTTTGTTGTAATATTTTGGTGAAGAACCACATATGGCTGGAAAAGTCAGGTGTCCAAATACTTTTGTCCACACAGTATTCTCGAAATGATAAAACCTGCACTACAAGTTTATCTTAAGTGTCAATCGACCATCGTTCACCTTCCCAAGAACCTCCTCAGTCAGCATCAGGTGCACCAAATAAAGGTGGTTTGTGTTATTAACCAGAAGCATGATACCTCACAAGAGGTTCTGAAGAGACACAACGCATTGCTTTTGACGCATTCGACGATTTGTCACAGGCTCCGAAATGGCAGCCCATAAACACCATAATCAGCGGTGTGATGTGGACGCCCACGCAGCCACTTTAAGCCTCTTTATTATTATTATAGAAACCGCAGGGGAAAGCGTCCGAGCTAAATCAGGAAACTGTAAGACCCTGGGTTAACCGTGTAGACTGTTAATTACACCAAGGAACCATCATCTGTTCAGGGAGAAGAAGAGAAGACAAGAAAAAACAAGCTGACAGCCTCAATCTTTGAGTCTCAAACCTGACTTGACCAAACTGAGCCGAAAAACTAGCCTTTTTTTATTTGTTTTAAATGTTGCTGTCTCTGTATAAATTCTGTTCTTAGTAATCAGAATTGAAAATAAATTAAATAATCAATGAATAAACCATAATTTCACAGCATAATCTGTACAACTGATCAGGGAATAACCATTGTTTTGATGCAAGTTTCTTACCAAAAATATCAAATCATATTCAAAATATTTTTGTCACATACACATTCATGCAGAGTACGACGTAGTAAAATGCGTTTTTAAAACAAGTATATAAAAAATATACGTACTAAAATATATTTGTGAAAGAATATTAGGAATTTATATTGACAGATGAAAGATATTGGCAGAAGTACAGATTATAGTGATCCAGTGTGATTGTCCTTAAAGTTCCCATGTGCTGGTATTAAAGGGACATAAAGTGACACTCTACTGTCCAACTCCAGATTTTAAGTTACATTTAATGGTGCAAAAAGATTGTGTAATGAAGGAACAGTAAGATGGAGAGAGAAGTCCAGGTACAAGGTACCTTTCCTGGTTTAGACTCCTCATTCTATCTGTGTTTGCCTTGGAGGATCGAAAATGCTTCCCTCAACGCAACAGAGAAGAGAGCCCATTATTGGGATGGCTGAGGTTCTTCACAATCTTCCTGGCCCTTGTGTGGTGTGCTGTAGATTTCCTGCAGGTCAGGGAGCTCAGTGTGGATGGTACGTTCAGCTGAACCACCATTCTCTGGAGGGCTCGCCTGTACTTCATGGTTCTGTTCCCGAACCACTAAGTGATACAACACGTCATGACGCTCTCAATGGTGTAGGTGTAGAAATTCTTTAGCGCCTAAGAGGGTAGTTTAAAGTCATTTAAGCGTCTCAAATGGTAGAGACACTGCCGAGTTTCTTCACCAGGGTGGTGATGTTGCAGGACCACGACAGGTCCTTGTGTGATGTGAACACCTAGGTCCTGGAAACTGTCCACCTCTCATCACTGGGGTCCCGTTGAGCTTTAGCGGTTGGTATGACGGCTCCTGCTTCCTGCTGAAGTCCACTATTAACTCCTTATATACTGTAATACATATCATGTATACCAGGGGTCCCCAAACACCGGTACCGGGCCGTAAATCATTTGGTACCAGGCTGCACAGAAAGAATAAAATTTTTATTTGAAATAATAAAATAAACCACTTCCACCTGAATTCCACAATTTATTTCAGTCAAGTTTTTTTTTCATATTTGTTGATAAATTAGGCTCCCACCAATTCAGCATTACAGTGAGATGCATTTTTATCATATAAGTAAATAAACTAATGATTAAAATTAATATGATATGATTTATCATATTAAGGAATTTAATATAAATGTTATTGCATCTAACAATATACAGAGTGATTCTGTGTGATGTGCAAAAGGTAAACCTTCTTTATTAATAACCTAATACATGATTTTAATGCAGCTGCGGTGGACACACACACGTCTAATCCTACTTCCACAACAAAGAGATTATGGATTGCCTGGGGCTACACACACACACACACACACACACACACACTGATACAATGAGAGTCACAGGTGGTGTGGTCGGTGCGATGATTTTGCGATGGAAATGCCTAGCAAACATTTTTTTGTTAAAGTTCAAGATTAAAATTGTTCTACCAGCGTCTGGTGGCTATTTATGTAGGAATCACTGTGGAAGCACTTTATACATCTCAATCTGTGAGTAATTACTGCTATTAGGGGACAAACATGCATTATACATAACCAAATAGAACAGACAAAGCTGTACATGGTGGTATCAAAAAGATTCAAGACTAGTTTTGTAACACGCCAACAGATGGCAGCACATGGCTGATTGCACAGTCACAGGGAGCACCGACCTTCATAAGTCATTGTGCTAAAAGACATCGTCCTGTGTACATCAGGAGCTGGGCAACTGGTGCTATTCGCATCACGTTTATTCCCATTTCATCATGGACAGCAAGTTAGAACAAAAGCAATTTTATGGCAATGCTGCATTGAGCTGTTCGAAGTGAAGAGTGGAAGAACATCCCAGGAAGATCATGAAGACCTTTAATAGCCAAAACCCGCAAAAATATCGAAACCATTCAGCAACTTGTGCATGATAATTCTCACGTGTGATTTAATCATGTGCCATGTTGCTGGTAAGTTTGTCCACAGCTGCTGACCCAGAAGCAAAAGGAAGTCTGCCATGAACTCCGTCAGTTGGATGATCCGTCCTTCATGTCGAGGATCATTACCGGTGATGAAACTTGGGTGTTTTCGTACAACCCTGATATGAAGCAACAGTCTTTACAGTGGAAAAGCCCATCATCTCCAGGAACAAAAAAGGCGAGGCAGGTAAACAGCTTGACAAGTGCATGCTTATCAACGTCTTCGAAATTTGTCCTGCTGTGAATCAAGAATGCGTCCCCAGGGAGCAGACCGCCAATAGTGAGTTCTACTACAGAGTTTAAGACGTCTGAGGGTGGACATGTAGTGAAAGCACCCAAATTATTTAAATAACAAAAAATTGAATGTGTATCTTAACAAACCATTATTTTTTTATTGCTGATTTCTCAAAACCACTTTAGAAAATGTTATGTTTTTATCGTCTTTGTTTCTGGCGTAAGTGTGCGCGAACTTTTTGCACTCATTTCTTCATTATATCCAAAAGCAACCATACTCAGTGATTCCATCTCTCTCTCTCTCCCTCTCTCTCTCTCTCTCTCTCTCTCTCTCGTGCTCTCTTTCACAAAAGAGATTAAAATCATTTTCCAGAATCCTTCATACGCTGTTGCCTCTGATGTCATAATAATATGTTAAACTGCAGCTGGAAAGATAAACCACAGCTGGTTAAAAAAAAAAGATCACATGATTTTAGACACGATCTTTTTTCACGTCAGCTTGTTTTCCTGCTTCGTTCTCTTTCCTTCTCTGCTCTTAGGACAAACGTTTAAGAGCATCAGCTGAGAATGGACTGAAGAAAAACCACACACACACACACACACACACACACACACACACACACACACACACACGTTATCCTTTACTGCAACCTGTAATCTAAATCACAGCCGGATCTAAACCCTGGAGAAAACCTGTAATTACTGAGTCGCAGTGAGCAGTGGGAAAATCATAAACATGTGCAGTATTGCACACTGCATCACTACATCATTTACAAGTTCTAAAAGTAATTTGTAAGAAATAAAACACTCTGCGTTTGTGGTGTTACGGGAAAATAATCCACAACATGTATTTTTGTTAAGAAGAGCTACATGGTTAGATTTCTATAAACCTGTGTCCTAATGCGTTTTATTTCTACACACATGCTGCAATATGCAAATTTTTTATATTTTGAATGAAACCGATGGTAAAATTCGTCTTCTCACTTGTGCTACAGCAGCTGTAATTAGTAAAAATTCACCCAAATTTCTTGTCTCTGTCTCAGACATTTTCTGTATTAATAAAGCCATGACCTGCAGATGAAATAGCACAATAAATCAGTTTCCATCCTCCTCTCCTGCTCCAATTTACACAGACAAAAAGGAGAACACGTCGTCTCCTGAATTCCAAGCAGCATGTCACGTGTCCCTAAAAATGGCACGTCTGCTTGCTCTTCACAATATACACTGTATAACCGAAAGTAACAAACGTACATTAACACATGTATGACAATGAGGACACTGCTGTAATGGGTCAGGACACTTTTCTCAGCTCACAACACACACATTCTCACACATTCACACACATTCGTACATGATCATGCTGCTAGGAATAAGGAAGATAATCGATCCTAACATCAGATTCACACCAAAAGTTCTTTATAGGCATCAAATCAAGAGTTAAAGCAACAGCGACAGTCACATTCAAACAGGAATATTTGTATTTGGTGAAGATTCTGGAGCACTAACGCAGGCTGAGACGGTGATGGAGGAACTTCACACCTCTCCATACAACATCTATACAACATCCATCAACAAGCAAACAGCAGACAGGAAAGAGTGAATGAGAAGGAGATGAAATCAGCTGTCAGTCCATCACAGACAATCAGAGAAGAGAAGAGAAGAGAAGAGAAGAGAAGAGAAGAGAAGAGAAGAGAAGAGAAGAGAAGAGAAAAGGAATAAGGGAGAATAGAAGGGAAGAGAAGAGCAAATGAGAGAAGAGAAGAGAAGAGAAAAGAAGAGAAGAGAAGAGAAGAGAAGAGAAGAGAAGAGAAGAGAAGAGAAGAGAAGAGAAGAGAAGAGGAGAAAATTGAAGGGAAGGGAAGAGAAGAGACTAAAGAGCAAAAAAGAAATGCAAAACAGGAGATAAGAGAAAAAAGAAGAGAAGAGAAGAGAAGAGAAGAATTTTAAAATATATTTGAGGGAAAGAGGGAAAGAAACACAGAAAGAAAATGAGAGAGAACGAATCAAAACATTCCCTGAGACAAGGCTGCTTGTAAAAAAAAATGGGTCGAGCCTCCTCCATAAAAACCAGAGCTAAATAGAATGAGACGTAACAGTAGAAAGAGAACGAGTGAGAAGGAGGGGGAGGGGGCGGAGCTACAACGCCAAGAGCACAGTGTCACAATGCTATGACTAAAGAAAAAAAAAAGCTGACACTTAGTGACATTTGCACTTCAGTCTGCCAACACACACACACACACACACACACACACACACACACACACACAAATCAGAGATACCCGAGTTGGAAGGCGGCAAAGGACAACTAATTCCATGAACTTTCTGCTATTACAGAAACATTTACACGTACCTGAAACCAACAAAACACAACATCTGCTTTGTATTAAATAAGTTTTTTTCCTTTATTTTGATAAAATACTTTGACAATCTATTGCCCTGATTCTCTCTCTTTCTCTCTCTCACTGAGGTTAAAAATATTGAATAGAGTGTGTGTGTGTGTGTGTGTGTGTGTGTGTAACTGCTGAATATCTGATCCACACAGTCTCTTCTAATGAGGGTTTATTTGCATATTTTTGGATCCAATCCAAACCCCTTCACTGCTCTCTGACCTGCTTAATATATTCTAATCACGGAGAGAGAGAGAGAGAGAGAGAGAGAGAGAGAGAGAGAGAGAGAGAGAGAGAGAGAAATAAGAAGGAGAGAGAGAGAAACCACAGGCATCAGTATTCCATGACTGAACCACACCCTGATCACACATATTCACACAGGCACACACACACACCACACACACACACACACACACACACACACACACACACACACACACACACACACACACACATTGCTGCACACATTACTCATACAAATATCACAAGTATTGTGATAACTTGTATAACATTATAGCATTTATAATTAAAATCTTTTATTAAAAACTACAAAATGATTCAAATCAGTTCAATACGTTTTTATTTCTATCGCACTTTTAGAAAATGGACATTGTCTTAAAACAGATTTCACAGCAATAAAGTGGTCATAAATTTGTATAAAAAAAAATTAAGAGCCTATAAGTTTGTTCCTTATAATTGTAAGTTAATCCTTAATGAGCTTCCAATAGCGACTAAAGCAAGAAAAAAATCCCTGAGTAGAAACCTTGAGAGGAACCAGACCGAAAACCGAATGTCCATTCATTACAGTTTCATCATTGTTGAGGTTTGCGGCGAGGGGCTTAAATGCGAAACTGTTCATGCAAACTGTGGTCATTGTAGTGGACTGCGGATATTAAATTCTAATCAGCTGATTTATTGTACTGAATGTGACATTTTCTTTCTTTATTTAAATTATGTATTTTTGTATAAAAATAATATATTATATATAATAATATTGGGGAGGTGGTAGCTCACCCGGTTAAGACATTGAATTAGGAGGTCATGAGTTTAAATCCCAGTACCAACCGTACTGAATGTGAAATTTTCTTTCTTTATTTAAATAATGTATTTTTGTATAAAAATAATATACTATATATAATTATATATAATAATATTGGGGAGGTGGTAGCTCACCGGGTTAAGGCTTTGGATTAGGAGGTCATGAGTTTAAATCCCAGTACCACCACACCAAGCAGCCACTACCGGGCCCTTAAACAAGGCCTATAGATAACTGCTATATCTATAGTATATGCTGAATAAAAAAAACATAGCAGTCAAAAATATATATTTTTTAATCTCAGCTCTCTTGAAAAAACATCAATCAGAACGTGCAAAATAAATGACCATTCTAAGTTAATAAATCCAAACAAACATAAAAGCCCAAAATGGACCGTGGATTGGTGACACTCAATTGCCCCAGTTTGTAAATAAGTAATGTGATGGAGTCAGGGATTGAAAAAAATGCTGAGTCCAAGTAATTTTAGTGAGCCGAGCTAGTGATTAGTGAATTTGAAACATGGACCAGTGCAGCTCCTTTGTGTTAATTATTTAGCTGAAGGCAGCTCAGATTGGACCAGGGACAAGCTAGAGACATTAGGACAGAACAGAAAGAGTGTGTGGAGATTTTCACAGATTTTTCCGTTCATTTAACATCAATGTCCCAATTAGTGCACTGCTAATAAAGGTCAGTCTCTTGAAACAAAAGAGCAGATTGCTTTCACTATGCGATTTTTGGGTTGCCAGATCAGAGCCAAGACAACGCCGAGCCAAGATTTAGGAAATACGCCTTTCCTGTGTACCTTTAACCGTACCATTTACAGTGATAAAATTTTTTTTCTATGATCAACAGTCTTGTGGTTTCTTTCACAGTTCATCATTTGGCCTACATTTGAATCCCTTTCACATAGACTTCTACAAACCATATAGACATGTTTATGACTCTATTTGGGATAAATGGTGCTAACTGTTTTGAAAGCTTAAAGAAGGGGTACTAGGACCATGAAGAGGTTTAGTAAAACCAACCTTCCTGCCACTGTTGCTGTGAGGTGTTATGAGAGGTGATATCAATGCCACAGAATGTACACCTCTATAGACATGAATAGAATGTAATGGAATCAATAGATAAACATCTCCGAAATGATGTAATCATCTTTCAAAGCAACTTTCTGGAGGCTTGCTTACATGCTCTATTAAGCTTTAAAGGTCTTAAATGTAGGTGTGTCCAACCATGTCCCATGTGGGAGACAATTTCATCTTTGACCCCTAAGAATGGCGTGTTGCATCACATTAGGATCTGACAGAAGCGGATAAATCACACATTTACAATCCCACAAGGTGGCTGGTACAACCTCCAACATGATTCCCAAGCCATTGAGTTGATTGAGCGGAAACTCGCAGGACTAAAAGCTGGCAGCTGACGTAATGTAATAATGCATGGTGGCCGATCGATGTGGATATTAACACAGACCTTCTAACCAAGTTTATTATAGCACAGAACACTCGCGATCTGGATGGAGATTCATATTTGGAGTTTGAAAGTCAATCATTTCGGCTCTGCGCTTTGGCAATGTTTTTCTGCGATATTTCTGCTTTTTGTTTTCTCCTAAAATTCAAACTGAAAGGTGACAATGTGAAAGTTGCACTAGAAAGTCGTACTTTATAATGACATCAAACTTTATTACCGCATATCCAAATGTTCCTGATTTAAAAAAAAGCATCTGTCATCAGCAAATCGTTATAGTGAGACGGTATACAGTTTGACTAATGGTGGTGGGATCCAGAAACGAGGGCTCCAGTTATAGCATCTAACAACAAGTGATAACATTTTGCCAAATAGTTTTTTACTTTGTCTGGATGTTGAATCTACATACCAATAAAATAAATTAATAAAAACTAATAACTTGAAAGATCTAGTAGAATTAGGCTTCAGGTTTGGTGGAAGTCTAATTCATATAGATATGGATCTCATGGTGGGGTCCTGAAGGTCTTTTTGGGTGTAGCTTTTGGTGTACAGGTTTTTTTTTTCACCCTCATGTCCAAGAAATGGCAGTTGCAAGAATTCTGACAATTTGTTCTCTACACCCAATGAATTACTGATTATATTATTATATTAAAGCAATTTGAGTATTGGATATTAGAAATAATTTTCATTGTATTTCATTATTTTCATTACTAAACCGAATCTAACGAAAGATCATAAGAGTGTATTTTTTATGCTGAAACATTTAGGAGTTGTTGGTTTGCATTTCATTTTTGTAATAAAAAAAAAATTGGCAAAATATTATGGTCTGTTCGGATCTCAAACTTCAAAGATCTCAATTTAAATGTAATTGTTTCATTAGAAAATGAATTTTCTAATTTGAAAATACGGAAAATCTAAAAACGCATTTTTAAGAGTCCGATTGAATATGACCTACATTTGTAATGATTCTGCAAATTTAATATTTCACAATATCTCAGTAGTTTTCAGGTAAAAACAGTTGTTCACAGAACCCCTAAATAATTTTGTTTGGCTAGCATTAACCAACTCAATGATACGCCTTCATCGTTTTTCCTACTAAATCATACATTTTAAAAGCCAATCAATAATGCATGAAAATCATACTTAATTTTTTATTTGAACATTTGTAGGTATCTAAATGCAAACCATGTATGAGTCAAATTCCAAGCACAACAATAATTTTAATTCGGTTTTGTAACAAATTGAGTCAAAACCGACATTCTGTCAAAAGAAAATCATTTAAATATAAAACAGCAATATAAACTCATTTTTAGATCTCTCTATCCTCTCAGCACCATCACCACCACCCTGCCCATTCCCCTTTTCCTCTTTCTCAACATCAACCAGTAGCTCTACACTGTTCCATTCCGATCTCCAGACATGTCACTTATGACATGTATCATCAGCAGCCCTACAATGTAAAAAATGTGTATCTCAGTAGTGTCAAGGTGGAATATAAACCAGGCTTGTTTGTGGAAGGGAAGCCACCCTTCATCTCTTCATCCATCCATCCATTCTATTTAAACATCCATGGTGTGGGTGTGTACAGCAAATATGAGCATGACGTTTCAATGCTCTTTGATAATGTTTGCTTTATGCGCATCTGTAACGTTCACACACACAATGCATGCATCCGACCAGATGTTCCGATCAATTTTTAAACTTGCACGTGCACAGGCCTGTTCAAATGAAATAAAAAAATATTCTTTAAAATTGTATCCCGTTTTTTTGATGAAGAGTCTCATGCTCCTCATCACCATCATCATCATCATCATCATCTGCATTATAGCCTATATATATATATATATACACACCCCTGCACTGGAGGGGTTGCATGCATGCATGAAAATATACAAAAGACGTATCTCTTATGAATCTAATAGATACAGAAATCAAATGCATTTGACTCTTTTTTTAATGTAATTGGCTCACCTCGGCAAAGAACGCATCCATATTTTAACGCGCGCGACAGGCCGCCGGTCCTGGTCTCACCCAATAAATCACAGATGTTCGTGAAACGGAGGGGCAGGCAGAGAAGACAGAGAGAGAGAGAGAGAGAGAGAGAGAGAGAGAGAGAGAGAGAGAGAGAGAGAAGACAGAGAGAGAGAGAGAGAGAGAGGCGGCGGTCGCCGGTTTATGCTTCCCGCATTGCCGGCGCGCGCACCGGGGAGCCCGAAACCAGCATCCACTCCTTTTTTCCTTGATCCTATCAATCGAGATCCTTAAAAGAAAACGGACGCTTATTATTCCTTTCCTTTTTCCTCTCCTCTTTTTTCCCCTCAGAGGTCCCTCAGAGGTCTGTCCTCCTCCGGTGTCCTCGTTAGAATGAATGAGGGGCGGGATCTCAAAGCCATCCACCCTCCTCCAAACAACCAGCAGCCTCCAAATGCATGCTCGGCAAACATCTATCTCCTTTCCACAATGCTCATAATATCATGCATGACATTCACACATGCAGGTAGATCTGTAGGATGTTGCAAATGGGCGTGCGTCTTTTTTGGGGGGGGTCTTTTTTTTTGTGCGTGCGCGCGCACAGCATCTTCGTTGCGTGCGCTTCGGCCTGGAGTAGGTAGGTCAGGTTGCCATGGCAGCGCCTTCTGATCGAAAGAACGTGTACCGTCTCGGTGTCTGTCATCTTACAGGTTAGCATAAGAAATTCATATTTAGAAATTGTATATATGCATTTATATGTGGGCCATGTAATCTGATGCAGGCTGTGCATTTCACCCCAGGCCTTCAGTGTGTGTCTTACCTGAACCAATCCACCTTAATAGCATTATTATGACGTCACGGCGAGAAATTATCAGTATTATAGAGAGAATAACAGAGTGCTGATTCACACACAGGAATCTCATACAATAAAAATGAATGCCATTATTACAGCAAGAAACCCAATAAACACAATTCAGCAAGTCTTCTTTCACTGTAGCCACGACTGCACTCCCGCATTCATCATCTCTAGCAGAAGCATCGATATTACCCTCATTTTTGTGCATTTTTCTGTGCATTACATTTTTCCTGAGAATTTGAACTGAAGGCAAATTGTGTGTTTTTCATCATTGTGTAATGAAAAAAAAACAGCTATACAAATATATTTGAGTTTGTGTAGTTTGCTACAGATGCGGTTTGCAAACTCTGACTGGTGCACATCATCCAATCAAAGGACATGAAAATGCTGACGTTCTTGTACGCCTGCTAGATGGCCCTGGTGTTGCAAACTCGAAATCTAATTGGTTAAAGCAACAGTTTTATTGTCTTGCCCTCAAGGCAAATTTTTTTCGACCCTGGCAACACATGTACATGTGCAACACTTCAACATAAACATACGCTACTGGACGCAGCACAACCAAGAGAAAAGTTATGAACTGAAAAGAAAACAATGCTGTCCACAGCTACATATTTCTTTCTTTCACCAATAATAAAAGAAAGATCGCAAAAAAACATTGTTAACTGTAAAAAAAAAAAAAAGAACCAAGAGGTAATTAGCATAAAGTAGCGCTAATTAGCATAAAGTAGCGCTAATTAGCATAAAGTAGAGCTAATTATCATAAAGAAGGTTTTAGGTAACATGTATAATTACTACTAGCTAAATCTGTGTTAAAGTTTGTACAATTCCTTAAGGATTGATATGAGCTCAGACTTCAGGAGAACAACAAATCGAAAAATGAAAATGAGCAGATCGATGCTCGTCTCGCATTACGGTCGATTCTAAAGCACCTCTGGGTTAAAGATATTATATTCTCTTGGTCATGTGATATGGTATGTCGATTATTTTCAGGTGTACAAGTGTAAACATTTTTGGAAATCTGTTGCTGTTGGAAAAATAATTGTTCCTATTGCTTAAAATCTCTGGGTGTCCGGTATAAATAAAATAAGTTTGTCTTTAAAAACATATATATATATATATGTTTGGGTAGAATTGGATTTTGGCTTGGCGTAGAGGTAGACTGTCAGTAGTAAAGTGTGTATTAGTCTCTCCGTGAGACAGAATCCTTCTGTGGAGACCCTGGAGGATTTAGTGCTCCACAGACACCAGTGCCGTTTATAAACCACAGTGTCTTTGTTTCTGTAGGCGTATAATGTCCAGTCTCCCGCTGGGTCTGCACACTGGAGTCGCAGGACTGAAGCCAAGCCTGATTTTAAGAGGATGCCTGGTCCCCTTCTGTCACATTCAGCTCAATGGACAGCTTTTGTTTCTGACATGTGTCTGGGGAGTCACATGTTCCTCCTGCTTTTATTACTAATTCCCCCCCGAAGTGATGGCTCAGCCAGAGAGTTTCACTTCTCAATTAGTCGCCAGATGCCTTAGTTAAAATCTGAGCTTGCTGCCAGAAATCCTCCAGGAAAGATCCTTAAAAATCCACAAACCAGCCAGAAATAAAAAACACAATGAATTATTTTGTCGAAGATCAAAGTTACCTTTCTGAAGATACTATCGTATATGCAACAGGGCTCTGATTTGATGCGTACATGGCATGACACATCAGGGAATTCATAGCATGGACAAGATTACTTTTTGAATAGTTTTTCAGAAACCAATAAAAAAGTTTATGTCACGCCTTCTTAAGGTTTGAAAGCTCATCAAGATCCAAAAATTTAGAGCTTTAAACAAATACAGATAAATACTCAAAGTTTTAGATGTTCATTACTACATAATTGTAGCTATCAAAAAAAGCATCAATTACTGCAAACATTTCCATGTTATTTGTTTATAGATTATTTATAATTTATTAATACTGAAATACTTAGCATTATTATTTATTTCTGTTACAGGTTTAACCATCTCACAGCCACTTTAGTGGAAAATGATGCTACTCATAAAAGCTCAGAAGAGCTGCATGACCAAAAGATCGTTATAGGAGACGCATTAACGCCGAGATCATCAGCAGCGCTGCTTATTTAAGTTTCGCACACAGTGAATCATTAATGGGGCCACAGCAGAAGGATGATGACCTGCCTGAGGGTGCAACATATCAGCTCATCAAGTCCATCTTATTCTGTTGTTTTTCTTCGCTGTCTATCCTTCATTCAACTCTGAAATTTGTTTAGCCTGGACGTTTTCCTCGTGACTGCCTGACAACCCTGGAGATTTAAATCTGACTGTTGTGTCTGTTTCCAGAGGGGGATCGATACTCATGTTCATTGGGTGGCGGGTAAACAGATTACCGTCAATCAGGAGCCACCAGCCAATAGCAATAACCATAAATCCTACAGGCGGAGTGTAGGGACGCAGCCAAAGATTCCCGAAGTGCCTTAAACCGGTCAGACTAAGAATCAGGCTTAATCCAGTTTTATTAAACTAATAATGATGAAATTATGTAATGGATATAACTGAGCAGCTTCACTTCTGACTATTATAGTGCACATACTGAAAATTTCAATGTAGTCAATGATTACACATACACATAGTCATCCATACAGAGAGCTGTAAGTATAAACATGATAAATAATCAGTACAAGATCATTAATCAAAACATTCTGACCAATCAGAATTAATATATAAATTGTGTAGTAATCTGATGTATTCGCATGCTTATACATTTTGTCTTTCGTAAGCTGCCAAGTAATAAATCTTCACCTTTGTATATATTAAGAAAAAAGTGTGTGTGTGTGTGTGTGTGTGTGTGTGTGTGTGTGTGTGTGTGAAATTGTATAAAAAAGTATCAAAGTGTGATTTTTTAGAAGACATTTTGTCTTTGATCTGACATAAAACTCTTTCCCATAACAAAACACACACACACACACACACACACACACACACACACACACACACACACACACACACACACACACACACACCATAAATATCACATGCTAACCACTGACATGGGAAGGTGATGTGGAGTTACAACAAACACACACACACACACACACACACACACACACACACACACACACACACACAATAATAAATATTAGGGATGTCTCCATGTTCAAAGAGTTGTAGGATATTACATACCCGCAGTTATGGTTGAAATAAAGGAATAAAAAACAAGCAACAGGCAGAAATTTGAACCTTCATTCAGAAGCTGAGAAAATAGAACAAGAGAAAAGTTAATCGATTTTGGAGAGTGTTTTCGAAAAGCTACGTTTTCCTTGACTGAAAACGTCACCTCAGTGTGGACCAAAAAACAAAACAAAGAGAAAAATATGCGCTTTGTAGTGTGGACTCGGCCAAAGACCAATATGGAAAATCTTCCCATTTAAAGTATAACATCAAGACTATCACTTCCAAATATATTATTATATTTATTCATTCATTTATCTTCAATAAATGGTTTATTCTGGTCAGGCTCATAGTAGAATCAGAGTATGTGAACTCAGGATATGTGGCAAAAAAACAGGGATCATGATGCATCTGTTCCATTTACTATTTTTATCCTGAGAAACTCTGGCAGCAGAAAAAAAAAAAAAGTTAAAACCCTTGAAAGTTCTTTAATTGCCCTTCTGGAGATCCTTGTAAAGTTTCTGTGCAAAAATCTGAGACAGAAGGTTTCTCTGTCAGAAAGGATCGCAGCAAGCTAAGCTTCCATCATTATCTAATGAACCTAAAATAACTCTTTTGTGCCATTAAAAAGCATAAAAGTCGGTTTTGAGCCATTACAAAAGTAAACAAATTTGCAGAGATCTCAATCTGTTTTTTAGATTGTATAGATTTTGTAAAAAAAATGTTAAGTTTATGTTTATGCAAATTTTTTTAACTGTATTCTATTTTATTTTGTGTGAGTATTTCGTATGTTTGCGCTGTGGGATGAGCAACTAAAAAAATTTCACTGCATTGCATCACGCATGTAAATTGCATGTGAAATTTTTGTATGTTGCATTTTTATGCCAATTTTAGGTCCATAGGTTCTCAGGATTGGCTCTAGATTTAGCTGTGGTTCTGAATCGAATAGAGCTTAAGGCAATGAACAACCATGGAAAGAAAATTAATCCTGGTTGTGTGGGAAAACCGCAGACCTGGCAACCTCATACACATTTTTTTAGATATATATATTTAAAAACATTAAGGAAAAAAAAACTTTTTTGTTTTGTATTAATTCTATTGTTGGTTTATGAAACGTTCTCCAGATTTGGTGTATTCTACTTGACCTGCTCGTGTCCTCAGTATTACATAATCTTGGGTAAAATCAATACTGCTTTGTTCAAGCTAGACAACAGCTTTTATCCTGCAGTTGAGCACTATGTCATGTCCAGAGGTAAAGAAATGATGGGGCTCAGACTGACAGAAGAATGCTTTTAAGAATATGTGGATACTTTAAGATTTATATATATATAACGCATGATTCTGGTCTGGAATTAAGCTCCGCCCACAATAAGATTATGGCTGTTTAGGTCCGGTCCCTACAAACTTATGAGACAAGGGAAGGAAGGAGGCAATTGGCTTGATGACCTCTTGAAAATACCTAACAAATACTTAACACTCCTGTGTGACGGCAAAACAAAGTACTGTATACTGAGGTTTAACCTCATCGCCTGGTTTCATCTTCTGAAGCAGAACCCAACCACACATCGACTGCTGTGGAAATACAATGAATAAGGGATGATCTGTGTATCTGTGTGTTGACCTTCATTGCTTGTCTAAGTCTAAAGTTTGTGGGAAAGCTTTGCTAATTTTCTAACAGCCTGACACACACACACACACACACACACACACACACACATACACACACATCCACACACATACACACACACACACTGGGTCTTTATTCACCACTCAAGAAAATCAACAGGAAATTAATTTATGTCAGCCACAAGACTCTCTTTACATCTCTGGAAAACCAAGATGGCTGTGTAAGAGATAGCTGCTAATGAGTTAGTAAGGAGAAATAATGCCATTAGAGACAGGAGAGTATTTCTGTTTGTGTGTGTGTGTGTGTGTGTGTGTGTGTGTGTGTGTGTGTGTGTGTGTGCGCATGGTTTCCAGTAGCTAGCACAATTTAATCAAATCTCCCCAGAGGAATGACATCACCGCTAGTTCCTGGAGCTGAAATCGGGTTTTTTTCTCTGTTGTCCCTGAGAGATGTTCAGCCTTGTGTCCATCACAACAGGACGAATTGGCTCAGATACCGATTCAGTAATAATGCAACGAGACAATGTCTGCACAGCTCAGCCAATCAGATTTAATACAATCAGTTTGGGTGTAACCTGCCTGCAATGCAAGGCTTTAGTACAAATCGAATGTAATGATGCAGTCTTTAGCAGTGTGTGTTGAGAATGTAGAGTGTGTTCCTCTGTAGCAGTGATTGAGTTGTTTTCTTTCTGTTCTGACTTGTTCTTGATTTAATATAAAGGTTTAGTTGTTTTCGAGGAGTCTCTACGCACAGATATAGTGAAGCTCAAAACCTTGTTTACTAGTAAACACTGTCACTGTCCAGTTGAAAAACAAAAGCAACACAATCATTGTGAAATTCAGGGCTTCCCAAGTGGTGCATGAGTTGGAATCCCTACAGTACCATTGGCCAGGAGTCTATAGGCCACCTGTGAGCTCATGTGTACGGTGGAGTGTTTCCTTCGTATATGTTACATGGCATGTCTGTACCTAACTGGCGGATCAGTAGGGTTTATTCAAAGCGGCGCTTTGGATATCAGTGTGCATTCAGCTAAAACTTACCAGCAATCAACATTAATGAAATATGAGCTCCAAGCAAAGTAATTTTGATGAATTTGGTAAAACTTCACACAGGGTGTATGGGAACACACATGGTGAGGTCAAGACTAGGTCTGGGTAGTTTATTTGCATCTCACATTTAGCTCTGTGTGCTGGTCGGGGCTGGAGTATTACACTGTTATGGTATTTCCCCCTGTGTTTTATAGTGAATAGTGTTAAAATTATAATAGAGCCACTTGATTTGTTAGACTGGCTATACACTAACACTGAATAAATCTGTAGCCTTGTTCTGGGCCTTGAGTCTTTGAACACTTTGCATTACAAAAAGCATGTTTAACGATTAACCGTAATCTTAACACCATCAGATTGAATTAAAGCGCTGAATTATACGGGTGGGTTTTTACAGCTGATTAGATGAGACGGAACACCCCTCATAATCTGCATTCTTTTCTGTTGTGTTGGGAATTTTGTCCTCATGTCCTCAGAAAACACCATCTGTCACAGTATCTCTGTACTGTACATCATTATTATGCAACTAAACAGGGTTCTTTTAACAAATGGTCCTGAGCAGTCTACTCATTCTGTTACAGTACAGAGAAGCACAGGGTTTGAGATTTTAGAATTTGACTGCTGATATAATTAAAAAGTTTTCTACAAGATCCTATCATCTGCCACATGAAGCAAGAAAGCAGATCATGTACTGAGTTACTGTAACGTCAGGACAAAATCAGATTACAAGCCTCTATCCGTCTGAGTGGATCAGATAACTAGATAACAATGAAAGGACTTCCATACTTCCCACATTCAACCACATTTTTTTAACCTATTTAAGATTTTTTTGTGTAATTAGTCTCCCAAGTAGTAATTTAATGTATTAAGTACAATCATGTGTTGAATGAAGATGAATAAACACAGTAAACACATTACACAGCAGCATGAACTGTTACCATGAACTCTATGTTGCCTGAAGCTGTCACTTTAACCAATCAACAGGTGATTTGGTCACTCCGAGGGGTAAAAATGAGCAAGTTTTTTAAAGGATTTAAGCAAGTTTGAGAAATTGTGACGTCTAGACGACTGGGTCAGAACGTCTCCAAAACTGCAGCTCTTGTGAGATGTTCATGGATGCATTTTATTAACGCAGCATGCAGCATGCATTTCTGATTGGTCATTTTTATTGAAAATATAGAGAGATAAATATAAAGGAAGTGAATTTAAAACCTTTATGCACATTTATTCATGACATCCTTTCTTTAGTCAGATATATTAAAGGAGAGAACCCCTCAGGAAAAAATATTCTTAAACACTTAACCTTTGTTTTGCTGATGAATTTGAAACACCATAATGTTTCAAATATATATATATATATTTATATATGTGTGTGTGTGTGTGTGTGTGTGTGTGTGTGTGTGTGTGTGTGTGTAAATGTTTCATAAATAGATTCAAAACATGAAGTCATGACACTGAGCATCGCCTCATAAACAAAATCCATCTTGTTGTTTGTGTGGGGCAGCAGCTAAGCCCCGCCTCTCGTCATTTCATTGGTTCTCCCAGCGTCAGTCCAGAGATGCACGCACGTGATTGGTCAGAGCTCAGGAAGAGGGTGAGATACGTTGCTATCTGGCTGTCAGAAATGAAACCAAAATAACACGGAGCGAAAAAGAAAGCATTTACAGTCATCTTTTCGAGACCAGACTCCCCTGAGGCACGTCCTCGGAACATGCGGTAATTTTGAGAAGGAACCGGCGCTGTCTGCTTGTTTCCTCCGTCTCTGGTATGTGACATAACAGGCCTGTCCTGTATTTATTAGCTTAGCTTAGCTTAGCATAGATTTACAGTATGTTAGTTGGGGAGGACGGTGTGAACACTGATATTCAGAAAGATCCGAAATGTATCTACTTTTCCAGCCTGTAGGAAGCTGAATTCTGAAAGATCTTGTTGTGTTTCTTGACTGTCCACAGAAAGAGTTATTAAAGAAAAAAGATGTGGGAATTTGTGCAGCTGTCGTCCATCTAGACACATTATAAGGTAAGATGATCTGATTTCTTGAAAACATCATCACACCTTGATCGAGATTTTAAACTGTGATAAAAATAGCACCACGTGTATATAAATATCACTGTTTTATATGATTGCTTCATGTTGGCTTTGGCCAGTGTTTCGCAATTGGAGCTTCTGAAATTCCTCACACACACACACACACACACACACACACACACACAGATGTATAATCTTACAGTGTTTCTAACGTCCATGTAAAGGTCTAGATTCAAAGAATTAGTGCTCCAGCTTTCCTAATTGAACACACCTGAAGCATCAGATTTTGGATCCTCCTTCTCCAACACTTGATCTCCTCTGGTTATTCTTCCCAATTTTCTTCTGTATAAACAAATGATTGGAGACCATCGCACCCATGCGCTCTTCTTCTCCTCCTCCAAGTCTTTTAGCTTTACAATTTCCCTTCACCATCACCAAGAGATCCAAACCATCCAAAACGTCTTCGTGAATACCTGGTGTGTGAAGGTTGGTGTTTTTAAAGAACCCTCATTAAAGAGCAGTATTAGATCTTATTTACGAAGACAAATCCCCACACCTCAAAACCTAGAGGAAGCCGTTACCAGAAGAGAAAAACAAACCAACAACTCAAAGGAATGTGCTATCTGCCCTCTTCCACATACATGAGCTCAAACCTCACAATCACAGAAGATTTGATTTTATACACCGACGTGCGAAATGCGTTGATG
Organism: Silurus asotus; assembly: GCA_024362625.1. NCBI lineage: Eukaryota > Metazoa > Chordata > Actinopteri > Siluriformes > Siluridae > Silurus > Silurus asotus. The sequence continues at coordinate 6,545,737 of MU562415.1, forward strand.
TGTTGGTCAAAAAGTCTCAATTTCTTTCACCTGCTTGTTGTTCTAGTTTTTCTGCCATTGCGCTTTTCTATCATCCTGACCTAAATCACCAAGTCCTTCATTCCCTCATCTCCAGTCCATAGGTGGAATGGTGTGTGAGCGGTGTGTATAGCGGCAGACGGCAACATGGCCCACTTCGATACAGAGTACCAGCGTCTGGAGGCGTCCTACAGCGACTCTCCTCCTGGAGAGGAGAATCTGTTGGTTCACGTACCAGAGGGCTTGAAATGTAAGAGAACATTCTGGAAGGAACAGATGATGATATGAACATATTTTTATAGTAATATTTGAAGGTTTACCGTGTAAAAAATCTTAAGGAATTTGGATAAGAGAAGTCATTCCTAATGTATTTTTCCTCTTTTTTTTTCAGCTCACTGGCACCACATTGAAAATTTGGACCTCTTCTTTCAAAGAATATCCTTTCTGGAGTCTTTTAGTAACGTAAACAGCATTTTTGTCCCCCCTTCATTTTATTGACTTGGTACGAAAAAGTAAAAAAAGTGAGGCTGATAATAACTTTATAACGTCTGCTACATTCCAGTGCATTCGCTGTAGCTATAAATGGATAAAAAGTAAATATATGGTAAATATCATGGTTTAAAAGGACTAAAAAACATCAGCAGGATTCAGAGTGGTAACATGTTAAGAATGATTTATATTAAAAAATATTATTATTATTTTATTTATTTTTTGTCAAGAATTGAAACGAGATTCTTCTTTAACGTTTGCTACGTCTATAATCTTCATCAGAAGAATGGATTCACTTGCATGCTTCTGGGGGAAATCTTCGAGCTTGTGTGAGTATAAACAGTTCAACAACACGGAAAACCACATCCTTTTCCTTTTTTTCAAACAAAACATAAAACGTGTTTCACTTTGTAACTAGCTGCACTTACAGTCGGCTTCTTAAGTATTTGACACGTTTTTTTTCAGGCAACTGGTCTTCGTGGTGGCCTTCACCGTTTTTCTGGCCAACTGCGTAGACTACGACATTCTCTTCGCCAACAAGTTTGTCAATCACACCGACTCGTCCAAGGTGACCCTTCCTGACGCGTTCCTTCCCGTGGACGTGTGTCATGCTCGGTAAGTTTACTCACCGTCATCCACGTGTTTAATTCAAGCTTAGTGCTTTATCTGAAAAAAGCGTTCCCGTTCCCACATTTTAGGATCCGTGATAACGTTTTGGCCATTTTTATTCTGGTGATATCTGGAGTGTTCTGGCTTCACCGATTGGTCAAGTTTATCTACAACATCTGCTGCTACTGGGAGATCCGCTCGTTCTACATCAACGCTCTGAAAATCTTAATGGTGAGTAACTCGGTCATGATGAATAACAGAAGGTAACGTTGAGCGCATGTCCTCATGGTTCCTAATTCATTTCCTAATCGACAGGCGGACCTTCCTTATTTCACCTGGCAAGAGGTGCAGGCACGGATCATCGAGATCCAAAAAGAGCATCAGATCTGCATTCACAAAAAGGAGCTTACCGAGCTGGACATCTACCACCGCATCCTGCGCTTTAAGAATTACATGGTGGCGATGGTGAACAAGTCCCTGCTGCCCGTCCGTTTCCGTTTCCCCCTGCTAGGCGATTGCGTCTTCTTCACACGCGGCCTCAAGTACAACTTCGAGCTGATCTTCTTCTGGGGTCCCGGCTCACTCTTCGAGAACGAGTGGAGTCTCAAATCTGAATACAAGCGAGGAGGAAACCGGCTGGACCTGGCCGATCGCCTGAGCTCCAGGATCTTATGGATTGGCATCGCCAATCTTCTCCTGTGCCCCGTCATTCTCATCTGGCAGATTCTCTACGCGTTCTTCAGCTACACCGAGGTGATTAAGCGCGAGCCCGGCAGCCTCGGGGCTCGCTGCTGGTCCCTGTACGGCCGCTGCTACCTGCGCCACTTCAACGAGCTGGACCACGAGCTCATGTCCCGCCTCAGCAAAGGCTACAAGGCTTCATCCAAGTACATGAACTGTTTCATGTCACCTCTGCTCACGGTCGTAGCCAAAAACGTAGCCTTTTTTGCCGGGTCCATATTAGCCGTGCTCATCGCTTTGACCATATACGACGAGGACGTGTTGTCTGTAGAGCACGTTCTCAGCAGCATCACTCTCCTCGGGGTCTGCATTACAATCTGCAGGTATGTATTACAGATTTTATTTTTTTTTGGTGTTTGTCTTACATTATGGCAAAACATCTCCATTTGTTCCTCTGCAGGTCTTTTATCCCTGACAAGCACATGGTGTTTTGTCCAGAGCAGCTCCTCAAAGTGATCCTAGCTCACATCCATTATATGCCGGACCACTGGCAGGGCAACGCCCACCGCTACGAGACCAGAGACGAGTTCGCTCAACTTTTCCAGTATAAAGCTGTAAGACACGCTTATATATATTTGTCCAATTTCTGTTTCTGTAAACTTTTCTCACTCTTCCTCTTCCTCCACCCGTGTCCCAGGTGTTCATCCTAGAGGAGCTTCTGAGTCCCGTCATCACGCCCTTCATCCTGATTTTCAGCCTGCGCCGCAAATCTCTGGAGATCATCGATTTCTTCCGGAATTTCACCATCGAGGTGGTGGGCGTCGGAGACACCTGCTCTTTCGCTCAGATGGACGTCCGACATCACGGACATCCGGCGGTCAGTTAAACTCTGTCATGTCCTAATTGACTGGTTTTACAAAAATATCGATGTATTTACTGATTAAATTATAAAATAGCACAACATTATAAGTCTTAAAAGGAGTCCTCATTGCAGAAAGGAGCTCTCACGTCTCTGACAAATTTTTTTTTCATAATTTTGGTCTGATGGTTTCAGTGGATGTCTGCCGGGAAGACAGAGGCTTCGATCTACCAGCAGGCAGAGGACGGGAAGACCGAGTTGTCTCTCATGCACTTCGCCATCACTAATCCTCAGTGGCAGCCGCCACGGGAGAGCACGCATTTCATCAGCCAACTGAAGGAGAAAGTTCACCGCGAGGCCACCGGGGGGCAGCAGAACAGCGCAGCAGAGAACCTCACTTCTGCTCACTCACATCAGTTAGAATCTGAGGTGTGTGTGTGTGTGTGTGTTTAGAGTTTACAAACACATCGTAACTGAGGATTTGGAAAAAGAGTGAAACGCTACATCACATGTTTCGTTATTTAACAATATCAGATGAAATGAAACGTGGGCTTGTATTTGGGTTGCAAAAGTCTGGGAATTTTCAAGGCTGGAAATTTTCCATAGCAATTACTGTAAATTAATAGGAATAAACTGGTAATAATCAAAATCTTAAGAGGAAACATGTAGTTGGAAAGAAAATCTTTCAAGAAATTTTTGTTTAAATAATTTAACAGATATAATGCAATTTCAGGTAAATTTCTACCTGCACATTTATCAATCACATGCACACTTACTTCAGGGTTACTGAGGCCACGCCCCCCTGCATGCACCGTGCTTTTCTCCATACACATACACATCATTTCTTACATCCTGCACACAAAATAATGTAAAAAAAAAAAATCCCATTCTTGGTAATTATTTATGAAATTACATAAATATCACTTTTCTGTTTAAAACGTGTGTAAGCCATTAAATTAAATTATGCTAACAATTAAATTAAAGTCAAAAATGGCATTTAATATAAAATCAGTATTATTTTGCAGGCAGGTATATACATTTCTAAAGAACTAATGAAGTTCCCATAAAAGGTTTCCGAACATTTACTCTATAACACTGATATATATAATTTAGCGTATAATAAAAAGCATGTGAAAAAAAAAAACACTTCTAGTGTCTGAGAGTTTCGAGAGACAGAAGGCAGAAATTACAGAAGGTGCCAGTGTCTGGATTTTCTCTATCGTGGTATACATCCTTACCGATGGAGCATTAGTATTACATTACTCGAATAGTTTTAATGAAGCAAGTTTAACGTGTGTGTGTGTGTGTTGTGTTCTTGATCCTCAAAGCCTCGAAGTCTCATCGCTAACCTCCTGGCTGGACCACCCTCCTTGGCCTCGGTGCACCTGGGTCGAGACGGCTCCATCATCAATCACTTGAGTGACGGTGCGTCAGCCCTGCGCTCTCTCTCCCCCCTCAGCGCCAGCCTTCACCTGAGGGCCAGCTACCCGTCCACCAGAACGCCCCGACCGGACCACCCTGCTGTGCTAGCAGGCAGAGCCTTGGCAGGATCCGGGTACTGTCCTTTATTGCACGAGTAACAGTTATAAACAGTCATAATTTCATTAGAGATCCTGATCAGGGTCACGAGATATAATTTACCTCACTGTATTTTCTCTCTCTCTTTTTCTCTCTTCCTGTTTCAGGACTGATGCTCGCACTGTCAGTTCAGGAAGCAGTGCTTGGGAAGGACAGCTGACCAGCCTGGTCCTGTCAGAATACGCCTCCACAGAGATGAGTATTCACGCCCTGTACATGCACGAGGTAGAACAAGCTCGACAGACCAGCGTACACATTCATACCGTCCTCTACACACCAATCCACTTCATTCGCTCCCTTTCCCCCTTTTTTTTCCACTCAGATGCACAAGCAGCATTCCCGCGTCGAGATCTCGCGCCACACGTGGCACAGGCAGGAAAGCGACGAGAGCAGCGAGAGCGTCCACGATTACCCCGAGGCCACGCACAACCTGCCCCGCTCCAACACTTTCCCCTGCAACACCACTCCCAAACAGCAGGGGTCCACGGTCCATAGCAGCGTCAGCCAGTACGGTGGAGCTTCAGGTAACACAACAGACAGGTTCAAAGAGCTGACTTGTTTCCTACAACGTTAAATGTAAACATAAATGGATAAAAAGTGTAGTGTGTCGATAACAAACACTTGAACTTATGAAGGTCGGTGCTCCTGATGACTGTGCGTGCAGCTTTGTGCTGCCATCTGCTGGTGTGTTACAAAACTATTCTTGTAACTTTTTGATACCACCTCATAAGTGCAATAGAACACGTATTGTTATAGGAAAAAATGTAACTTCAGCACGTTTTGATGTTTTATTATTATTATTATTATTATTATTATTATTATTATTGGATTTGAACGTGGATATGTTCTCTTGTGGAGGTACTCAGAGGGTTCAGCGCACAACCCGGATGCCGATGGGAGGCTGGGAGGAGGAGCCTGTCGCAGAGGAAGGTTCTGAAGATGAACTACCGCCACATGTTCATAAGGTAAAACATGCGACGCTCTTAAGCGCAACACACCTTTTCTAACGCGCGAGTATTTTATTGATCGAGTAATTTTTTCCTCTTTTTTTATTTTTTTATAGGTGACATAAGGATGAATTCCCCACCGAACGAGCACAACGAACCCTGGAAGGTGTATTTATTCACTTTTTGAAAGCACTGACAATTAAAAAAAAAACGACAACTTGCCACTAATGACACAAATGACTTTGAGATGAATATGTGGGTAAATACTGATCACCCTCATCATCATCATCATCGTCATCATCGTCGTTGTTGTGATTGTAATCGAACGAATTACCCAACGTTTTGAGTTTATTTTTTGGGAGCTGAATTACATAATACATTATTTTTGCTTGTTTAATGCAGAGATTATTTTAGCGAGGCGAAAAATGTGTGTTTTAATGTTTATGTTTAAATTACACTAATAGAGACGCACTTTTATAGCATTGATAATCAATGTAAACATTTATATCCAATCAGTTGATCTTCTGTTTGATGCCAAAAAAAAGTGATTATTTGACAGCCAGGTTGCAGTGCAGGTTTTCATCAAAAGCATGGATCTGGTTTTAAAAAAACAACAACAACAACAACAACAACAGACCTGCATGTCTTTTACTCTCTCTAACATTTGCACACGTGAGAATGCACTTTAGCTTCTTCTCAAATTCCAAAATTAAAAAGATTTTACCTTTTTTTTTTTTTTTTTAAACCGTACATGTGTTTTCATGGAGTGTCACACTATACGTATGTATCTATGTAAGGACTCCAACAAAGGTTTGTGGTCAGAGACAGGAAACTGGTGCTCGAGTACATTGTAAAATATCGTAGTATTCACCAGAATCGAACTCACAGACTTCTGAAACTCGTTGCCATAGAAAGTTTTTTTGTTTTTTGTTTTTTTTTCCATGTACAGATATGTATAGAGCTGTATTTGTGCTAAAAAAAAAAATCCATGCACCTGATGCATGAAAATGTTTAATAATCTTGCTGGGTATGAACTAACTTATGAGCTCTCCATGTACGTGTACAACTCTGCATCGTTTATTTAGCTGTTTTTTTTATAGACTTGAGATGTAATAATGTAAATTTGTACAGCTGTAAATTCATTATAAGGAGGTGTTCAATAATTTACGCATTTAAAAACCATCCCGGTGTGAGGTGTTCTTTCTTTCACTGAACTTTAACACGGCTTTAGAAATCCAGATATGGATTGACAGTGTTTTATATTTGTGTTCACCCACTTCTCTATATACAGTAAAAACGTAAGCAGTTTACGGTTCTATTCTCGGAGACGTGGAAGAAAACTTGAGACTGATAAAGAGAATCCGAAAGCATTGTGAGTGAGTGTGGTGAAAGGATGAACAGATCGTGAATCGAAGGATGAGAGCGTGAATGGATGGATGAAGATGAAGACGTGTGAGTGTGGTGAAAGGAGCAGATTAAATGGATGAAAGGAAGGATGGAGGATCGGGTGTGAATGTGGTGAAGGGAACAGATTGTGAATCGCAGGATTGATGGATGTGTCAATCATTTTATTCATCCAAATGTATACCAATGCAGTTTGTTATAGCAGAAAGATAAGGAGAATAAATATATACAAAATATAACCCGAATATAATGGAGGAGAAGGATAGAGAAATGGAATGTGATGATGCAGTATGGTGTAGTGTTTGTGTAGACATTCCTGATATTTAAAGTGGATTCAGAACAAACATTGTCAATGTGAATGAGATTGAAGGTAAAGGTTTATTAAAATTTACTAAGGATTTAATAAAGCACATGGGGGGAAAATGCCAGTGCTGAAATCAGCATGCAGTGACGATTGTTTAGAAATTTTATTGTATTAAAAAAATTGGAAAAACATTCGCCCGAACAGGGACTTGAACCCTGGACCCTCAGATTAAAAGTCTGATGCTCTACCGACTGAGCTATCCGGGCTCTGACTAACGGCACAATGATCCTCTATATGTACTTCACTAAATATGAGAATAAATATTTATTAAAAAAATATATATATTTATATATTATAAATATATAGTTATTGAATATTGTGTTAAGAAAATCGCCGGACTTGTGTTCAGTTATTCGTGGTTCTTTAACAAACTCGCCGACAAATTATTTTAACTTTAATATGAAAATAAAACCTTTAATCTTCAGGGAATTAATTTTAAACAGTTATGATGTTATTTCTCGGATGTTATAACTGATTTCTGTGCACATTCCAGTCCAAAATGAGAGAAAACACGCCACAGAATTAGCCATTTTTGCTAACAGGGAGACACGTCCGCCATATTGTGGGAAAAATAGTTTCAGGTCAACACGCTAAAACAAGGGGAATGCGGAGAAAAATGGGTGTCTCTGGCGCCGTCTAGCGGCGGGCTGCGTTATGGTATGCTAAATGTTTTATTTCAAAGTGATCAAAACAAGATAAAAAAATATATATATATAAAATGATCTTGAGGAAGTTACTGATTTATGATTTTTACCAGCTGATTTAACTAGCACTTTAAATATTTATCAACAAAAACAAATCATGTCACACCCTTTTCCTTTCCTTCTCAATTTTTCCTGATACATCTGTGAGAAAAAATATTTTGTAATAAGTCAAACCAAATTCAAGAACCGTCTCGAAATGTTTTAGCCCATTTAGTTAAAACCCAGCAAGGATTTAAAAAAAAGGGACTGGTTCAGAACCCCCTCTAATCCCCAACCCTGATCTTAAACCACACAGGATCCTCCAAACAAAACATGCTTGAAATATTAAAATATTTATTGAACATAGAAAAGCTACAGTTGAATATAAAATCTATTGATCATAAAACACATGTGCATCCTTCTGCAGTAGAACAGTGATTCTGTACAGATTCCAGTGCAAACGTTTTAATACAAAAAAGAAGCTACACACTAAACGACTGTGAGCTGATTTACAGAGCGTCCTGGAGTGAGGAACTTTCCAGAAAACGCAGAAAAATATTCAAATCGACGACTAAAACACATTCAGGTGGTCGTTCGTGGTTAAATCTGGGATTGGAGTATAAAAGTGGATTAAACTAATTTATTATTAAAAATCAAGTATTCTGAAAACACTGGCGAAAGAAGACTGTCTCGGTGCCGGTGCTGCTGTTCATCTGTCAGTTTTCCGGGGAATAGGGAACGTCGCAGGGGAACCTAGAGCGAAAGAGAGGGAGAAAGAGACGGAGATTGTCAAACAAGTACAGAATCTGACTGATTTGATGAGACCCTCACACCCGAGTGTTTCAATGCTACAGAGAGTAAAACGTGACCGCACAAGGCGATGAACGCGTCTCTGGATAAAGGCAGTGAGATTTGAGTAGCGCAGAAGGCCGGCCGATCCTTTGACTCACCTAAAGGCCACGTGTAACTTGGTGACAAACAACTCAAATACAGCCAGATTCTATTCTCATGCAACCATTTCTGCCGAAAGCCCATCATATCGGGGAGACTCCGCCTCCGCTCGTCTCGGGGGACTGCAGGACGGAGGGCAGACAGTGAGCACCAGCAGCAAGACATCCAATCAATCCATCAAGTCTCGTGTAATCAAGTCACAGATACTCTGCTCGGGATTAAACACTGGGAGGAAGTATTCCGATTGAATTACGTGGGTGTACAAATATTAGAGTTGCAAAGGGACGGAAAAGTTCTGCCATCACTTTCCAGGGAAACTTCGGGTTGTTTTAAACAAAATTATCCGGCAAGATTTTTTTTCCTCCAAAAAAAAATAAAAATAAATACATTCAAGTTTCCTGTAAATTCCCAGTAATTACTCCGATTAATTCCCATGGAGAGTTTCCAGTCTTGAAGATTCCTGGAATTTTTCAACCCTAATGTTATGTAGATGCCCTATGATCTATACAGGTTTGGTGCTGGTACATTTTCAAAATTAACGATCTCATCGATAATCTCTAGGTGCTACTTAAACTGAGGATCTGCAATCAACATTAGGTTTATTCTTACTAATCAATTAGATAAACACCAAAAAGACACCACAAAGAAACTGGTGTTTCTACTCTTACACCACTGCAATTCAGCCACAATTTTACTAATTTTACACGCACAGTCACGGGGAGCGCCAACATTCCCACATCAGTGTGTCAAAAGACATCGTCCTGTGTACAACGAGAGCCGTGGAACTGGTGCTCTGCCGGCGTGAAATTTTGTGGGTGAAAGCGAGTGTGCACCGTGTCACCGAGCTTCTCCTCACATTCGAGCTCCTCGCCGGAAACATGATCTCACTTCCTGACGCAACTCGCCAGATTTGGCTCCTGTGGACTTCTCTTCTTTCTGAAGATAAAGAACTGGAAGATCGCTGTTTTGACAGTCATTTGTTCCCTCACTGACCTGTTTGTCTCCCTCAAAAACATTCAGCTTGTCATGCAAAAAAATCTCGGACACAGACACTCATTCTTCTTCTAAATTTACTACCACAAAGTGTTTCCATAGCAACAACATGTTCGAATGACTCGTATCTCACACACTTTGTTGTGTGTGGGTGATGTAACCCTGTCCCCACCTGGACGGACAGCTCCTAGGCGCTGCTGGACGCTCTCCAGGTGATGGATGTAGTCTGCGAGAGATCGTTCCTGCTCCTGGGAGGGGGTGAGAGTGCGTTCGGATGGGACCAGGATGCTGCTGGAGTAACCTCTGAGAAGCATATTGAGAATTTGAAACAAAGCAGGAAACACTTTTACAGTGTAATAAATTATTATGCCCGAGTGCAGATTTACCCGTTATGTAGTCTGAAAGGAGATTTAGTGTGAGGTACCAAAGGCGAGGCCGCAGTGCGCTGGAGGAGGATGCGGTCACGAGTGGGTGGAGAGTTGAAAGCAGCTCCAGACTGCTGGGGTTTCAGAACCTCAGTCCTCACAGCTTGCATGGAGAAAGAGGGAGTACGGTAAATGAATGGAACAGGAAGATAATAACTGTGTGGTGTGATGGAGCAACTGTTCTCACCTGCACTGTTAATGGTCACACCTCCGACTGAGCTTTTTTTCGTAGCCCTCTGCCACTTCCGGGTGAGAAACTTAAGCCTGATGAGGCAGATGTTAAAAAGTGAGCCAAACATTTTCTAAAATGAGGCATGTAAAATGTAGCTTGTGTTTTATAAAAATTAAACTATGTTTAATAGATCAATAGTTTGGGGGAAAACATATTTTTCAATACTCTTTCTTTTTGCCATGCTAATCCAGACCTGGAAAATAGCTCAAATCATATTCCACACTTTTCCTGTTAAAGGAGTTTCCCCTGCACAGGGTTCCTAAGTATTTTGGAAAGTCATGCTTCAAAATAACCACTCTGGTCTTTCTGTACCTGGAGATGGCGATGAGGGCTCTAACGGCACTCCTGAAGCGGCTGAGAGGTCGGGAGGCTTGCGTGACGAGTGACGGCTGAGCACCCATCCGTGCTATTAAAGCCAGCGTGGCCTGTTCACAGTCCTGGAAACCTCCGAGCAGCAGCAACAAGTAGCGCTTCTGATACACCAGAGACTTCCGGTAGCTCTCCGCCCTCAGGTATTTCTCATACAGCCTCTGTACCTGCAGGAAAAAAAAGAAAGAGGGTATTAGATATTCCATTTAAAGCCAGGAAAGTTAGAGCTTAGTCTTGCTAATGCATAACATTTCTACATCCACATTTTAGTGATCGAAACCTAGGCTTGAAAAAAGATTTATAAAAAAAATTACCTTATTGTTGGAAAATTCACTTGGTCGGTTCTCGTTCCTGGATGTGGCCTTCACAAGATCATCCTCGGCTTTGCGTAGAGCTGCCTGCAATGCCGCCTTCTCCTTTTGCCAGGCCGGTTTTTCTGATAAAGCAGACTGGTCGACCTGCACCAAAGATTTCTTTAAAAAAAATAAAAAAATCTTATCTAATCCCAGCAGCAAAAAACATTGTGCCATTTTTTTTTTTTTTATAAGAAACTTGTACCTGTTCATTGCGTTTCAGGTTGTGCAGATCTCTCTCCAGACAAGAGACAGTGTGCTTGAGGGAGATCTTTTCCTCACTCAGAGCTGCGAGACGCTCCGCCAGGTCAGAATTCTCCTTTAATACCCTCTCCAACAGAGAGGAGGAGGATGAAGAGTCCTAGAGCAGTCGTATGTACAGACAATAAGGTACTGGGTAGAGTTTAAAATTACACTTGTGGAATCATTGGCACGTGTGAGCAATACAAAAAATAATAAATGTGTGTTTTGTTAAACCCCTAGTGAGTGAGTGTGTGTGTGTGTGTGTGTGTGTGTGTGTGTGTGTACAACCTGTGTGTGGGCGATGCGGGTGCTGTCAGTAGTGTGCAGGTCCCTGTGAAGGCGTTCTGATGTCAACCGCTTCTCCTGCTGCTCCAGATCAGCCAGGGTCTGCTGCAGCTGTCTCAAACGCTGCTGGTCTCGCTCTCGTAATGCCTCCAGCTCCAGCTGCACAGGAGCAAAATTAAAAATTTGAGCTACAGATCAAGCAGATATTTTGTTAAATGTATAGTAGAGCCTGCACATATACTCCACGTTACTGTTCTCCAACTTGGTATGAAATTTATACAGTACCAGTTTCCCCTTGGTGCGTTCCTGACGCCGTTCCTTGTCTTCCTGCTCCTGTTTCTCATGCCACCGCTGCTTTTCTCTCTGCTCCTCCCGCGCTCTGCTTTGCGTAGAGCTGCCTGCAATGCCGCCTTCTCCTTTTGCCAGGCCGGTTTCTCTGATAAAGCAGACTGGTCGACCTGCACCAAAGATTTCTTTAAAAAAAATAAAAAAATCTTATCTAAGCCCAGCAGCAAAAAACATTGTGCCCTTTTTTTTTTTTTTTATAAGAACCTTGTACCTGTTCATTGCGTTTCAGGTTGTGCAGATCTCTCTCCAGACAAGAGACAGTGTGCTTGAGGGAGATCTTCTCCTCACTCAGAGCTGCGAGACGCTCCGCCAGGTCAGAATTCTCCTTTAATACCCTCTCCAACAGAGAGGAGGAGGATGAAGAGTCCTAGAGCAGTCGTATGGAGAGACAATAAGGTACTGGGCAGAGTTTAAAATGACACTTGTGGAATTATTGCCACGTGTGAGCAATAAAAAAAATAATAAATGTGTGTTTTGTTAAACCCCTAGTGAGTGAGTGTGTGTGTGTACAACCTGTGTGTGGGCGATGCGGGTGCTGTCAGTAGTGTGCAGGTCCCTGTGAAGGCGTTCTGATGTCAACCGCTTCTCCTGCTGCTCCAGATCAGCCAGGGTCTGCTGCAGCTGTCTCAAACGCTGCTGGTCTCGCTCTCGTAATGCCTCCAGCTCCAGCTGCACAGGAGCAAAATAAAAAATTTGAGCTACAGATCAAGCAGATATTTTGTTAAATGTATAGTAGAGCCTGCACATATACTCCACGTTACTGTTCTCCAACTTGGTATGAACTTTATACAGTACCAGTTTCCCCTTGGTGCGTTCCTGACGCCGTTCCTTGTCTTCCTGCTCCTGTTTCTCATGCCACCGCTGCTTTTCTCTCTGCTCCTCCCGCGCTCTCTCTTTTTCCTTCACCTCCCTCATCGTCTCCTTCAACACATCCAGTTCGGTCTGAAGCTGAGAAGCTCGGTGTCTCTCCGTCTCCAGGGTGCGGCTCACCTCGGCCCGCTGTGCCTGCAGTCCCTCCAGAGCAGAGCGCAGCCTCTTCACCTCCTCCTGTCCTCTTTGTGCTTCCTGCTGTGCCACTTCCTCCTGCCTGCGCTTCCCCTGGAGTACCTGGGCCTGCAGGCGGTCCACCGTGGCGGCGAGCTCCTCGGCCTGGCGCCGCTCCTGCTCCAGCTGCGCTCTCAGCTCCTGGATGAACATCCTGTCATGGGCGCCTGCCGCTTCCTGCGAGCGAACCTCCTCCTCCAGGCGGCGATCGTGCTCCTGAGCCTGGTTCGAGAGCGTGCGTGAAAGTTCAGCGGAACGCGAGCGCTCCTCATCCAGGCGTGAGAGGGCCATCTCGGTGCGTTCGCGTTCCTGGGCCAGAAGAGCTTCACAGCGGGACTGTTCGATCTGCAGCTCAGCGCGTAGATTACTCACTGCTACACGCTCCTGCTCCAGCGCAGAGTTCAGCTCACTCAGACGAGTCGCATGTTCGCTCAGGGTGGCACGGAGAGACTGCAGAGGTAGCAAAAAAAAAAATTAAAAAAATTAAAACCGTGAGGTTACAGTAAATGATCGACAGCTGGACAGCGTTTTATTTCTCTGACATCACAAAACGAGAGCTGCGAATACAGAAAAAAAAAAAATCGGTTCACCTCTTGATTGTGTGTATTCTCCTCCTGAGTGCGTTTGCTGCTGAGTCTCTCGTGTTCCAGTTCCTCCTGAAGCTGCTTCACTCTGGCCTGTTCTTGCTCCACAGCCTCCACACAAGCCTGATGCTCCTCCTCCTCACTCTCCAGCTTTAACCTAAAGGAAAGCCATTTTTTAATAATTCGATAGACTTCTTTCCGATCTGAAAACGTAACAGAAGTGCATCGGAGTTACCGTAGTTTGTGGATCTGAGCCTGTAATTCCTCTAGGCTTTTACTGGACAGATGCAGCTGCTGGGTGCGCTCCTCCAGCTCTACCTTCAGCTGCATCACCACCTTCTGCTCTACCTCCACTTGTCGATGCTGATCTGTCCATCTGGACTGTTCCTCCTCCAGCGAGCGTCGCAGTTCCTGGTACGCTGTTTGCTCCTGCTGTAGCCGTCTCTCCAACTCACCCACTGCTCCGATACAACACCAAAAAAATTACTTTATACACTATATTGTATAAAAAAAATTAAAAAAAAAGTATTGGGACATCTGACTTTTCCTGCCGTATGTGGTTTGATATAAAGCGTGAATAAGTCAAAGTAATCACCTTGTCTGTGCAGATGCTGTTGTGTGTGCGTGCCCTCCTCACGAACAGCGCTGAGTGAGCTTTGTAGCTCTCGCAGTTGCTCCTGGCTCTGCAACGTGCAGGCGTGCAGCTGCTCATGCAAACTGCGGATTTCGGCAAGAAGACTGTTCCGGTCTGCACTTAGTAACTGCTCCAGAGATCTTCTCTGCTGCTCCTCCTGAGAGAGTGTAAGGATGAATGAGATTTATTTGAGATCAAAGCAAAATTTGACGCGGATGGAAAAACGAGAGCAAGACGGGCAACACGTGAGAGGCCTAGAGATATAGTGTGGGAATAACGAAGAGAAAGATGGAGTGAGAGATGACGCAAAAGCAACAGAGACACAGAGATGGAGAGTGTTTGTGTACTTTATAGAAAGAGTAAAACAGCAGGCAATATTCAGGAACCTGTTTTTGCAGCAGCGCCTCCATGTGCCTCAGCAGGTCCGTGTAGTCCGTGGCAGTGTTGGTTGCCATGACATCCTGAAGCTGTGTATGAAACCACTTCCTCTCGCCGTCAAACACGCTCCTGACGGCCTGCAACAGCTCCCGTCGCCAGTCTACCTCACCATCCATCTACGCACACAGGAGTCACAAAAGGGACAGTTTATTCACTATTATACGTGTCCACGTTAATTCAGAAGCAGAATTGTGTCTGATCAGGGCAGAAACCTTGGGTTCACGCTCTGCCATCCTGCAGAGGAGCTCTCTGAGGGACAAGACTGTCTCCTGAAGGGCCCGACGCTCTCGCTGCCAGGACGGGGGTGGAGCCTCCTCAGAGTCTGGATGAGGCTGTCCGGCGGGAGGAGGACGATGAGACAGAGACAGCACCCTGCAGCTCTCGCGGTACACTTGGTTCAGCATGGCCTGTACATCCAGATAACGTTAAGTTATGTGGAAAATGTGTGAAAAATATATAAATGGATTTCCTTTGTCTCTATACCTGTAGCTCAGGTGAGAGGAGCTCGTAGGTGTGATGCACGCTGCCTGCTGCACTGTCTGAACGTGAAGCAGGGGCCATGTCTCTGCTGCGCAAGTATTCCAGAAAGTGAGTATCAAGCCGCTCTGTGTGTTCCAGCTCCTGCTTCAGTTTGGCCTCCAGCTCCGAGCTGACGTCTGTAAATATCAACGTGTGCAGGCTCAGAACTCGAAACAAGCACAGTAATTGCTAGTAATGTCAGCAATTCGCCTCTAGAGGCCGCTATAATAATCACAGCAGACCCTTCCAGAAAACTATGGATTTTTGCCGATACAATAGTTCCAGCAATCGAGTATCGGTTAATAGCAACAAAAATCGATGAATCAGTCGACCCCTAAAAACAAGCGTAAGTATTTGGAGCTTACTGCTGCCATATCCGTCGCTGGCCCACTCTGGTGCAGACACCGGGGAGGTAGAAGATAGAGGAGAGCGAGATGGAGAATGAGAAGGAGTCACATCATCCAGATTCTCCAGCTCTTGAACCTAAAAAATGTTTTAAAATGTCCATATAAAAATCAGAATTTGTGAATTCCACATTTTTCTCTCTTTCCATCTACATAATCTTTCTATCATTTCTTATTTTCCCTGCTACTATTTATATTCCCTTTTTATCCCAGTTATATTTCATTCTTCTCTCCTTCTTTCCTGTTTTAGTCTCAGCAGTAAATGCTAAACTTGTTACATTATTGTTGGATTTTACTGTGTAGAGATGAAGGAAGGAGTCTCCAGTATTAGTGCTTTCTTACAGTCAAATTGTTCCATCACTGATCATTTTCCTGGAACGTCCTCAATCTTTAGTTGTTCCCCATAAAAAAACACTTCATTCTATGTCTTTAGAAGCTTAAGGTCCAGATACTTTACTCCAAACACCTCAAAACATAACGCATATTTGTGACTTTCACCTTGTCAGCGTCCAGCGAGTCGAGGACGGAGAGGTTCTCAGAGATGGCGAGCGAGTTTGGGGAAGCGGAGTGAGAGGATCTGCTGGGCGGATCAGCCTCTGGTAGTAGTGCGAGCGGGCGCTTCAACTCGTTCCTCTCCATGGGGGAGTGTTTGCTGGTCAGCTCCAGGCTGGTGTTGCGCAGGCCACTCAGTTCAGACAGGTGTGACGCATGGAGGTGAGACGGCCTCTCTTCACTGCAGTCGAGTCGCCGGAGGACCTCCGGAGAAGACAGGGAGGAGTCGTGGGACAGGCCGTCTAGGAAGCGATGTTCGGTCTTTGTGTTGTGAAGCTCGACGCGCTCTTGATGTCTGCAGCGCTGCCGCAGCTCCTCCAGCTCCCTCTGCTGGTAGGCCAGCTCCTCCTCTTGCACTTCCAGGTCTTCCTGCAAACTACGCAGCTCGGCCCGAAGATGCTGGTTGTTCTCCTCTAGATCAGCCAGAGCACGGTCCTTGGTCTGGATATCAAGAAGATTTTGGTAAAAAAAAAAAAAAAAAAAAGTTACATCACAAAAGGTTTTTAAGATGTTATGATATTTAAAGTTTTAATAATTTGATTAATTTAAGTCTGAAAAATTAGATTTCATGGTTTAGCCTAAACTGAGCTTTTAAGGTAAAAATGTAAAAAAAAAAAAAAAATTACATATTCCAATAATATTTTGCTTCCATTAATTGAAAATGATGAATTGAAACCAGTATTGATTTCTCGCATTCCTCTTCAATCTACACCTGGATCTGTTAATTTAAGTCTGAAAAATGATTTCATGGTTTATAGCCTAAACTGAGCTTTTAAGGTAAAAATGTAAAAAAAAAAAAAAAATTACATATTCCAATAATATTTTGCTTCCATTAATTGAAAATGATGAATTGAAACCAGTATTGATTTCTCGCATTCCTCTTCAATCTACACCTGGATCTGGTGCTCACCTGGCCCTCCTCTTGAAGTTTCTCAGCTCTTTCTGTACTGGTGCTCAGGCCTTCCTTCACTGCAGCGAGCTCTGCTCTAAGTGAATCATGCTGCAACCTCAGATGAACCAAATGCTCCTCCTTTTCTCGCAGAGCTGCCTCGGCTTTAGCCAGGGTCTCCTCGGCGCACGTCTGCGACGGCACACACAAAAAATAAGGTCTTCACCACTACAAACTTAAAAAAAATAAAATAAAATAAAGGAATCGGGTCACATCTTATAAAATACACTTATTTTTAGTCACGTATGCTTGGGCGCATAGGGAAAAGAAACATGCCCATCTACCAGGAGTTTATCACCAACCATCGCTTGCCATTTTCTCAGAGCGTGCAAAAATAAACAATTTCGTAAGCTTCATTGTTAGTTTTTATGTAAGAGCAGAATTGTGCATGTTGCATCCTGAACGACAAAAACTTGAATTAGTTTCCACGTTCGAAACGACAAAATGAAACCAAGTTTAAAAAACTAAACTTTTTATAACTTCCTCTTTCTTAGATACACTTCCTGAACGAATACAGTCCTTGTGAGTGCTATGGGCTGGGTTACACACACACACACACACACACACACACACACACACACACACACACACCCCTCCCCCCTCTACCATACTAAAGTATTTACTAGACTGCATGTGTTGAATCTCCAGCCAATTATTCTGACTCACAGTCATTCTAGAAAATCTGCCAAATAATGACGTATATTCACTCACACACACACACACACACACGATTAACCTTCAAATGAGTCTCTCTGGTTCAAATCTAAAAGCTCTGCTATAATTCTATATTTACCGGTAAACAATTACAAATTAATTCAGGATTTTAAAACACACGTCAGTTCACTCAGACCAGAAAGCACCAAAATATGTACGGATTCCGTCCAAAACTTCCCGCTGTTCCACGCCACCCTTCAGAAGTCGACTACATTGCGATTTACAGAAAGTTTCATCGCTTGAAATGAAGCGATTCATCTTCAGAACGAGTCTGCATGTTAAAACTGAGAATCTCACCAGAACTTCTTTCTGACTCTCCTCTTGTTTAGTCACCTTCTCCTCCAGCTGCATGTTTAGTTCCTGTATCTGAAAGCTCTTCGCAGAGACTTCCTGTTTCAGCTTCTCTATTTCCTCCTGGAGTTTTCCTTCACGTTTTTGAAGAGCCTGTTTCTCTATAAACAGCTCCTTCTTGCCAGTCTCCAGAATGGCGATGTCCGAGTCCCGCCGCTGAAGCTCCTCCTCCAGCTCAGCAACCCGAAGGCTCATTTGCACCACAGTGTTCTCGCCGTCCTCAAACTTCTCTCTTTCTTCTGCGTGCTTCTGAACCTCCTCGGTTAACCTTGTCATCTCCTGCTGCGCAACTTTCCTGCTTTCTTCTGCCTTCTTCAGCTGGAGGTCCATGTCTTTTAAGTTTATCAGTTGGTCTTCAAGCTTTTGGAGGCGATCTTTGAGATTCTCCACCTCGGCCTCCTTTTGGTCTAAATGAATCTTCAGCTCTCCAGCCTCCTGCTCCAGGAGCACCACTCTGCCCCTTTCCTCACCCAAGCTGTGCCCAAGCGCCTGCACTTGCTGTCCGTACTGCTCTTCCTGGGTCAGGAGCAATCTCTGAAGAGCCTCCTTCTCCTCTGCTGAACGCTCTAGGTCCATCTGGAGCTCATGAAGTTTGGTGCGACAGCTTTGAAGTGTTTGGCTGCTCAGTTCGTGGCACAGGCTCTCCTCTGTGCCGTGCTGCGGTCGAGGGGACCAGGGGAACTCTGGAGGTTCGGGGCTGTCCGTGTTGGGGTCGCTGACCTCATGCCGGTTGGGGTCGAGCTGGCTCAGCTCCTCCTGCAGCTTGTTGATGACCTCGTGCAACTGCTCGGCCTCCTCCTCCTTGGCTTGACGCAGACGCTCTTGATCACCTCGGAGTCTCTCCACCTGAGCACGCAGATCTTCGATGTCCGCTTGCTTCTTCTCTAGAGTCTGTCGCAGGAATACCAACATTACTCAAAACACCAAATCAGCTTAATTCGTATGTATATTGAATAAATGGTCACCTTGTTCTCCTTGGTGGTGTCCAGCTCCTGTTGCAGATGGAGAACCTGCTGGTTGAGGTGGTCGATCTCCAGGTTCTTCTCCTCCAAAAGAGCAGCAGGAAGCTGTAGTGCTGAGATATCTCCTTCTTCCTGCTGCTGTCTGTGCAGCCTGCTTACGGTCTCCTGCAGAGCCAGAAATCCGCTCAGATCCCGACAAACACCATTCTGTCAATTATTTTTTTTTTTTTTGGTGATGCGTCCTGTATCCTTGAATTGTCCTCATTATATTGGCCAGCATGCATGCGTGTGTGTGTGTGTACCTGTAGCTCAGTGATACGCAGGTGTAGCTCTTCCTCCTTGGCTTGGCTTTCGTTTATCTTCAGGTCCAGCTGTAAAGAAAGCTGCCTGATGTCCTCCTCCTTTACTGCCAGAGATTTCTCCAGAGCTTCCACTCGCTCCAGCACTTCTCCTCCAAAAGAGCAGCAGGAAGCTGTAGTGCTGAGATATCTCCTTCTTCCTGCTGCTGTCTGTGCAGCCTGCTTACGGTCTCCTGCAGAGCCAGAAATCCGCTCAGATCCCGACAAACACCATTCTGTCAATTATTTTTTTTTTTTTTGGTGATGCGTCCTGTATCCTTGAATTGTCCTCATTATATTGGCCAGCATGCATGCGTGTGTGTGTGTGTACCTGTAGCTCAGTGATACGCAGGTGTAGCTCTTCCTCCTTGGCTTGGCTTTCGTTTGTCTTCAGGTCCAGCTGTAAAGAAAGCTGCCTGATGTCCTCCTCCTTTACTGCCAGAGATTTCTCCAGAGCTTCCACTCGCTCCAGCAGCACCTCCACCTACCCATTTAAAAAAAAGCTTTAACAATTCTTTCTAATTTTGTCATTTTAGAAGAAAACCAAAACCCAAAAAAAAAAAAAAAAAAAAAAACATTACCATGGAACGTTCATGACACTCACCTGTTCCTCCTTGCTATGAAGTTCCCGTTGAAGCATCTCTAGCTGTTCTCCGAGGTTAGGATCAGCAATGGGGTCGGGAAAGCGGTGCCTCGTCTCATCCAGTTTAGACTGCAGAGCCGAGATCTGGAGTTTATTAGAGTACAGCTGCTGCTGCAGGGCTTCTTTATCCTACAGAACACAGCAGTGTTATAAAGCGCACACACAGACAAAGAACTAACAATACAATTCATGTGGGCTTCGTAGCAATATGGAACACTACACGCAGGAGTACCTGAGAGAGCTCCTGCATGGTCTTGCGTGCTTTCTGCAGCTCCTGCTCCAGCTGCGAGACGACCCGCCCCGCCTCGGCGCTGTTTAGGAGAGCCTGCTCCAGTTCCCGGATGCGAGAAGCCATCTTATCGATCTCCTCGTTACGGTCTTCCAGGTCGCGCTGGCACTGCTCCTTAACGGAGAGCAGAACGCCGTAGTCCTCGTTTTTGTCCTTGATGAGAGCTTGGAGACTCTCCACCTGATGAGAAGCACCAAAAAAAATAAATATAAAATTTGTTAACACTTTAATTTTTAAAAATCAATAAATAAAATAAAGTCAAGCTCAAACTCGGCATTGAGCACAGATGATATCATCAAAATCGCTTTTTTACATGCAATGATCTACATGCAAACTAATAAAGAAAGCATTTGGATTGCTACAGCCCATGAGACAGCCAGCAGAACACAAACATGTTTAGACACACACTGACCAACACTTCATCTACAACCAGCGCACAAATGAACAACATGGTGTGTAAGATGAAAGATAGACTCCTTTCACACTTATTAAACTAGTACACACTTTATATACGGTGCACTTATAGAAAACTTTTCCATAACAGAGGCTCCAAAGTTGGAAAGCATAAGGAAGAATGTTTTTTTTTCTAGTTTGAGGGTCTACAAGAAAAATCAAGAAGGAAAAGTAATGGTTTAAAAAAAAATACATATTTATTTAAAGTCCTGGGAGATGCCCATGATTATTTTTGTCTAAAAAATTGACCTGTGGTGACCTTTAATGTGGCCGGCTGAGTGTAAGAAGAGATTTAAAAATAAATAATTGGAAAATAATAATCATTTGAAATTTGTAAAATGAATATTTTCATAGAATAAATTGGATTGTTTCTCATTGTGCTGGAACTTTGAACTCTTTAGTGCACATCTGTATTAGATAAACAGGTTACAATGTAACGTTTGATGTCTATTTTCAAATGTTACATTGTTTTGTGACGTAGTGAATCAAATGGTCAATTACAAATCCTCCATCATAACTAACCATGCTGATCATAATAAAGATGGGATTAGTAAGCAAATTGTAGATAGGAGAAGCAAAAGCATTGTTAATGTTTTTTCCTTTACGTATCAGCACTAAAACACTGCATAAAAGAGTGAAGGCGGTTTAGAGGAAACAAGATGAGAAACGAGGCCATGCCGCTTAAAGTCTAGCAAAAATCTCCAGCAGCTAAAACAACATACCTGAATAACCAAGTCTTCGATCTACATTACAGAAATAAAATTTTAATATGCAGTAAATTATTAAATAAAAGCACATTTAGCTTAAAAATGTGATGAAAGCAATGACAAACTTTTGGAAAATGGTCATGTTGCATACCCTCTGACCCTTGGTATCTCCTCCTGTGTGTCCTTTAGAGGGCGCTCTCAGCTGCACCTCTAAGTTCTTAATCTCCTGCTGGAACTCATCCCGCTCGTGCTCTCGCTCCACAGCTTGCTCCTAAACACACACACACACACAAAAAAAAAAGACAGATCAATCGTACAATCGTGAGCTAACAAAAGTTCTAAAGGAGTCTTTAAAACAGGTCGATTTTTGAAAAAAAGCCCCACTGGTTTCCAATGTTTTTTTTTAAAATTGGAGAATCATTTTAAACAACAACAACAACAACAAACAGTGATGCGTGTTCCTCAATTCAAGTGTACAAATAAAAGTGTAGGTTTATTAAGGCTGTGTGTAATATTTGTACAAATGTATTTTTTTTTATCTTGGCACTCTAATTAAATGACATATTTGAATTGTGTCATTGTTTATTATTGATGGCACACTGGCCTATACATACACAGGCACACAGGCACACGAGAGCGACCTCTAGAGGAGAATCACTGATGCCACATGCTGTGTATTTTTGTATTCATTTTGGTTTGTCGGAGTGTTTTTGTTTGTTTAAGAGTAATTTTTTTTCTATATTTAATATAATTAATTATACAAACTTATTTCATCATTAAGCACTTTTTCATGATTCAGTACAGATATGTATTAATTATTTTTGGAAATAAAATTCAGTATCAGAGCGCATGGTCAGCCATGATACAGCACCCCTGTAGCATAGAGGGTTAGGGGCCTTGCTCAAGGGCCCCAAGAGTTGCAGCTTGGTGATACCGGGGCTTGAACCCTCAACCTTCCGATCAGTAACCCATCACCTTAACCACTGAGTTACCACTCCTCCATATTAAACAAGATTAATTATATAATTGTAAACATCGCTACAGTACCAACCTGGGCATGACAAACTATTAAATGACAAACCAACTTGCATAATCGCTGATGTGTTGGAGTTGTCAGTAAGGAGATTTTTGTTATTATTCCTCTGTACTTACGTCTATGAACTGCCGGTGGTGTTTGAGCTGTTTCTCCAAAGCGTTGATGTGCTGCTGCAGGTCCTCCGTTTGAGAACGGTGCAGCTCCTCCTGCTGCTGCGCTCGGCTCTCATGCTCCTCCAGCGCCAGCTCCAACGATCGCAGCCGACTTCCCAGCCCGACGCGGTCCTTCTCTGCCTGGCGCTGCACGTCCACACGTTCCTGCCCGAGTCGCTCTGCCTCAGCCAACAGTGCTTTCATCAAGAAACAAAAAAAAAAAAAGTGAGAAAAAAGCCTAAATGCAGATTTGAGCTCTCACTCAAACACACTCGCAAACGAGATGCAGTCATGCGCGATAACGTCAAATCAACAATCGTCATATAGAAAGGATGGATAGCGGTCACGTCACACTTCGATGCGCAATTAACGTCAAATCAAGCGGCGACTGCAGAGTGCAAATGAACCGAATCATAGTAAAGAAATCCAAATCAGCATAGCTACAGGTGCATCTCAATAAATTAGAATATCCTTAAAAAGTTCAATTATTTTCGTAATTCTATACAAAAAGTGAAACTGGTATATTATATAAATTCATCACACACTGATATTTCATATTTCTCTATTAAATTAGTAAAAATAATCAACTTTTTAATGATATTCTAATTTATTAAGATGTACCCGTAAATCAAGAAGAAACTGGTATAAGAAGCTGTTAGTTAAAAAAATAAAAAATTCACACATCACTTCAACCTCGAAAATCCACTGACAAACCTTTTTCTTCCTCCCCAGCAGTACAGCCTATAGAGCAGGAAGAAGATTCTGCATCAACATCTCCACCAATCAATCATGATGCTCAAAAGTTTTCCCTAGTCCTTTTATTTATTTATTTTAACACACCACCACCTTTGACCAACCTTTCTCAGGTTCTCCGAGACCTGCGGAGAGGGCGTCTAGTTGCCGTTGCAAAAGCGAGTGTTCCTCACTGAGCTCCTGCAGCTGAGCCCGAATGCTCTCCAGCTCCTCAACCAGCCTCTGCTCGCGAACCTCCTTCTGCTGCAGAGCCTCCTCCAGAGCAGCCTTCTCCGCCACATACCCCTCCATCAAACCTGAGATGGACGTACAGCTTCAAAACCTTTTCCTTTTTTTTTTTTCCTAAAAGAAATTTTGATAAGAACTTCTAACTTAAAACCTTACCTTCAGTCTTGTGCAGTTCCAGCTGCAGCTGGCTCTTCACACTCGCCTCCTGGTCCAGCTGCTCCAAAAGCTGCGTGTGCTGCAGGAGAAGAGCGTTCTTCGCTTCACCACCCTCGCTAAACTGTTCGTCCAGCGCGGCCTGCAGAGCTCGCAGCTGCTCCAGCTTTAAAAGGAGACAAGAAGAAAAATATCATCCTGGATTCATTCCAATCCAAGCCAGATAAGAACTGACTCAGTACCTGCACAGTGGAGTCAAAGACCAGATCTAAGAGTTTGTCCACTGCAGCACGGAGACGTGTGCAAGCCCCAAGCACAAACTCCTCTCTTTCAGGGTCCAGATCTCCATCGGGGCCTGAAAACAGACTCTCACACAGCCGCTGAGACAGCTCCAGTCCTTCATCAATCACAGATGAGAACAAACTGCAGTTCGGTCCACCCTCTGCAGCTCCAACACCGTGACCATCCAGACCTGCTGAATAAGAACATGCGGTTCTCCCTGGTGAAACTAGTCATGAATTGTAAGTTCTTGTTCAGGTTATATGGAGAACGAAGGTCAAACCTGTCTCCTGGCGGTCACATTTGTCACTCGGTGTCATGTTTGTAGTTTTGCCTTCAGCGGGATCACCTTCCACGCAAATACCCAACTTGCGGCCGATCTCCTCCTCTGTCGCAATGGTAATCCGGAGCATCTCCAGGATAAGTTGCTGAAGTCGGTCATGGGCCAGCTGAAGTTCTTGTCTAAAGATGAAGAAAGAAAAAAAGCTTTGAGAACCTCTGAATAGCTTTCACTGAAACAAAAATAGTAATCATTTTGAGTTTGAAAAACAAAAATAGCATGATTAGAGAAAAAAGAAGGAAAAAAAAAAAAAAAGTGGCCACTGTGAAAGCAGGACCCTGACCTCTGCTGAGTGGCGGTGTTGAGGTCATCACGAAGCATGGCGAGAAGGTTGGCTCCCTCCTGACTTTCACGCTCACGTCGCTGCAGCAGGGTCTCCAGGGTTGCCATCTCCGAGCGCTTGCCCTCCAACTCCCCCTGCAAACCGCTCGCCTCCGCACGCAGCTGTGGAAACGAGACACACCAGAGACAGGAACCCGGTCATCACACGTGCACTGAACACTTAAAATGCAAAAAATTGATCATCATCTTTAGAGACTCGCTGATGGATGTTTATCCTCTATAAAAAGAGAACTGTCTCAAAATAAACTCCCACTTCGCTCGGATGCACGAGAGTCACATGACACGAACTTGTGTGGGAGAGGCTGAGCAGGACAAGGGAAGGAAAAACAGTAGTGTGTGTGTGTGTACGATGTGACGTCCCGCTCCGCTGCCTAGCAGCCAAAATAACAGAGCCAACAGAAACTGATGCATGCAGAACAGTAACCATGACAACCAGCTCCCCTCTGAGGGATTTACCAGGAGTCTAATTATCTCCTGAAACTAATCTGATCCAGATCAAAGCAAAACAGCAACGTGCAAAGCGTCACGAGAAGTTGTGTTCTGAAATAAGGACGGTGAAGATACCAGGACAGGACATCCAGATAGATGGATGACCTCTCCTTTAGAAATAAAAACTCGAGGTTACCATAATCCGTCTGCGTATTTATTCCAGTAAACGCTAATAAAAAGTTACTAGGAAAATAATTTGCCGTTATATTTAAAAGGACTATAAAAGGTTAATTAATGACACCTTCTGGACTTAAAGAATATAAACACATAATATAGTAATAAAACTAACACTTTTTTAAAATGCTGTAACATTTAAATAGCATTTCAGTTGCTTTTGTGGTCTTCCTGCACGTCTAAAGGACGTACAGGTTATACTGAGCAGATGGCGTCTTATTTCGGTACGTTCTCACCTGAGAGACCACCGTGTCCAGTTGTTGGAGCTGTGCAGTGAGCTGGTTCATTTTGTCGTTGTAGGAGAGCTCAGTCTGCTGGTTCTGCTCACGCAGAGTTCTCTCCAGCTCATCTAGAGCGGTGGTCTTCTCCCGCTCGCTGTCCTCCTAAACCAAGAGGCACACGTTAGTGAGATATAATCAGTCTACCAGCCCATGTTGCATCAGACATCATTGTATGATGTACACAGGACAAATGGGTCGGTGCTCCCGGTGACTGTGTGCACAGGCTTGTGCTGCCATCTGCTGGAGTGTTATAAAACCAGTGTTTTTGCAGGTTTCACAAAGTCACATTTGGACTTTCGAAACATAACTACATCACCACAGAAAGGAAGAAACAAATATTTCTAAAGTTCTTCAGGAACATGGGTGACCACAAGACACCAATTATTCCAGATTTCAGAGAACGGAGCCTCTTAGATATTGGTCTTACACAGAATATAACTTGGTAGTGTCCCACCTTTAACTGAGCAATCTTTTGCTGTAGCTGCTCCTCTGATTGACATTTCAGAAGCTCCGCCTCTTCTAGAAAATGGAGTCGTTGCCGTGATGCCTCTTCCTCCAGCTCCCTGCGTAGAGCCTCAATCTCCCTGGAGGATGATGCCCTCAGTTCCTGTCAAAATAACAGGTTCAAACAATGTAAAATTAAAAACCAATAAAAAATAAAAAATAAAAAAAAGAAGCAGCCAGTTTCACACACCTGGAGCTGCTGCTGGTGTTGGGCATTCAGAGCATCCAGCTGTTGCTGCAGCTGCTGATTCTCTTTTGTGGTCATGTTGGTGACCTCCTGGAGGGCGATGCTGTGTTGCGTCTCCAGATCCAGGACGTGATGTCGCAGGGTTTCCAGAGCAGAGTTGTGATCTGACTTCAGAGCAGCCATCTGAGAAGCGAGCGCTTCGGACAGTTCAGCCTATGAAAATAAAATTCAAGTAAAAGTCACCACTGAGAGACGATTGTACCAGTATGATACACCAGTATGAGCAGCGCTGTGGGGTTCTGATTCGAATAAACATCTTTACTGAGCAACCATTGTTCATTGTTCAGCAGTAATTACATGCTGCCATGACACAAAAAAAAAAAAAAACTAGACCAGTTGAACAAATGCTAATCTCATAAAATCTTTACTCTACTAGCAATAATCACAGCTGTAATTATCCTGGGACGAAGGTGGTGTCAATTACACACACACTTTCCATGCAGGGGGTTACACCAGGAACGTTCTTAACATTTTACTTCCATACTTTTTTTTTTCCTGACAAACTAATCCACACACCTGATGGGCATGGCCGAGTTCAGTTGCCATCGCACTAAACTTCTCCATGTGGACCCGTGCCAGTTCTTTTTGCAGATCCTCTCTGATCATCAGCTCCTCCAACTTCACTCTCTCGATCTCTTTAGCCTGCCCTTGCTCCAGCGAGGCCCTGAGCTCCTGAATCACGGCATCTTTCTCCTCACGCACTGTCTGGATCTCCTGCAGATACGTGCTCTCCAGAGTGTCCATGTTGCACAGCATCCTGGTCTCCAGCTCCTCCATTTCCTGCTTGTGACGTGCCCCAAGCTCCACCTCCTGAGCTTCAAGTTGCGCTAGATTGGTCTCCTGAAGGACTACCTGGAGCTTATCGAGCTCTGCCCTGTGTTTCTCAGCAAGCGAGTCCAGAGTTGCCTCGTGAGTGGAACAGAGCAAGTCGAGCTCGTTCTGATGTTGGGTTTTGAGTTCCTCATACTCTTTCTGTAACTGTTTCAGTTTGGAGATGTGCTGCTCCAAAAGAACAGTCTGGGACTGCAACTCTTGAGCGTGGTGTTGTTTCTGCTTCTGAAGATCCTCTTCTCTCTGCTTCGAGAGCTTTTCTGCTAGCTGTCGCTGTTCCTCTTGATGCCTAAATAACCAGAAATTTCAGGTTAATGAAAGGAAAAAAAAAAAAAAAAGAAAAAATCACATTAAATTCCTCAAACTGATGTTCTGACCTGCATGTGGCCTCCTGTATCCTGCTCTCGGTCTGCTCCCGCAGCAAAGCGTTCAGCTCCTTCACCTCGGCTGCCATGGTGCTCTTCGCAGTGCGCAGCTCGCTTGCATATTGTGCTTCGAGCCTCTGCTTCAGAGCCACCACCTGAGGGCTCTCCTCACTCTCCAAGCTAGCATGTAGTTCATGCATTCTCTGTCTTTCTACAGTCAGGAGCTCCTCAGCCTGAGCAAGCTTCTGCTCCAACTCCATTTTCTCCTCATTGGCCACTTGGATTTCCTCCCTTATGGAGGCCATGCGTTCCTCTGCCTGAGCACGAAGTTGATCCTGAAGCTGGAGTTGTTCCTCAGTGACACGGGCCTTCTCGTCCTCCTGTGCCTGCTCAAGTCGTGTACGCAGCTCCTCTTCAAAGTTTTTCTTTAGCTTAAGAAGGAACGAAAGTTAAAAACAAGAGTCATAATTTTCATGTAATAAGTACATTCGTGATCGCGTATTGTAAAAAGTGAATTTTAGTGAAAGCCCTTTAGAAGCCTACTCTAATCATGTGACCATCTCCACCATCACAGAACTCTGTACAGCACAAATAACTTCTAAGCATGTGACTGCCTGGTAGCATCTTCTCTCACCCTGTGCTCCAGCTCTCTGAGCTCCTCAGTGGCTCTCTCCAGCTCTCTCCCATGCTGGAGGGTGAGCTCTGCTAGCTCTTTCTCCAGGCCAAGTATGCGTTCAGTGTCAGAGGCGAGCTGGGTGAGCCGGGTTTGGTGCTCCTGAGTCTGGACTCGGGTCTTCTCATCAACCTCAGCCTCCACCTGACGCGCCACGTCTCTCACCGACTGCAGCCGCAGCTTTGTTATCTCTGGATATTGAAGGAAAAAAAAAAAAGATAAAAAAAAAATTAAATAAAAAGTCGAATCAGAAATTGATAATGAGGTGTGCAGGATCTCACCTTTGAGGTGGCTGTCTGAAAGCTTGGCCCGCAGTTGTTCGATCTCCAAAGCGTGTTTGGTTTTGAGCTGGTCCATGTCATCGTAGTAGCGGTCAGTGAGCTCCGAGCGAGCTTGCAGCAACTCCTCTCTGTAGGACAGAGCCATGCTACAGCGCAGCTGCTCCAGGTCCTGTTTGTGCTTTTCTTCCAGCTGCAGACGCAGGGAATCAAGCTCCATCTGTGACGTGTTAATGGAGTTACAGACCAGGAACAGGAGAATTCAATCAATTTAAGGCTCTGGCAATTCTACTGCCCAATCTCATCAGTACTAATATAAAACACCACCAGCGTTCCTACACATTATTCATGTCAAAATTACATACATTTTCCACTTCCCTAAAGATTTTTTTACATCTGTAATAATGCTTTTAAATTCCATCTATAACATGCATTACAATCTCTGACGTTTTCCATGTGTTCAGTCACACAGTAGGGGGCGCTGTATTGTCATGACAACTTCTGCCTTACAACTGAACAACCGATCACAGCTGCGCAAATACGGTCTAGAATCGATCTTCCGGCAGCGTCCACACTAATCTAGTTTTGTTTGAAAACGCAGCGGTCTTGGGTGGAGGACAGGGAGCATTGTCAGATGTTTCAGTGTGGATGAGCAAAATTTTGGGAAAAAGAAAGTGTAGACGCAGAGTATTTTCTACTAATCCATGCCTGGAGATCACTCAAATTTCACACTTTTCTAAAATGCGTAGGCAGCCTGCTCCACATAGTCTCACTAACCAATAACTGTACCTTGTGTTTCTCCAGTTGCTCTGTAATCTCTGCCAAAGAGTCCCCTCTCTCCTCCTCCTCAGCCTTTCCATCAGAGAGGAAGCTGTAAACCAAGAAAGACATGAAATACAGTGAAGAACATTTTTCCCCCACAGTGTGTTCTGGATTCATTTTTATTTATTTTTTGGTCCTGAAAACATGACATGACTGCACCTCGCATGCACACGACCTACCTCACATCTCCAGCCTTGAGGGCAGAGTCCTCCAGGGCTCCCTCTACGAGGCGTAGCTGCAGAAGAGAAATCTCCTCACGGTGGTTCTCCTCGCTGGCCTGGAGACGCTGCTCAAAGTACACGCGCAGGTTCTCCAGCTCGATCTCGTTTTGCTCCTGGAGTTCCCGCCTCTGCTGAGAGAACTCCTGCTTCAGTCGCTCGAGGTCATCGACACGTGATGTACGTGCCAGTAACTGCTCCTTCAAGTCTGTTGTTGGGGGAGGGAAATAAATAAAGAGATTGAGACACAAGGTGAGAGAGGGGTTTCTCGGTGTGCATTATTTTCTTCTCCCATTTCAAAATCGTGGAGAATGATCTGGTACCTCCAAGTTCCTGCCTACTGGTCCTCATGCTCTCCAGCTGAGACCAGAGGTTGGTGATCTCCTGCTCAGAGCTGGTCTTTAGTGCCTCTTTTTCTGTGAGCAGACGATCCACCTGAAACAAACAGAACCATGGTACAGTCAGAAGGAGTTTGGAAATGTACTATACTATAAATAAACTATAAACAGATAAAAAGTGTTCTTTTTTAATTAATAAAATATTTTTACTACATTTAATAAACACGCGGTAGTTCTACCTCCTGCTTGAGCAGTTTCTCCTTTTCTTCCAGCTCATGCATGAGAGTTTGCTGCTCCTGTAGCACCACCTTGTGACTAGCAACCAGTTCTTCAACAGCACCTGAATAAATATCACATCACAACCTCAACACCAAGCTCGTAACAAAATCAAAAACTGTGTGTGTGTGTGTGTGTGAAAGAAATAACATTTTAAGCCCACTCACGTGCAGCAGAGTCCCGGTCGGACCACGCCTGACTCAATTCGGACTCCAAATGCTTGATTTCGTCCTCTTTAGATCGCTGAAGCTCCGAAAGCTTGTGCTGCGTCTTGGCTAATCTCTCCTCTGCACTGTTCAGGGCTTCCTGAAGCTCCGACTGCTTTTTGTTGAAGTCTTGCATCCACTGAGCCTTTGCGTCCTGTCGGAAACAAAAGTGCGATTTGTAACGCATCTCTAATTAATTATAATTTAAAAAAACCCAAACAAGCAAAAGAAAAAAACAAAACAAGAAACACGCTTGTACCTCAATTCTCCCGGCCTGCTGTCCTTCCAGTGCTGTCCATTCGTCTGAAAGACGTTTTTCCCACCCGTGATTAAGATCATCTTTTGGGAGAAAAAAAATTACACCGTCGATACGCCAGAAATGCAAATAAATAAATAAACATTAACAGAATGACACATGTTCCAGCCTCACCGATGGCCAGTTGGAGCTGAAGCTCAGCTTGTCTCTCCTGCTCCCTGATCTGCTCCCTGCTCTGCTCTCGGAGCTTCTCGAGCTCGAACTGCTGTCGCGTGTGGAGCATGGCGCTCTCCTGAGCCCACTTCTCCCTCAGGTTGGCCTGCAGCTCGCTTAGCGCCGCCTCCTTCTCCTTCTGCAGGTTGGACTGTGTGAGCTCCAGCTGCGCCGTGTGCAGGTTGGTCAAGCTCAGACGCAGAGCCTCCAGCTCCAGCGTGTGCTGCGTCTTACGGGTACAAACGCAAACCTGTTTAATCTCCTCCATAAACAACGTCTAACGAAAGGCAGTAATAACGAACACGCTTTGCACTGACCTGTACTTGCGAAAGCTCTGCTTGATGTGCAGCTTCCATGCTCTCTCGAAGTTCCTCGGAGAGCTCGGCCTTCAGCCGGTCGACTTCCTCTCTTCGCTCGGACGCCTGGTCATCCATCTCTCGCTGATGTTCTCGCTCGTGCACCTACACAGAATCAGATTTGCAGATCGCATCCAAGGAGGAAAAACATTTAACGGAAAGGGTTTCTAAATAATACGTGATTTAGGATAAAGACCTGCTTGATTAGCATGATCTGTTTCTTCTGCTCCTCTTCCAGGTTGGAGCGCAGCACGGACAGCTCCTTCTCCAAACGCAAACTCCAGTCCAGAAGCTGAAATGGAAGAAATACGGCCAACTGATGAGTCGTTTCCGATCGATTAAAGACAGCAGATATTAGAAGTAGTTTTACCTCCTGTTGATGTTTCTCCTTAAGTCTTGTCTTCTCCTCTTCGTGTTCTCTCAACACCTTCTGCAACGCGTCCTCCTTCTCCATGAGCTCCTCCTCTGCTTTCTCTCGAGCTTCCTTCATCTGCTCGAGCTCCACATCTTTCGTTTGAAGCTGGAGCTGAGAAAAAAAAAAAATTTTTAAAATAGTTTTAGTTTGATCGTGACTTCATGTCTACAAAAATAAATGACCGGAAAAAAATAAACAAAAGAGGAAGGAACATCAGAAAAAAATCCCACACCTCAAAGCTCTCCAGTTCAGATTCCAGAACCTTTTCCATGCTCCTGTTCTGTTTTTCTAGCTCCAGCATTCGCGTCTCTAAAGCAGCTTTTTCTGCAGAACCCTGACGTACCGCCTCCTCCATGTTATTCAGGTTCTCTTTAAGACACGTCAGCTTGAACTCCAGGTCGGCTCGGACCTTCTCCAGTCTCTGCACGTTCTCCATTCGCTCCTCCACCTCTGCTCTAAGCTCCTGGATCTCCCTGTATTTGGAGTCCACCTCTAAGGTCTTCTGTCCTAGCAGCACAGACATGGTTTCATTCTTTTCCCTCTGGTTCTCCAGCTGGGCAATCACCTGTTCACTCTGAGCCTGCAGGGAGGAGAGCTGATGACCAAACACTGCATGGACTTCACAGCTTACTGAGTCTCCAGCCATCTTCTGCTCCTGGATGTCTCGGACCAGCTGTTCTTTTTGTTTTAGCTGGAGAATAAGCTTGTCCTTTTCTTCCTTTAGGTTCTCCAGAAGCTCCTCTGTGGAAAAGTTATTTTCTTTAAATTCCACATCGGGGGTCAGATGCTTGTTTTCTTTCTGGCTCTCCAAGTAGCTGTGGTTGTTCTTCAAGTTGTCTATCTCATGGATTTTCTCATTTAGGATCTCCTCGAAGTGAAGTCTTTTGTCTCGTTCTATCTCAAGCTCACACTTGGTTTCCTCAAGCTCCTCAGATGCTTTACACCAACGCTCTCGCGCTTCGTCCAACTCTTTGGCAGAGCATCGAACTTCTTCCTGAAGAACATCCAGCTGTCTTTGTTTCTCCTCCAACTGCTCGGTGAGATCTCTGCATTCCTGGATGAGCAGCTCCTTGCCCAGATCCATGCTTGCATTCTGTGAATTGGAGGGTGAATTGAAGCTCTGCCACTGAGCCTGAGTAAAGGACATGCCATCTGTTCCAGATGGTTGATTATCTGGGTTTGTGTTACAAGAACCAGATTCAAAATGCACCAAAAATCTTGATTCATCTTCGTACTCCAACTTGGAGACAGAAGAGTTGATGCTGCACTCCTGTAGACTTTGCTCCACCAATGAGCTTTCATGCTGTACAGCAGATCTCAAATACCTCTCCATCATGTCATCGATACCTGAAGCATTCATACTTAACACAGCTTCTGGAGAAACCTCTGTGGTCGTCTCCTGAGTGTTTTGTTCTTCAGAGATTTGGATCCAGTTCCCACTTGCGTCAAGCTCAGAAGGTGCACTATGTAGGTCATGATTTCGGATTTGTTCGAGCAGTTCCTGAATTTGTTTGACCTCCTCGGAATGCTCCTCTCTGAGACGTCTGATCGCAGCCTCATGTGCTTCACTTAACTGCGCTACGTTCAGCATCCTCTCTTCTTCCAGGGTCTGGAGACGCAGCTCACAGTTGGCAATTTCAGCTTCGTATTTGGAGCGTTCGTGTTTGGACGTTTCTTCTTCTTCCCGAAGCCTGCACTGAAGTTCTTGCACCAGCCCGTCTAGACGCACCACATCCTGGTTGAGTCGTTCTTTCTCTTCCTTGAACTGCTGCTCCTCACGGGCTTCTTTCTCCACTCGCTCGAGATCATCCCGAACAGTCTTTAAGAGAGCCTCCATCTCGAACTTTTCCAGCTCGAATTTCAAAACGGTCTCCTGCAGTTCCTCGGCACGTTCCTGCGCTCGCTTGCTGTTCTGTCGCTCTTCGTCCAGCTCGTGTTTTAATCTCTCGATCAGATCGCTGTTTGAATCGAAGTTATCAATCTGGGGGGAGATTCTTCCATTGTGGCATGAACTTGATTTGCTGTGCTCAGTGTTATTCGAGGTGAAAGCACTCTGGATCTGAGAGAGCGAATCCTCCATGACCGCGAGCTTCTGTTGGAGAGCCGTGATCTCCGTTTCCTTCTGAGCCAAGACGGCCTGTTGATCGTTACTCATCTAGAGAGAAGAAACACTTCCAAGTATTAAAAAGGTGCAGCTGGAACACCATGTTTAAATTTTGATGGAGCACAAATACATGATGCTGTGTGTGTTGTAGGAGATACCTGCAGAGTCTGCTCTACACGTAGCTGCCTGTGGGTTTGAGACAGATCCAGCCATCCCACACTTTTACTGCGCAGATATTCTTTAGCCTGAGAAAGATTCAAATTAAATGACTCATGTATATTGACACATGACTCTTTGCATGACCACATCTCAGACACAAACTAGATAAATACGCAGATCAGAACTTCCACCAATTCCTGTCCTGATATCACAATTATACGAAGCACGCTGAAACCAAGAGGTCCAAAAGCTATTCTAGTATGACTTATGCTCCTGAAAGCACACTCATACGGTAGTGAAAGATCTCCTGCACAGAAACCTGACCTAAAATCCACTGAACACCTGGAACATCATGTTCCATCAACATGCCTGATCCTGAAGACTATGAGAAGAGAGAGAAGCTGAAATAGCAACACACCCACACGATTTTTTATCTCTCCACAATAAGGATGTGCATCTCCATAACTGAGGCTGATGCGATTCATATATCAGTGCATAGTCAATGATCTGATGCATTTAAGATGCATGTAAAGCAGCCTATGATGCGATACCATGCAGTGAGATCAGATTTCTATTCATTTTAATTCAGTTGTACAGCCAAAACCCGATGCTCTATGACTGATGCCTCACCTGCTGTAGTTGCTCCTGCAGCTCCTGTATCTGACCAGTCAGCTGCTGAGCTTCCAGCTGCACCTGGTCTCGACTCGTTAGCGCCGCCTGCAGGTTGACACTGAGCTGCGAGATGATCTCATTTCGTTTTTCCACCGCTGTCTGTAACTGCTATGAGGCATTACGAGGAATAACATAAAAGATATAATAACCTCCTTCAACTATTATCATTATCTGTGACAACAAACTAAAAGCACCCAAATTATCATTACCTTGAGTTGTTCTCTGCTTGTGTGCGAATCTACAAGTTCCCCTAAAAGCTCTTCTTCCTGATCAGGTTGATCTGCTGCCAGTCTGTCCTCAGGAACCAAGCTCTGTTCCTCCAGCATCGTTCGGTTCTCTTCTAGATCACCAGAGTCATGAATCTGCGCCGACTCCTACAAGATCGGATCGAACGTTAGTAGAGTTTTGACGTGCAAATAAAGAAGGAAGGAACAGAATCAAACCTCAAGCTCCGATTTGTCGTCAAATCCATGAACGTCCTCGGGTCGGGACTCCACGTGCGCCGCCGAATCCTCGTTCGTCTCAGGGGGCTGGCTTTTTTTCTTTACAGTCTTCTTTGGGTTTGCACTGTTGTTTTTCGCCCGCTGCTGTCTGAAGTGTGCAAACTGCACCACAGGCCATGTAGAGAGAAAAGTACGGCGGAAAATAAAAGCTAATTCTAAGCCAAGTTTATTATTGATGCAGAGCTGAGATCATTGCTGGAGAATCATTAAATCAGCCAGGCACAAGAAATAAAAATTCTTCCCAAAGGCAATCTACATCATGAACACTTCAATTATTTCTCTATTGTACAATACAATTAAAAAAATGTGCAACAAAATTAAAATATGCAATTCCACTCGACTTATTATTTATGCTTCTGTATTTTTCAGTGCAATAATGCTCTACTCATGTTGTTAATGCATTATTATTTATTGTTTGTTTTTAGGCATCTCTATTAAGAATAACACACTAAGGAATACCATTTGCAATTGTTTGGTTTATGAATGTAATATTTGGCATGCATAATGTAAAAGTTTACAACATTTAAACATGTTGCTTTTTGGTGCATCACAGCAAATCATCGATTTTTTAGATATTTGTAATTAACATCTTAACTTTCAAGATATCGAATTTAATTACTAAGGCAACAATAAAACAACAAATGACGTAATGAACCAACATTTGCAGCAAAACACCAAGTTTTCAGGCAGAACAATGAGCGAGAAAACTTTATTAGTCACCTTAGTATATTTTAATATATATTAAGTATATATAAATCCTCAAATTAATCAAATTGCACACTGAAATTATTAAAATATCCACTGTTGAGCTACAAGTCAGAATTATGCAGGTTAATCACCAGCTAGCAAACATGGGCTAAGCTAGTTAGCAAGACTTTTTTTTGTTGTTGTTCTTAGCCACACAAACCTTCGCTCTTCCGGCTTCTAGTTTCCTTTGTCGTTCATCCTGGTCCATCTTTTCGAGCTCAAGGCTTTCATAGAAACCGGTGAACTTTGCACGACAGAGTTTACGGTTGAAGACGCGGTGCTGCGTCCAAGTTGAGAGAAAAATCACAACGGAATAACTGTCAGTGCAAAAAAAAATTCAACATGGCCGCGAAGCTAGATAAGCCCCGCCCTTATGAGGCCTCGCGACCAATCAGAACGCACGGCTGCGAAACGGACAGCCAATCAAGTCGCTGCGTGAGGCACGCGCACCTGTGCCGTTCAAAATACCGTCAAGTTGAGCGCGAGACGCAAAATAAATAATCATTAATATTTATAGAATTTTTTAAAATTTATTTAACTTGTTATACGGATTTAAAAAATTAATATTTATATACGCAGGGATTTCTTTTTTAAATTTATTATAAGTTTTCTATTGGTTCCAACAAAAAGACACGCCCACAATCCCTATAAAGCGCGGGCATGAGCGCGCGAGCTTTGACTGACACTTTATTTTGGAAGCTTAAATATTAATTAAAAAAGTAATCATATAAATATATTATGCACATAATATAACTCATAAAAATAATAAAAAATATAGTGCAAAATGCTTTATGTCTCCTCCAGTAAATCATTTACTTACGAGAAAATGAAATAAATAAATTACAATAATAATATATATATATATAGTATAAAAAAAATATATTAAATGCAGGATTTAAGTCACTGTTATAATATTATGTAAAAAAAAAAAAAAAAAAAAAAAAACAAAAAAAAAAAAAAAAAAGATATAGCACTTTGAGTAAATACTCCCATCTCCCATCTTCCATTAATTAAAAAACAACACAAGTTCAATATGTGTATTGTTTTCTTTAATGTTCTGTAAAACATGTTGTAGCTGCTATACACAGCTGTTAACTTCACCAGTGACTTTCTTTTTTCTATTCTTTGCTATTAGACAATAAGCTTTTTAATGTTACAGATCAAAAAAATAAAATATCCTGAGGACTTTCACATTTCACTTTGCACCTGAATCTTGGGTCTCTGATGATTACGAAGTGTTGGCACTGAAGAAGAATAGCTTCTGGCCATTCAGCATTGAGCATCTATGATAAAGGCTCTTTAGGCCAGTTCTAAAGCACTTGATTTACTTCACAGGATGAAAATTACGTTCCTGTTTTGAATGCAAATACATTTATGTAAGATGATACGAAATTCAAATTGTGAATTTATAAACTATCATCACATTTTGCATCTAAAATCCATAAAACATGAATCTGTATACGCAGAGTATCTCTAACAAACAATAACAAGATGCAGCTCCTTTATAAAATCTTCCAGTGAAGTAATTAAAGCAGGATGCGTAACATGGTAACAGCAGGTTTGGGCAGAGGAACACAGAGATGTTTCTGGCAACCAAGGCATGTCTACAGTCTACAGCAAACAGACCTAGGTGGAGAAACATGACTCCAGTATATGACTCAGAACTTGTTCACGAATGTTAAACAAAAGAGCACATAGAAACTTTAAACCTGGTTTAGAAGCTATTTCACTGTAATGGCGGATCCGATTTTGGACCAAATGACTCGTCTGAAATTAAAACTGCTAGAAAAGGTGAGAGAATCATCTTTCTTAGGGTTTCTCAAGTTTACTGAGTTAATAAATGCAAATATTTGTTATAATTAAGTTTTCTATCCAACTTATAACAATATATATTAGAAAATCACTGCAATCCTGTGTTTTATATAAAGCCTTCTTCAGATGTGAATAATAATATTTAATATATAAATCTGATTATTTTAATTGCTTATAAACATATAATAATTGTCATGCCATTTATCCTCAGTAATTAAAATACTGAACGCGATATTTTTTTAGAATGTCATAAGCCTTTTAATTTTTTAAATAAAGGCATTTATGAGTAACAGAAGTTGAGAAAAAGCAAAAACACAAAATGTGGATTCATGTAATATATTAATGACCTTGAGTTTATAATCTGTGTAACAGACTTGTACGTTTACAGTGACCTTGTCAGTCAGTGTTACAGTCCTGTAACTCAAATAAAAATCAAAAAAGGACAAAAGAACATACTTCTCTCTTTCCTAGGATCTGCAGGAAATTGGGACAATGTCGCTTCCTGTTGAACAAGTGACCATGCAATAGTCCAGTAATTTTGTAGGGATGAATTGTGTTCAGAAAGAGTGAATTAAATGGGTTTCTCTTTTCTCCAAATCCCAGGAAAATGAGGGTTTCCTCTCAAAGCTTAAGGAAATACCTAAACTTAAATGTGTTGAAAACATGCTAACCATTTTCTTTTCTTTGTTCTGAATTAGAGACTGGAGAATGAGAGAGCAGGTCATGATGAAAGGGCAGAATCAGCACTTTCCACAAGTAATGGCACCCCTGAAATTTGTAGGAAAACAGAAAAGTAATACTGAGCGTTAAGATATTTTCATTAAAATGTCTATATATCGCGAATATTACGTGATTATTACATAGAGATTGCTTCTCAGATGTGCAGTATCACAACCCAAAGTGTTACTTCTTCACTATTTCAATAAATGTGTGCACTTTTGATCAAATTATGAATTATCTTATATGTTGGCCTCCCAGTTTAATTAATTATTAATTAATTAATTGCAAGGAATTTGCCATTTACGGACAGTTAACGAAAATTAGGCTTCGACTAATTTTATTTATTTTTGACACAGGAAGTTATGATGGACGGAACGAAGCGCTGCACAGCGCACTGAGACGCAAGAGAGACTTACTCCGAAAACTAAGAGTAACAATATCATATAATATATAGACGTCATAGTTTTTTTTTTTTTTTAACCTTTAAACCTCAAAGCTGTAGCATTCTAGATTGATCAGAAAGTTTTGATAGCAATCATATTGTATTATATTGTATACTGATTTTATTTCGTATTTGTTTTGGTGTTGTTGGAGACAGGAACAGCACATGTTGGACGAGTTAGCAAGGCCTCAGACGTGGGCTGGAACTCGTCGACAGCATCATTATGAACCTCCTGCCTCACCCCCTGTTTATATCTATCAGTCTCCACCTCCAGCTCCTCCACCAGCCCCGCCTGCTCCTCGAATCATCCAACAGACTGTGAGAGAAACACTCGATCATTACCTTTAACTACAAGATCCAGGCTAAAGCTACAAACAATGGGAATTCTCAACTATTATAAGACAAATATTTTTTCTCTGTAGGTTCCACATCCGCCAGCTACCATCATCCAACAGCTTCCACAGCAGCAGCCACTTATAGCCCAGATTCCACCGGTCCAACCCGCCCCGTACAGGTCCGGAAGCATTAAAGAGGGTACGTCTGTGGAAAGGTTTTTTACAAACTTGAATGCAACTAAAAAAGTGATAAAAAGTATTATTTAATAAACTTGTAAAAAAAAATCTTTTTTTTGTGTCGATCCTTAGACATGGTGGAGCTGATGCTCATGCAGAACGCTCAGATGCACCAGATCATCATGCACAACATGATGCTCAAGGCGCTTCCTCCAACAGCTTTGGGCACAAACGGGAGTCCACCTCGGGTCCAGGTGATCTTCAACCTCTGATTTATTCATTCGTTCTAATAACCTGCCTCAGATGCTAACAGCTTTACTATGCCATTAAGGGGAACTACATGAAAGCCAGAGAAGGTGCAGTTCACCATCATCACCACTATGGGCCGCCACCGCCGCTCCCTCCTATTGGCTACTCAGCTTGGCCATCTATGATGTCAGCACAAAGGGGAGGAGCTTATCAGCCATCCGTTCAGAACATACCTGGCCCGGTTTCTCTGCCTCCACTCAACACGTAGGTTTTTTTTTTTTTTTTAATCCATTACGTTTTCCTTTCACGTACTCAGAATGCAAAAAGAGAGAAAGAAAGTGATGCCTTTAAAGAGGAAACAACTTTTATACACTAATATAATATATTCATAATTTCTAATTATCCCTAATTATTAATTACTGCATTAATTACTACTTTCCACTCATTTGTTCCGCTTGTATCCTAGTGTCACTGTTGATGGCATAAAGACGAGATTTCCTCTCGGATACTGAGGTTTGTTTGAGTTATTTATTTGATTTGTTTATATCGAGTTATATTTATAATCAACACTGATGATCTCTCATTTATTTCTTCCAGTGTCCTTGTTTTGTGATGAAGAGAAAACATATGCATATATATATATATATACACACACACACACACACATTCCTGAAATATGTACATCTTTGTAAATCAATAATAAAACTTTTTAAAATGCTTGACATTTATTTTATGAGCTGCTTATTTGTGTTTAGGCTGAATCAAATGTGTTAAATAATAATAATAATTATAACTGTTACATATTTAAACCTTTACATTTAAACTATTATGCAATTAGGTAATTCGGAAATAATTAAAAAAACATGATATAAAATGATTTTTGAATAAAATGGGGTTTTTTTGGTACTCATTTATTATTTTTATTTTCTTGTTATTATTACTTTAAATACTTATTATTACTACTTACTAATTTATTATTACTTTTTTTTCTATGCACATATGCAATAGACAACTAATAATTTAGTGTTTGTTTGCTTACTTGTTTGTTGATGAATATTATTTATATATTATAATAATAATAAACTATATCATAATACTAAATACTACTCTTTTATCCAATGACGTTAATCGAGGGATCAAAGGGAAAGGAAAAAGCAGATCGTGTTGCCAGATCAACGTTTTAACCCCTGGAATGTATTCTTTCAAAGTTGTAACAGTGACCTGCGACAATGTATGTTAATTTTGAAGCCAGTAAATTGATCTATATTTTCTTTATCTTAACGTTTATTGATTTAACTTATTCTTTTAAGATTGTTGATATATTTGTTGATATATTGGTTGTAATAAAATGTATGCGTTAACATGACACTTGAACCAGTTTTAGTAATTTTGCTTACATATAGATACAGATAAAATGCACTGATTTGCAACACTTTGAGCACTTATAGTAATGATGGAGTTTGAAAAACTTATTTTTATTTTATTTTTCCGAATAAAATAGACGTTGGTTTGAAAGACCTGGCAACCCTAGGCAGCGGCTAACTGGCTGGTCGTAATCTGATGCGCGTGGCGGCTGTTCGATTCCAAGACACTGACTCAGGAATCTTAATGAATCTGATCCGAATGGGGGAATTATTTTTTTTGTTTAGTATTTAATACTAAAATTTGCAAACCAAGGAGTTGGGAAATAAAATATAAACCGAATAGCAAAGTGCAACATAAGTAAACGCGTGGTAATTCGTGCTATAAAAGACGTTCAATTGTATTTAT
The DNA here is from genome assembly GCA_024362625.1 of Silurus asotus. Classification (NCBI taxonomy): domain Eukaryota; kingdom Metazoa; phylum Chordata; class Actinopteri; order Siluriformes; family Siluridae; genus Silurus; species Silurus asotus. Next base: position 6,587,064 of record MU562415.1, read on the forward strand.
TTAGGAGTCGAGTTTGTCAAATGAATCAAAGACTCGAATCTTTAGGGAGTCGGCTCCCAGTTGGAGGAGTAGCTAGTGTAGGAGTTCTCGGCGGCGGTGTCGCAGTTTGATGTCGTGCTGAGGTTCGAAGCGTGTTGTTAAAGACCCTGGCATTAACAAACAGGCGGGGGAGTGAGTCTTCGTGGTGGTTTGTGATGTATGAATGGATAGTTGACGGGCTGTCGTCGCTGTTCGTTCCGTTTTCCGTGGTTTCTAGAGGCAATTCGCAAAGCTGGCCTACGAACTGGAGCTCGCCGCCTGATTCACCACAAACAACACCACCACCACCAAAACCTCCTGCCAAGCGGCACTATCAAAGGTGACCAATATTTCACGCTATTTTTCTTCGTACTTATTTCACTTCTCTCTAATTAACACCAGTTAATGCCTTCATACCTACATAGAGGATGGTCGTGTCCCAAAACCCCTCCTCGTCCCCTAGTGCCCTACTTAGCACTACTCGGTCTTCGCGCATGCGCTTTATGCGTCTACGCCAGACCTTTGAAATCCATTCATCTAGCTAGCAAACACAGGCTAGTCAGTTTATTTTTATATATACATTTGCATGTATGCTAACCGCTAGCAACAAACCAGCTCGGATTTTATTCTTTTAAAGAAGTCGGCAGGTATTAACGAGCATATGTATCTTCTTTAATGAGAAATCTTGTTAAACCATGCCTAATTTAAAACAGCTAGCCTAGCAAACATGACTAGCACATGATATTGACATGCTAGCATTTGTTTACATTTTAAACCACAAATAGATCATATGCACATCTTCTATAAATAAGTACAACTGAAGAAGTCAGCTTGATAGATATTTTCCAGTGAAGCCTTTTTTCTATATTAATGTTATTTATAGTGTGTTTTGTCGTCTTTGGGCTGCTTCTCTCTCTCTCTCTCTCTCTCTCTCTCTCTCTCTCTCTCTCCACCCTGTCTTACGCTTTCTCTAGATCCACAAACACACATTGCAGAAGTCCTTCTGTCCTTCTCTATACTTCTTTATCACATTCAAAGCAAATAATGCATCTGTGGTGCTCTTCTTCAGCATGAAACCATACTGTTGCTTACAGATGGTCACCTCTTCTCTCAGCCTGGCTTCCACTACTCTTTCCCATAACTTCATGGTGTGACTGATCAACTTCCCCTGTAGTTACTGCAGGTCTGCACTTCTCCCTTATTCCTAAAGATCAGTACCAGCACACTTCTTCTCCATTCCTCAGGCATCCTCTCACTTTTTAGATCGTTATGGTAAAAACTCTCCTAAACATCTCCATGCTTCTTACCGGTATGTCATCTGGTCCTACCGACTTTCCACTCTCCATCTTCCTAATAGCTGCTCTCACTTCCTTCTTACTAATCCTATCCAGTTCCTGCCTCACCATTTTCACACCATCCAACCTTCTCTCTCGCTCATTTTCCTCGTACATCAGCTGCTCAAAATACTCTCTTAATCTTCTCAACACACTCTCCTCACTAGTCAACACATTTTCATCTCCATCCTTTATTGCTTGCAGCACATCCTTCCCAGCTCGGTTCCTCTGCCTGGCTGATCGCTACAAATCCTTTTCTCCTTCCTTAGTGTCCAACTCCTACAGCTCCTTATATGCCTTTTCCTCGGCTTTCGCCACATGACTCTCCACCTGCTGCCTCATCTCCTTGTACTCCTGCCTACTTTTCTCATCACTCTGTCGATCCCAGTTCTGTTTCTCCAACTTCTTTCTCCTTCTGCTCGCCTGCATTTCCTCATTCCACCACCACATCTCTTTGTCTTCCTTCCAATTTCCAGATGTCGCACCAAGTACCTTTCTAACTGTTTCTCTTATCACTTCTGCAGTAGTTGCCCAATCATCCAACACCCCTTCACCACCACCGAGCTCCTGTCTGACCTCTTCCCTTAATCTCACACTACACTCTTCCTCCTTCAGTTTCCACCATCTTATTCTTCTTTGTTCTCACTCTCCTCCTCTTCTTCTTCACCTCCAAAACCATCCTACAGACCACCATCCGATGCTGTCTAGCTACACTGTCCCTTGCCAATACCCACTTTCAGATTGCATCTCCTGCATAAAACATAGTCCACCTGTGTGCATATTCCTCCACTCTTATACGCCACCCTGTGCTTCTCCTCTTAAAAATATGTATTTACACAGGGGGTCTCTAATCGGTACTGGAGCCGTGGATCATTTGGTAATGGTCCACATAAAAAAATAATGACTTTTAATGTGGTCTCAGATTGTTGACATGTCTCAGACATTCCTGTGTTTTTGTCCCTTCTCATGCAGTGTTCACTCTCCGGATGGCGTATCGGATCACCTGGAAATAAAAAGACCAAGGCGAGGTGATTAAATATACTCTGTGTGTAATCAATCCTGCTGTACGATTAGCGTGTTTACTGACTCGTTATCGGTCCGTTGCAGATGTGATCGCCCGAGTGGTCAAGAAGACTTTCGCCGGGATCGCAGGCCTGCTCCGTTTGCGACAGCACAAGCCGCATCGTTATGAAAGCGATCGAGGGTGTAGAGAACCTCAGGTTTGTTGTTGCCTGATTGTTTTGTCTGTAAGCTTTTGTTTATTGTCAGAGTTCTGCCAAAGTGCGAAGTCCTTTTAATAGCATTTTCTTGTACTCAGATCGGAAATGTCGCTCTAGTGGGAATCGATGAAATTCACAGCCACGGCCTAAACCGGTGGACGATTGGAGGGGATGTTAAAATGGGTAAGCACAGCGTACACGCTTTCAGGTTTAAACGGAACCCTTTCCTCATCGAATAGCTGTTAAAAGAAACTTCCCACGACCTAAAAAGTTTTTTTATAAAATTTTTATTTTTATTTATTTTTTTTGGGAAATACGAGGTGGTATCAAAAACTTTCGAGATGAGCTCTGTTTACAAGGAAGTACTTTATCTGCAATTACACTCAATCACATCCTAAATAGCCCCCCTTTCCCAGCAATACAGCGCTCCCAGCGTTCCCGCCACTTCCGGAACGTGTCCTGGAAGTTTTCTTTTCGGAAGCGCCTTCAGCCAATTGCTCCGGATCTCTGCAGTGGGGTCAAAACTGCAGCCTTTTAGAGCCGGGATCTTCATTTCGGGAAGAGGGCGAAGTCCGCAGGAGCCAAATGACGAAGGGCGATGTCTTTTGGCACACTGACGGTACGAAGTTCGGTGCTCCCTGTGACTGTGCGTGGATCCTTGCGCTGCAATCCATTTGTTGGCGTGCTACAAAACTAGTCTCGAGACTTTTAGATTCCACCTCGTATAATTTTAAAACGTTTCGAGGGTCCGGTGCTACGTGGTTGTGCTTAGAAGGTTGAAGTTGTGTCTAATTTTACTCATATTATTAAAAAATCCGTCTTAGACTGGCAGAGGAAACGTTGTAGCGCGTTGCACTGTATAATGTACGATCCATAAGAGCAAAGTACAGAGCGTCTGGTTTATTTGAAATAAACCATGCAATATTTTTTTTCTTCTTCAGTTGAAGGTCTTAAGCAGGACGTTGCATAATAATTCTGTGTGTCTCATCAGAGAAACAGAGTGAAATGGGGCTGAGTGGTAAAGAGAGGAGCATGCCAAACTTCTGCATAGGTGCCCAACCCCTGATAAGGAAACCTGAGTGAGTTTATATTTGATTTATAAACAACACTGATTTAAAAGTAGGTATAAGTATCAGTTAAGGTGACTTGAAGCGCTTGTATATTTATTTTGAAAGAGTACATATGTGTTTCTTTCTCTGTAGAAGCGGATCAGCGTTATTTATGGGAAATCAGGACAGGCACAGAGAGCGTCCAAACAGAAGGTCACTTCAACTTCTGCCCTCACGCCCTGTCCTCCCCGAGACGGACGGACCCGGACGCGCCCACAAACCCTGCCTCACCGTGGAGGAGGTAGGGTACACGATACGAGTCAGACGGAAATCGCCCTTTTTTTTTAAACGCATGGGCTTGAAGGGGTCCGTGAACCCCTTCAGTCCCCCTTCATGGGACATCAGGTGTCCCAATACTTTTGTCCATATAGTGTAGTTAAAGGCACTGTTAAATATTATCGTATTTATTTAATTAATACGGTATCCTTCCGCATCTTAGGCCTTGAAAGAAAGTGACCGCGAGCACTACAGGAAGCTGGTGGAGATGGTGTCCGAGAAGTACTCGAAGAACAAACCGCTGCCGTTTGGACGCATGAAACCTCCAATGTACAATTATAATTTTTACTCACGCACACACCTGAAGCATCACAAGTGCTCAGAAAAGGGAGAACTTTATTAACGGCACTATTTCTGCTTTTAGCACAACTTTTCCTCACGGCCGCACTACTCCCGAGATCAGCAAACCTACGCCAATCAAAGGTGAGTTTGGTGGAACCTTCAATTCTTCCTCACACAAAATTGCTGTTACTTATTTTGTGTCCTCTATGTATTTACAGTGAACCCTCATGCACCACTGTGGAGGAATTCCGCTTTAATTAACCATACTAAGGACAGGTAATTGTTTGACCTGTATTTATTATTATTATAAAAAAAAAAAAACACGCTACTCCTCTATTTTAATGTTTTTTGTTTTTTTTTTGGTCCCTTTCAGTGCACCAGTCAGCGATGTTGGAAGGAAGAAACCAGATCAACCTTCCTATAAAAACCGGGTACACACTTCGATCCCATAATATAACCGCGTCTATGAGTAGTGCTTAGGCTTGATGTCTTCTTGTATCTGTCCATTTGTCTAGCCAGTAGACGTGGATCTGTCTGTCGAGGTAGAAACCCGGTTAAACCTAAAAGACAGAGAAACCGCTGCAGTGTGCCAGCCGGCGCTGCGGACCCGCTCCGAACTTGTTTTTGATGCAGGGAGGCACCCGGAGGAAGAGTTTCCCAGAGTGACCAAGGTAGACATTACTGTCATCATATTCTAATTACATCAGAGTTTTGATAGGACTTTTATAGTAATTGAATGAAGAATATAATTTTTATTAAATTCTGTATTTCCTGTAAACTATTTGGAGCTTGATTAGTGTGTGTGTGTGTGTGTGTGTGTGTGTGTGTGTGTGTGTGTGTGATGACGTCGCAGGAAATGCAACAGGAGGTGAGTGCTGCTCTGGCACAGAGAGATCCGGACCTGGTCTTGAGCAGCGCTTTTAAACTGCGCATCACACAGAGAGATCTGGCAACCCTGCAGGAGGGAAGCTGGCTCAACGACGAGGTAAAGTTCTTCAGCGTTACTACTTTCAAGCCGATTTTCTTTCAAAAAGGCTACGTTTTCCTCGACTGCAAACGTGCCTCAGTGTGGACTGAAGGCCAACTAAACACATGGAGAACATCGGATTCTGACTTACATCAGAGATCGTAACATAACGCATGCTTAAATGAAAAATGTGTAGGAACCTTGTAAGACTTTCTGTTCGTCTATCAGGTGATCAACTTCTACCTTAATTTGGTGATGGCCCGAGCAGAGCAGGATGCGGGTGGGAGGCAGGTGTACTGCTTCAGCACCTTTTTCTTCCCCAAGCTGCACGGGGGTGGTCACGCCGCAGTGCGCCGCTGGACCAAAGCCGTTGACCTCTTTCTCTATGACATCATCCTCATCCCGCTGCACCTGGGGGTCCACTGGTCTCTTGCTGTGAGCTTTTGTTTTTAATTATTTTAAAGTTGCATAATTGCTTGTCTATAGAGTCTATATTGTAATTTCATCCTGGGCCTTTTTTCCAGGTTGTCGACTTGAGAGTGAAGTCAGTGAGGTCATATGACTCCATGGGTCAGAGGCATGATGACATCTGTAACCTGATTCTGTGAGTGGCCAGGTTTTGAGGAAATGGGTATATTTTAGCTGATTATCTGATTGCTTGACTGTGTGTGTGTGTGTGTGTGTGTGTGTGTGTGTGTGTGTAGGATGTACATGAAGGAGGAGTACGAGGTCAAGAAAGGAAAAGATCTGGAAATCTTGAAGTGGACCGTGACCAGCTTACGAGCCACTGTAAGTTTTAAGCATCATTTTTATTTTGGAATTTATTAAATTTTTTTTATTTATTATACAATGATTATTTTTTTTATAAACTTCTGAAAAAATCACAGGAGGTTCCTCAGCAGAAGAACGGAAGCGACTGTGGTGTGTTTGTGTGCAAGTATGCTGACTACATCGCACGTGGACGCCCTTTTACCTTCAGACAGGTAACACGCACATTTATAACTTAGAGATAGCGTTAAGGGCCTTGCTCAGGGGCCCAGGAGTTGCAGCTTGATGTGGCTGGGATTTGAACTCATGACCTTGCATTAAGGCATTAAGCCTGATGCTTTAATCACTAAGCTCCCACTTCCCCTTCGCCATAAACTGGGATGTCGTACGAATTTACAATTTATTGTTACAATCTATGAACGAGGCAGGAAATGGTCTAAATATCACATTTCTCCAAATCCAGTATACATGTCCTGTTTGTCTCCATACGCAGTGTCACATGGCGTATTTCCGTAAAACTATGATGTGGGAGATTCTGAATCAGAAGCTGCTGCAGCAGTAGGAAGGCAAAAAAAACAAACAAACAATTAAAACGGACAGAACTTGACCAAAGCCCCGGACCACACAACGTTCATCCTCCACATGACTCTACAGACGTCTGCTTGTCTGCTTGTCTGCTTCTGTTCTACCTTCACAACCATCGCATCTGGCCAGAATGGAGGTGTGGAAATTAGAGGTGTGTGTGTGTGTGTTCAGATTGTTGAAAGTTTGAAGCAGACGAACCATATAATCAACACGTGAAGGGTTTTTTAATTGTAACTGCTTTGTTAATGAAGCATGTGTCATTCCTACGGTTGTCTTGTCGCCCCCTAGGGGTGTATGTGTGTGTCTGCGCGTGTGTTCACGACTCCCTCTTTTGGTTCAAGACTTGGGATTAAAGGCGTATTTGAATGTACACTAATATAAAGAAGTGCAGGACGTTCTCTTTTCTTTTTTTCTTCAGCAAGGCCATCAATAATCTTTTTCCTGTTAAAATGGGCTGAACTTATTGTAGTATTTGGTTGTTTTTTTTTTTAACCAGCAAAAAAAGGAAGAAAATAATTGATTCCTAAACAAGTCTTAATTCACTTCAGTTTAATAGCAATCACACGCAACGCCGGAAGTGAATGTATGTGCAGATTTATGGTACCCGAGCTGCAGGTCGCAGTGAAAGCAGTATTTATTGCGCACGGTGACGTCCAGAGTGCCTTGAAGATGGAATTTTTGTCCAGGTGTTTTTTTTTCTTCACACTGAATCTACAAGAGTTGAAGATTTTTTTTTTTATAAAATAAAATACACTACTTGTGTGCTACTGGAGGTGTGTGTGTGTGTTTGGTTGAAATTACTGAGGTATGTACAATACGACGAGTGTGTGACTACAAAACCAGATGTTTTTTTTTTTATATATATATATTTTGTGCTGTATTTGTAATGAAAGTATTTTTTTTTTCATACAAACTGGAAGTGTGATGAAAGACAGAAACTTTCACAGATTGAGTTCTTTTTAAAGGTCAGAGTCAGAGAAAAGCCCTTTAAAAGGAGCAACACGTAGCATTATTTATATCCGGACTCCTAATTGTATTATTCATTATATATATTAAAATAAGGATTTATTTTTTTTCTCTCAGCTTCTAAAATAAATTGGTGGATTGGCAACACTGAATGTCCTGTAGATATGGAACTGATTCCTGCCAGTGTTTCCAGGATGCGTGTGTGTGTGTGTGTGCGCCATGTCCCTTACCAAGCGTACATCAGAAGAAAGAATGAACCAGTTTAATGCCTGGTTGTTTCAGATTTCACTTCCCCTCAACATTCCCTGTCCTTCTCACGAGAAACGCTTTAATCTGTATTTTTCAGCTCCTTTCTTTTCTAACTTTATTTATGACCTGACACTTTTATTTGTGTAAGACAAGATTATTAGTGTTATCTGACCTGTTTGTGTGGTGTGTAGGATTGAGGAGTGTGTGTGTGTGTGTGTGTGTGTGTACAGTTTATAACTGTCGGATTTTAAGGCCTACTGTATATGCTCTGTTTTTTTTTTGGTTCATGCAGAATGTTGGTAATTATTTTTATAAACAATAAAGTGCTGGAGGGAAACACGTTGTCTGTACCTTTCTTCTTCCCGGTCGTGCTGTGAGGGTGCAAAAGTTTGCGCGCCCTTATAGATTTTTATTTGCTTCCATTTCTTTGTTCTCTCTTCTTGTCGATAACATGCAAAACGCCTACAGTGTCACGTGTCTTGTTTTGTTCCAGTGCTGACAAATTTGCTGATCCGTGTTCCTGTTGAAAATAATCGGGGTGATTGTCCTTTTTATTCGAGCTTCAGATGAAGAACTTGGAAAATGTACAACCTGCTACAAGCCAGCAGTGAATATAGTCCAAGACATCACTCTATATACTCATGGATGATTTGTTTTTATTCTTTTTGTTCATAATTTCACACAATTTCTTGCAGGCATTGAGCTCTGAAGCAATGTATTTGCAGTGTGAATCCTCCTCAATTTCCTTGCACTTGTTAATTATATAACATTAATTAAAATATTTTTTTTATTTTGTAGTTCACCCAGTTTATACCACAAGTATATGTGCATTTCTTAAATGTATAGGTTTATACTATGTTTTAAATTGCACTCACAATACGATGCTAAAAGTGTGTGTGTGTGTGTGTGTGTGTGTGTGTGTGTGTGTGTTTATATAAATATATATTAAAATATTAAAATCATGCAAGCTTTGAATTGTACTAACAGGATTTGACCACCAGAGGGAGCTGTCAAGTATCTGACGAACCCATGTGGATCACAGTCACAATCCAACTCGGTGTTTATTAGTATTAAAAAATCGTTACAGCTACATACGATATTGACACAATACACAACAAACTCCCCTGAATGAGCAGTAAACACGAATTTCAGGCTTAACTTTACACCACATTGATCTCGCACACAACGACACTCCAAAAGTCACGTTAAAACTAGCTTAGCGTGATATTCAAATGAGCAGGACGTACACATGGTCACATCTTTTCCAATTTCCAGAACAATTAAAATATTTTTTTCTGTTATAGATGTAGCAACAAATTCATAAGATTTTTTAAATTTTATATGATATTCTGAAAGACCTTTTTGAAGGTCACACTATTAAAGGGTGCTCTAGGGATAGCAAGCTTACTGGGATGCTGTTGTAGGAAAATAATGTACAATGGAGTTCAGAACAGGACGTCCTAGAGCGCTTCGTCTCTATAATTATACCACATTCAATTACAGTGTTTGGACATTGAGTTTGACCCACACAGACATCAAGCAGGATCAAGTCAGTTCTACCTGATATAGGTGATTGGTCTCTGATGCTCACATGAGGAACTTTTCTTCTCTTCAGGCTTTCACTGCTAAACCTGAACCTTACTTCAGAGTGGAAACAAAAACATGACCCACTTCTCACCTGAATAAAACCCCCACCCACTTCCTGCCTGGCTCTCACATGATCCACTAATTAATTGATCACCATCTCTTAATTATTCACACACCTTTGTGTGTTTGAGATGGAGACACCAGCAGCTGGTGATCCTGGAAGTGTAAGAGGATCTTACTGTCCGGCATATGATACCTGAGAAAGATCTGGACCGGTGTGTAAACAATATGATGAGCACCATTATTCTAATAAGTACTAATTAAGATTTAGCTTCATCCTGGAAGAGGAAGATAAAGAACAATGTAGCCGCCAATGGCAGTTATATGAGGTGTTTAACAGGCCTGACATCTTGTGATGATCTTGATGTAAATCTGAACCTCTGTGACGACCCGTTTCCATTACAAAAGGAGCTATTTTTGCTGTACGTGGTCCAACATGATAAAGATCTGAAATGCTACTGTAATCAGAAAGATTGTTCTGTCCTAATAAATGATGTGGTGGTATCAAAATGTTTTGATGCTAGCGATCCACAGATCCGGTTGCTTTCGCCGAATGTCCTCCCTCAAACGCCTGGCAGTAGAACTCGCTATTGACGAGTCTGGCTTCTGGGGATGAATTATTGATGCAAAATGCTTCGAATGTTAAAAACGGTGATGAGAATTCATCTTGCTGTCCATGATGAAATGGCAGACGTGGTAACTCACTTTGACAGATTAGCACCAGTTGCACGGCTCCCAATGTACACCGGATGATGAAGATCGGTGCTCCCTGTGACTGTGCGTGCAGCCTAGTGCTGCCATCTGTTGGCGTGTTACATAACTAGTCTCGAAACCTTTTGATACCATCTTGTATAATCCCACTATCCGACATTCACCAGAAGACGACGAGTTGCATTCTGAGTCTGATTCCTCACCAGGTTTCAAGGATGTTGTCGTTTTTTCTTTGTTGCTTTTTTTAAGTGTTATATGACTTGAATCTAATTGAACTGAAGACACACGTAATTTTTAAGTCCCAGCATCCTGGTGCTGTTCTAATACTAATCCCGGAACACACACTCATCAGGCAGAGTTTTCATCTTAAGCTTTTGTGCCACAGGTCGAAGCATGGCACGGCGTGAAGGCGCACATACTTCTGGCCACCGGAGGAGCACTCGAGGCAGCCGTAGACGGTCTCTCGGCGCTGGTGGGACTTGCTGCAGAGAGCACACAGGCCTTTGGGGATGTTGTGGTTGAGTAGGTTGACTCGAGTGTGCTTGTCCTCGCGCAGGTACGACGTGGACAGGTCGGTCATGCTGGCTGCCCTTTCGTAGTAATCCGCCACATCGTCCATGTACAGGTCCGAGTGCGTGAGCTCCTCGAATGTTCTGTCGTCTGCAACAGCGAGGAAAAATAAACCATTGCTGTTGCATCACACTTTCTGCAGATCCTGCAGATATCTACAGAAGACTTCAAGCACAGTATGATGGCCACAGAAAGACATATGAATGGTATAAACGTTTCAAAGATGGCCGTACCCCCATCAGTGACTATCTCGGTCGTGATGGTTCCCAGCCCATATACGAACATTCAGCACGTCCTCGTTTTCGAGTTTGTAATAGGTTTAGGACACTTTTCTGGAAATTTGTTTGCTGCTTTATGATATTCGGGTCATGTGGTAATTTATTTTGCCTCCATGCCATGAGCAGGATCATATCGTCTATCATTAGTTTTCAAAAGGACACTTATCAGGTTACCTGCTCTAAAAGGGTTCCCATAAATGATTCCTGAGAGGAACCTTCTCAACCGGCCGACTGAAAAAAGGGTTCCCATAAATGATTCCTGAGAGGAACCTTCTCAACCGGCCGACTGAAAACCTGCCGACGAATCCTCCGAGCTGCTGGCGCATCTGCTCTCTCTCGAAGCCTCCGACGGACCCCGGCGCTACACAGATATCTATTTAAAGATAGAAAATTTTAAAAATAATGCATATGAATTGCCCTTTTAGTGCACATCATGTCTCAGAGCACATGCGATATACTCATGCTGGTGAGGGAACGACTGTTTATAGCTACTATAACATAACTTTACAAACTTTAAATGTTCGTATGAATCAGTGGTTCTCAAAATTTTTACTGCCATTCCCCACTTTAGAGGGGGTGGATTTTCAAATCTTTCATCACCCCCCCCAAAAAAATGTAATGAAATACTTTGTTTAAAAATTTATAAAAAATTCTAATTCTAAATCAATAACATCATATAGGATCAAGTTCAAAAATAGAGAAAGTAAAAGTGTAGTTGTGTTTGGCACCCAAACTGATGTTGCTTTAATTAACGAAGAACACAAAAAAATTATATAAATCCTGCCGTTTATTGCGCCCCACCTGTCATGTCTTTATTCCCCACTAGAGCGGCGCCCCCCACACTTTGAGAACCACTCAATATAAATGGATAAAAGTCTATCAACTTACCGAGACGTCCATCCAATCGCACATAAAGGTCAAATATGCTAAAGGCTATGGTGGTGTGGGCAGGAATTACAATGGCTTTGTCACGGCCCTTGGGATTATGGATGTCATCTATCTGAAACTATAAGGGAATTATGTATGGGTTTATATGGAAGGATGCAGTATGTTCATACACACGTGGTTCCGATTTTGTGCACATTTACCCGCATGGTAGCCCTGTGCATGCCAGCATGGACGGTGAGAGAACACTGTCTCGTGGTGCGAATGCTCTCCATGACGACACATAGTACGGTTCGTCTGCTGTCTTTAGACTGACGGATCAGACAGTGATCCAGGTCAACTTTCCTAGACGGAGAGACATTACACAATACCGTTGTGAATGAACAGATGTTCAAAGAAGTTCCAAAGTTTGCACACCTCTTTCACATTCAATGCAGTATTGATTTTTGGCTGTTTATTTATATTTATCTGAATGAACGAAAAAAAGATATCAAAAACATTGTCAAAGTCATTCTTCTCTCCTCTACCTCGAGTTCAGCTCCCGTAATAAGGTCGGAACCTCCACTTCATGTTTGGTCACAACCCCGAAGGACGCTTTGACCGCCACGGAGTCCGAACCGCTGATGTTGACACCCACCTCGTGAATCAGATGGTTCCCCAGACGACCGTTTAGAGACACGTCTGACTTGTCTTCATAGTTGAGAAGCTGGTAAGAGGACACTCCTGAATAGAGAGAAACTGCTCGGGTTACAAAGCCCTCATAATAAGTTCACGCTTCAGAGCTTTTGCATCTCGTATGATGTTGTAATGATGCACTTTTGTCATGACCCAAAAACCAAATCGATGTTTTTAGTTTTGCTTTAATATTTGGTTTTGCTCAATTCATTTCAATTCTATAGCATTTTCCACATCTCACATTGTCTCAAAGCAGAATGTAAGAATTATAAAATAAAGTTCACTTATAGATTAAAATTTATGTTAAATTGATTCCTGATGACCAAACTCAAAAGGGGAACCCGTCCTCATTCGAAATATCACGAGCACCAGAGTGTGTGTGAGTAATGTTCTTTCTACAGTCTTATACACTCAATAGAAGTTTTGGAACCAGGAGCTCCTGAGAAACTCAAAAATGTGCTCAACATCTAATAATAATATGAGATGATTATAGATTGGACACCAACTTTAAATGTTCAGATATTAAATAACTATGTAACATTAGAAAACAAAAATGTTTTGCGGTATAGTTTTTGTGTTTCCATAAAAAAGAAAAAATTTTTTATTATTTTGCAGCTATGTTTTTGTTCTTGTATTTAAAAATGCGAAGATAAAAAAAAATTAGAAAAAAAAAATTAGAAAAAAAAAAAAAAAAAAAAAAAAAAAAAAAAATTTTTTTTGTTTCAGAAACTTTTTTTTTTTTTTTTTTTTTTTTTATGTTCTGTTCCAATTTTTTTTTTTTCCATTTTTTCCTGAAATTTTGTTTTTGATTCCTGCTTTGTTCCAGCCCTGTTATTAAATGAATGAATCTAGTCTTGTTATAAAAATTTGCACGTATCACCACGGAGTAATTTGCATATTATGCATATTATATTATAATCAGAACACTAAAAACTCTGACCTGCAGTGATCTCCTTTTCACCCACAAGTATGTCCTTGAGCGAGAATGGCGTTGAGCTGTATTTGTTCTTCTTCCAGAAGTGCCTCCTTCTCTTCTTGGTCACCAGGCTGAGGGGTTGATATCGGTCGGCCTCGCTGAGGCTCGGGACGGGAATCAGCCTCCCTGTGTCTCCGACCTGCTTCACAAAGTTCTTAGTGGCTGCTGCGAACATCGCAAAAGCTCCTCAACATTAGTCCCTATACAACTATAGCGTTAGATGGTATCAGTATGAGTGGCATGTTTGCTTCCAGAAGGCTGACTGTAGAGAAGAGGAGTGAAGAAAGAGAAAAAGAGAATGTGCTGTGGCGTTGGGGTCCAAGCGATTAATAATGAACAAGCTAAAGAAAGCTGATAGGCCTGTCCTGTCTCCTCGTCAGCTTCAGTTCACATTCGAGCATTTCACCTACAACATATCTACATTAAACGTTCTTTAATACAAAAGATGATCACATTTATACACTTTATTTAGCCAAAAGTATTAAGATACAACTTTCCAAGCCATATGTGGTTCTTCCTCAAACTGTTACCACACAATCGGAGGCACACAATTGGATTTCGTTGGAGGCGGTAGCATGAAATTTTCCCTTCATCTGATCTAGGAGACCCAAACCTGCTCCAGCATGACAATAACCCAGCACACCAAGCCAGCTCCATTAAGATCTGCTTTGCATGTGTTGGATTTGGTGAAGATCATTGATTGCACCTTAGGCCTCCTCACCTCACTTACATCAATAACTCACTTTACTTGTGGAGAACCATCACCAATCTCCATAAGCACAATCCAAAATCTAGTGAAACATCTTCCCAGACAAGTGGAGGGGACGGACTGTGGAATGGGATGTTCAAAAAGGTGTACTTTTTGTTGATCAGGTGTCCACAAATGTGTGTATGTCTGAAAGATTCTACACTGGATGTTTCAAACAGACCAACTGTGAAAACCGAGAAGACGCATTATCAGTTTGACTGCATGAATTCTGCTCTTGATTATTTTAAGAAAACTGCACAACATGGAGTGTCTCAAATTCTACATACTCTGAGGACTTTGCATTCCAGCAGCACCGTTTTTGCCTTCACCTGTCAATGTTCCCGGACGTCAACATCCTGGTTGGTCTACAACTATTCCAGTCTAATTTGAATCTATTTATAAGTTTGGCAGGAGTGTTGTGTGTGATGGACTTGCCATATTTCCTGTTAAAGTCCATCACAGCTTCTTTAACAACCACGAAAATGTTTCTAATAAAGCGTTACTTTCTCCTGCATATTATATTTTTGTCAGCATGTAGAACATGATATCTAAAGAGAAGTATAAGCGATAAAACCAGGCCTCTTTTCCATTGGGAATATCATCCATAACATCTGCTGAATAACATTTCCTGAAGTTACAAGTTAGATATACTGTAAGATATCCGGCCTGTTAAACTAATAAGTATAAAAACTAGAGAAATATATATATCATGCTTCTCTAATATCCTACTATCACACAACGTTTGCACGGAGCTGTACGTTCAGGGTTTAAAGCTGATCCCTTTCTTCTCCTTCCCAGCTGATTTATGCCCATGGCAAAGATTGTAAATGATTTTATATAGGATAGCACTATTAACTCTCGTAAATATAGATGAATGACTGCAGCAGGTACCCACCAGTGAGCTCTGGCTTTTTACAACAACACTCCATTCTTAAAAAGGGCAAATATCCCTTATTTATGGAATAAGTGGCTCACACATGACCTCATGTGGCTCCCCCTGTAATTTCACTATTGGGTGGAGAAAAGTAAAGTCAAATCCTGTTTGAGGAACATTTTGCAACGTACGTGTGTGTGTATGTGAGTGTGTCTGAAAAAAGTGCTCTCACAAAGCTCAGTCTGTACGGAGAACAAGCAGAGTTTACACAGCTTCATTGTGGTCTACGTCTGGAACATCCCTGAGGTCAGAGTGTTATTCAGGCGGCAGTGACGATAACAACAGTAAATAGGTGTGTGTGCTCTGCCAGGTACCTAACCCGGAACAAATTACCTAATTTACTACACTCGACAGTGTACTGGGAGGAAAAAGAGGGAGTTGCAGGATGGAACGTTTAGGTTTAGGAACGCTCAGGAGGTAATTAGAAAGCAAGATCAGAGATTTTGAGAGACTGAGCCCTTTTTTGGACGAGACCAAATTCAACCCAAAATAGGCACGAGTTCTAGTAATGCACTGATAGCCTCGATTTTCAAAAGTGGTGTGCGGAAACTATGCTGAAAATAACTACACGAGTTTGAGCTCAGCTGAATGTTTTCCTTTGAAAGTCTCCCAAACTCAAGGATGACCTGTGTTTACAATCCTCCACATGGATCATGAGAATGTGGTCACTGGGCCATCAGCGCTGATTCGGTATGAAGGAGTGGCACAAATTATGCATCCTCAGGTGCGCTTATATACGCACATATGTAGGCAATAAAACACTTGGGGAAGTGCTGCTTTGGCAAATTAATCAACAACGGGCCCATGTGTTATATTTCCGTTTATAGTTACGTTTATGTTGTGGAACCTCCATGGAACAAGTTGGTTTCTGGTCTCGTTTGTGTCATAGCAACGGGTTAACACTCTACAGACTACAGTCGGATTATAGACACTACAGGATACTGTAGATGTTGGAGGTGAAGCTTTGGGAATATGGGCAGCCCATGTTTTTAAACCATTAGAGACCTAATATTACTTAATGCACCATGGAGTAAATAAATACGAAAACACAACACAGCTGTTCATCTTACTGAGGAGACACAAAACCTAAACTCCCCTGTGCAGTACAGAAATTCCTTACAGACAGGAGTTTTTACTGTAGACACAATAATGTATAAAAACACGCGCAGTCACAGGGAGCACCGGCCTTCAATAAGCCAGTGTGCCAAAAGAACATCGGGAGCCGTGCAACTGGTGCTGACCACGTGCGCACCTTGTCACTGAACTCCTCCTCACACGTGAGTTTCTCTCCGGGAAACGTATTCTCACTTCTGCACCCACCCTACTCTAGATTTCGATTTTGAAGTGGCAGGAGCGCCACATTGCGGTGGAACGGGACTATTTTAACTTAGATAAATAAAGTACCTTCTTGTAAACAGAGCTCATCTCGAAACTTTGGATTCCGCCTTGTAGATTTGTCTGAGGAATCAGATTTGAGATTTCAGTACTTCTGTGGTGTATTAACTCACTCAAGTAATTCAACACAACCTCTGTAAAGATGGCCGCCATTTCTGTTTATGTCATTACAAAGTCGACACCGAGCAAAATTTTGCACGACTTATAGTCTTAGGTTGGAAAATATATATTTAATAGGATTATAATAATAGGAAAAGTTTTGTAATAACTAAAAGTATATCTAGACAATGATCGAAATAGACTACATTTATTGAGACACCTGCAGAACTAAACAAACTCTACATATGGTTTCATTAAAAGTCATTTTACAGTCTTCGTTCGTTCGCCGATAAATGTATATATCAACAATAAAACACGATGGCAGTTAGTGTTCCTTCAGTGAGGCAGTAAGAAAACAGCAACTCTTGAATGATTTGAGCAGGGATTCCTCTGATGTGTGTCCCGAACCCACCAAGCCCCTGAATATCCTGGACATCACAGCTGCTTTTCTCCTTTTCCACTTGGGCACCCTCCTTCAGTCCGCTTGTGACCTGATCTCCGGAAGCCGAGTGATATATCTACATCCTTTATCACTTAACAACACAGCTGTTTTTGGCATCTCAAGGCATTAAGGCAAACATGGAATACACCGAAACCCAGCCCCATTCAACTCCATAGGGAAATCTGTAGAAAACACAGGTCAGACTACTCAGCAATTTAAGAACTCGTTTTACCGTGGTCTTGTCCATATCATAACAATATTACATGATTTAACCATTTTCAATGCAGACCTACTTTCAAAAGTCTCCAAATCACCATCACCCTCTGAAAGAATTACAACACTTTATGTAATGTCTGGAGACACTTGTAGAAAATCTTGGACGACTCCTCCGTACCTCAGAAAAATTTTTCAGGTTGCTTCGTATTGTTGGGTTTGTTTTTGTGGGCTATAATTCAGACCACAAGCCTTCAACATGGTTCAAATCAGAAGACTAAAACGGTAGAAAACATCGGCGAAAAAATAAACAAACCCTGCTTCTGTGTTCGTTTCCGTTGTGTTTGGACTCGTTCTCTTTTCGTGAATGATTCATATATAGCCAAGTATGACCTCCTGGCAGAGGTAGACATTTTTTGAATTGAAATACTCTAACAAGAGGGTTATTCAACTCTATTTGAAGGGTCTGAGGTGCACATTGATTCTTGCGTACTTTGCGTTTATTGGCTCTGCTACTATTATTAAAATTTGGTCTGAAATTTTGGCTCCCAGGTTCCTCAAAAAAAAAAAAAAAACATCATGGTGGCTTTGTGACTCAATATAGAGCCGAGGTGTGGTGTGAATAAGTGTGTGACAGTGTGTACATTATACTGGTGGGATTTCTAGGGTGTGTTCCTAAATAGTTTTTGGTATAAACATCAGATTTACCCTGGATGTGACCCTGACTGGATGAAGTTGCCTGAGTCATCCTCATGCTCTACTTCTGAATGGAGGTGCAGCCGGGGATGGTTCCACCTGGACACCCTAAAGATCTCTGAAGAACAGTTCTGCATTGAAGCACCTATCACTGAACAGTATGTCAACAATGATGGAACTCTAATGAATAAATATTTGGTGCCACCCAGACAAGGATGAGATTCTCTTGATTCTGGTTCCTCTTGAGGACAATGAGCAAACTTATAGGCACTAAATCTCCAATGTTCTTACATCCTTACAACCCCAACCCTGATTCTGTTGCTTGTACAGGTTGAGTAAACAAAATAAAAACTGAAATCTTAGACTGATCAGTGCTTCTTGAACTAGATTGATGTTCTGATGAGACCTTGAGGGAGAATGATGGGAGGGAGGAGGAGGCGCGCGCGCGCCCCCAACATCCACCTTCTCCTACCCCTCCTCTCTCGCCCTCGCGCTCCCTTCTCACGCGCTTGTTTCTTCCGTTCGCGCGACTGCACGGATTCACGCACGCGCTGCAGTTTCGCAGTGCCGAGCAGCACCAGCACCAGCAGCAGCAGCAGCAGCGCCGCGGAACGCAGAAGGGGCTCAGGGAGAGAACAGCGTGGGGGGAAAAGAGCGCACAAGCCCCCCGCACAAGGAGGATTAAAAAACACTGTGAAGTGCGCTTGCTTTCGTTTTTGTACTTGTTTTTTCCCCCAGGAGTAGAGAATGGGCACGGCTCGCGCTCTCAGGACGTGCGCGTGGCTCGCGCTTTTCTCCACACAGGTGCTGTGGGTGACGTGCAAGGAGCCGAAGAAAGGTGAGTGGAAACAAGATAAAAACAATAAGAAAAAATAAAATAAAGCAATCGTGTGCAATGTTATGGGTTAGAATTAAACTCCAAAACATACTTTCATCATAAATTTCATCATGTTGCATTAGTTATAAAAGTTTAATAAAATAAAAATAATACAAATTAAATGATACATTTGATCCAAAATAGTAAAAAAAATATATAATTTTGGAAAATGATTCTTATGCATGCATGCATAATATTTTTTATTATTATTAATATTATTTTTATTATTATTATTATTATTTGTATTATTATTATTATTATTATTATTATTATACTAATGGTAGCAGTGGTATTTATTTGTTTGTATCCATACAATATCTATATATCTATAATTCATCTATATATCTTATTAATAATGTTTTATTTAGGTAATTAAGGGTTCTTTAATTAAATAATTTGTCAGTTAATTAATTATTTAATTTAAAAATACTATAATACTAAAGAATAAGTAAAAGAAAAAAAAACAAAAAAAAAACTTTTAACGGATGTTTACGCATTTCATCCTTGTTCTAAAATGTTCCTGAATGTGTTAGTATTTATATACACCCACACCCAAACACACACACACACACACACACACACACACACACACACACACACACACACACTCTGTCTGGCTTCCCTGAAAGTCAAAACAGTGAGCAAGTAAATGAAAGGAAATTTCAAACAAGCATCGCTTAGAAAATCACAGCCGTAAACATTTTTTTCGGGCTTATTCAGTCTTTTGGCACATTTTTTAATGTTTTTCTGCCGTTGTTTAGAGAACAGGGCAGCTCCGAGTAAGTCTGTGGTCTCCAGGCTAATATTTTGGTTGGATTTTACTTCGTGTGTACACACAAAGGTGCCACCATCTGGGACTGTGTGCTCTGGGTCAGGACGTGTGGACGATAATTATACAGATGCTTCATCACGAGGAACTGATTAGGTTCCTTAGAAAAGTGGAACCTAAACTGAGATTCTGCTTCAATTGGAGAATCTTCTGGGCCTTGAGATGGCTCTACACCATCATTATTTCCACTCTGACTATGAGAAACGTTGACCTCGCCCACTCTGTGTAAAGTTTTACACCTGGGATGGGAAGTCTTTCCTTTTTCTGTATTAAGACGTGATTTATGAAGCAGACCTGCCAGAAGGACAATCCTGGACTTTGGGTTTTGCAAAGGCAAATGTTTATATGAAGGAACACTTTTTTCGCAACCGTTAAGCGCAGGAGATGGCGGTTTTGGTGTCTTCTGGGCTGGTGCTTATTTGAGATTGAGGCTCTGGAGAATGAGAGGTTTCTAACAGGCCTGTGTTTACTGATGCCAGGTTTTTAGAGGCTGCCAATTTTGGTTAACGCTCTCTCCCAGAGTGGAGATGTGCGACAATCCCTCCCAAATTGTATACTGTGTGAATCTGAGCTTCAAGAGAACATCCGTGTAGGGTTATTTTTATTTGTTCAGGACTTCGTCTCAGAATACGTCTATTATTAACCTGCATTAACCCCTCTGATCTTCTGATCTTCTGCTCTTCACACTAGTTAGACTCAAATGTAACTCATGTTACACTGTTTTTAATCAGACCCTTCTAATTTAAGCATGCGCTTGATAAGACTTACCTGAGAGCACCTCAAAACTTCACATCTCATACAGTATAATTTTGAAGGTTGTATTTAATGAAATTGTGGCACCAGATGTAAAAAAACAGTCTTTTGAGAGAACATTTACAGAGAGAAGGCCAGTTTTTTTTAGATGTGTACTTCATTTCTGGAAGGAGTCTCCAGTTTTAGTGCTTTGCGACAATCCAAACATTTTCAGCCAAGAAAAAAATTCCAGACTTGAGAACTTGAGGAGCTTCAGTTCATCTGGGAAACTTAATTTCTCAATACGTTACTATAAACGGATACAAAGTGTGACTCAGGTTTAAATTGCTCTGTTAATTAGAGCAATAAAACACTTTCTGACCTGCTGTTTAAGGGGTGACTGTAAGTTTGCTTAAATTTTTTACCGTTGTAATGTTGTGTCTAGCTATGTAGCTTGGATCATGGACGAATTATCGTGGTTATTTTCACCCGAAAACAGTGAAATCACACTTTAAAATGGTTTTATGAAAGGCAGGAAGCTGTTAATCATGTGGTTTATACGCTGAAATTAACACTCAAATAAAACACTCAAATTAACACTCAAATTAACGAAGGAAAGGCAGCGATTGGCTAGCTTCAAATGAAATAAAAAACGAATGGAGCTGCTCAAATTCTAGAGCATATCATGCATTCTTGAGGATCATAAGGCTAATTTTGTTAAACGCTGCATGCAGACGGAGGGTGTGTCTTTTCTTTCAGGCAGAAATAAAACTTGCCAGCAGGCAGAAGTTAAGCTGAACGTATAATAGAGGGCTTTGTGGTTTTCCCCAAAATAACGTCTGTGCTCTCCCACTAAATTGGTACTTTGCAGTTTACTTTTTCTTAAGCGTTGGAAAGATGCAGTTTCGTGCACGCTGTGGGTCGAGGATTAGAATAGCAGGTGCCCTTGAGTTCAGTTATCCCCATAACGCCGAGGTCAAAACCGGACTGAAGATGTAGGAACGCCGTGGAGGTCTGTGATCATACCCATCGAGAAGTTCACCTGTATATCGAATACATCACCACTGCTTTTATATATGAGCTACACTCATAAATGCTGCGGAAAAAAATCTCCATAAAATCAACCTTCTCTCTGTCATTAGGGTCTGCTGCGGAAAAAAATCTCCATAAAATCAACCTTCTCTCTGTCATTAGGGTCCGGGACCAGTGTGTTTACGACGAGCGTTTGATGTGACTGAAATCCTTTCTCGAGTCTCTGATGAGAGCAGCGTTGCTCATTTTCTCTCTGATCTGTCGTCTCTCTGAGATCACTTCAGCGCCAAGTTAGATCTGAAGTTATATCTGTCTGGCAATGAGCCATTAAATCACAAACCCTGATTATATATATATGGAGTTTAAAATGAGACATTCAGAGCACAGACGCTGTCATCTACAGCCACGTGTGTGTGTGTGTGTGTGTGTGTGTGTGTGTGTGTGTGTGTGTGTGTGTGTTTAAAGAAACCATGAATTATACACATGAGGACGTTTTGTGGTGAGCATGCTATGAGTGTTATCCATAAATACACTTTCCAAAGACACTTTTTTTTCCCCCCTACAATTTCCCCATGGACTGATTATTCTAAGATAATACCTGGGGTTACTATCGTCTAATTTCCAATGACAGGGTCGTGGAAAAGTATGGAATTTAAAAGCTCTTCTATTTTTTTTATGCTTCCAATGAGGGCGGAGACTGAGGTCTGATTGTCATGCTGGCGTGTCATGCTGAAAAGGTACAGGTGATTTGTATACAAATATTATATCGTTTTTAAAGGAGTTTTGAAATTATCATTATTAAGACCCCCATATTTCTCAAATGGAAGAAGTGTGGCACAAAGAACCCGGGCGAACTGAGCAATCAGGTGAAGTGAGCAAACAGATGTGACCAAGAACCTGATGGTCACTTTGACTGAGCTCTGGAGATCCTGTGTGGAGATGAGACACATTTCCAGAAGAACAACCATCACTGATCTGGGCTTCAGGGCGAAGTGGTTAGACGGAAGGTTCTCCTCAGTGCAAAACCCATGGAAGCCTGCTCAGAGTTTACCAACAGGCACATGAAGGACTCTCAGAGTGTGTTGTGTTTGTAAAATTCTATATTTATGTATATATGTTTTGACAAACGTCGTAAATAAGAAAGACAGAACGCATGGATCTGCTGTGAAACACACAACACACAAGCGATCTGGTTTACACTCGTGTGAATTATATTACTTTAATGAACAAGCAAACGCGCAGAAGTTCTGAATGTGGAACATGAGCGAATAAAACTCTCTCGCTTATGAAACACAGTCGCCTCATTGATAAAAGTGTGAGGAGAAAAATGAAAGTGAAATCCAGAAATGAGCAATGTTCATCACAGCTCTGCAGAAACTCCTCATCTAATCAACAAGACTTACAAAGTTTAAAGATATTTGACCTGAACATTGAGCTGAAATTTTAAAGATTCACTTCAGCTGTAACTGGTGTTGAGATGTTCGTTGGGAGTGATGACGATGGACGGGATTAGAAATGAGTTTATTAGAGGGACAGCGCATGTAGGAAGTTTTGGAGACAAGGTGAGGGAGGTGAGATTGAGATGGTTTGGACATGTGCAGAGGAGGGACATGGGGTATATCAGTAGGAGAATGCTGAGGATGAAGACACCATGAAGGAGAAAAAGAGGAAGACCAAGGAGGAGGTTTATTTATGTGGTGAAGGAAGACATGCAGGTAATTGGTTTAAAAGAGGCAGAGTAGTATGGAGATGGATGATCTGCTGTGGCGCCCCCTAATGGGAGCAGCCAAAAAGAAGAAGAAGAAGAAGAAGAAGCTGTAACTGGTCTTAAGATTGCCCAGATCCAAAAAATCCAAATTTACATTCTCTAACAAGGACTGATAGAAAGAAGCTTCACTGTTCCATCCTCCTGAACATCAGCTCACCTCCTTTCCAGACGTTTTTTCCCCTCTGATCAGGACAGACCCTTGATGTGGTTCTCCGTACCGCCTCGCACAGTCCCAGTGGTTCTGCATCAGCAGCTGCAAAACTTTAATCACAGGGTGGGGCAGATGATTTGGGCTCTGTTTTAATGTCAGGAGGATGAGGGCCATAAAGATCAAATGACCAGGATTACTCCTACACAGACAGGTGGACTTCAGAAAGCTCTCTGTATAGATCCTTTTTATCCCGATATATTTTTAGACACGTAGTCTTCATGTCAATGTAAACGTGATCATTATCATCATGTCACGCAGACATTCTGGCATTAAACTCTACAGGAAGAAATGTCCACATCGCTCCACGCTCTTCTGAAGTAGCTCCATACTGAAAGTGTGTACTTATATGAAAATATATGAAAACCACCCTAGAAGAAACACAGAGATGATATTTGCTCATATGCTAAATTATAGAGCGCGTTTTTGTACCATAATCGACAATCCTGAATGTAACCACTAAATACTGAGTAGAGGTGAAGCTGTAAAAATAGACTGCAGTGCCAGAAGGGGGAGGATTCTTGACTCAGGATTGCCTTCGTGTGGTGAAGTGGTGGTACTGCACCCAGAAATAATTTACGATAGATAGATAGACAGATAGATAGATAGATAGATAGATAGATAGATAGATAGATAGATAGATAGATAGATAGATAGATAGATAGATAGATAGATAGATAGATAAATAGATAGATAGATAGATAGATAGATAAATAGATAGATAGATATATGCTTTCAATGATGTAGTGGTATATAATGATCTTATAATTTACTACTAATGAAGTTTAAAAAATAATGTGGTAAATCTCGATTAAACATTAAATATACATGTATGACAGCAAGACAAATAAAATAAATGTCTCTTAAAATAATTAAATGAATGAAAGAATCTGTAATAATATCAAATTAAATACATACATACATAATATATAAAAATAGAAGTGCATGGTTTGTGTGATTGGGTAAAAGATTTAAATAATTTAAATAATTGTAATAAATAAATAAAAAAGTTTCGTGATCCACTCTGAGCATTTGTACGTCCTGAATCCTCACTGCTCTACTTCTCTTCCTTCAGCTTTACCCTTGACTCAGTCCGGCTGTAAAGACGGAGATGTGACGCACGAACACAACGCCGTTTGGAAACCAGATCCATGCCGGTTATGTGTGTGTGACAAAGGCAATATCATCTGCGAGGACATCCGCTGTGAGGATCTGAAAGGGTGTGAGCATTTTTCCATCCCGGATGGAGAGTGCTGCCCAGTGTGTGACAGGTTTGCCAGCGCTCGTGGACGGATCGGTAAAAATTCCCATGGCTTTTTCTACCAGTATCCAATATTTATAGACATTAATTTATTAAATGTATATTAATTAATTTACATTACTTAATGATCAGAAGTTGTATTATTCTATATATTATTAAAACCTACAACTTATTCCAGTGCCATTATAACTTATTCTTACAACATGTTACGATCGTGTTATTATTCTTAAAGCTCTTTAATCATTAGAATCTGTTACTATACAACTTTATTATAAAATTATAACCTTTTAATATACAGATATTCCATATTTGGTTATAAAAGAGTGTCTTCCAAGCGCCAAGTATGTCTCCTGCTGCTCCTCCTGCTTTTTTAGTGAAAAAAAGAAGAGGAAATCCATCAGTTTAGAGCAGAAAATGAAAATTATAAACCAGCATGAAGCAGAAAAGACTGTCACAGTCACAGCACCATCTTCAACTTACGCTATTTATATTACTATGGGGTTGTCGTAATGTCATAACGACAACCTGTACTATCATTATATATTATTACATCATTGCAGCTGATTACTGTGGCATTGTAACGTGTTACTATATTATTATGTGTACTATTATAATCCCTACTGTAACATGTTACTGTACTAACTATCATAACATTATTATATAATTATAATCTTATCATATCAATATCTTACCAATATGGCTTTTATTATATATTTATCACCTCTTAAATGCGTACGTCTCTACCTTATAATACCATCATTATGACACCGTGACTATAGAAAAGCAGTAATAACAGAGTGCCGCATCACAGACCGAAATCTCATGCAGAGAGAATGAAGCACCTGCGTACATCATCTCTAGCAGAATCATCAATATGAATCTCATAAAATAACCCCGGGTTTTCCATGCATTTTTGTTGCAATTTTGTGCATATGGTTTTCCTGGGGATTTGGAATGAAAATTGTGTGTGCAAATTCTACAGGAAATAAAACGCAAAAGTAAAAACGGTCCACAAAAACAATTTAACAAATGTTTTGAACGACTGAAGGTTTTAGCGACTTTTCGCTGTTGATGTATCTGTGACCGCATCGATTTATTCTCCTTCTCTTCAAAAATATATTTGAGCTTCCGCAGTTTGTTGCAGATGTGGTTTAGAAGCTATGACTAGTTCGCTCTCTGACTATCCAAACGAAAGATCGTGAAAATGCCAATGTGATTTGGCGCCCTCTAGAGGGCTTTGGAGTGATCAACTTAAAATCTGATTGGTTAAAAGAACAGCAACATGTATTTGAAGCTACCAAAAGCTCACACTGTTCATTTCTGAAGCGCTTCACAGCAACACGTGATGTGACGTCTAAAATCTGATTGGATTTCAATGCAACTCCAATGTAAAATTACTCTCGAGAGAAAAGTCACGACATAAATAGAATAGGCTACTGGTAATGTTTTAATACATATTCATGGACCTAAAATTATTATGTAAATCAGTGATTCTGATAGAGTTGTCAGTAACTCTGTATTATATTATTTCAATGTTTTTATTTGATTAAGCCTTTTTAATCTATGCAATAATATAATGACCCTTTTTTACACCACCCTAAACTATCTATATCTATAACTATCTAATTATTTCATAATTATAATTCAAATCTCTAATAATAACTTAGATTTGTTTTTATATGAAATATTCGTAATAACCATTATTTGTTTTTTTCCCCTATTTTTTTTTTTACTTTCAGAGGTGATGGCCCGCAGGGTGGGTACATACACTATAACTCATCCTATTTTAATATTTAATATATACAAATAAATATCGTTTTATATTCAATGTGATCTCTTGAAATTTAAGGGTCAGAAGGGAGAACCAGGAGATATTCCTCATGTACGTATATTTAGAAAAAATCCTTTTTCATATATATATATATATATATATACAAACTATATACTATATATATATATATATATATATATATTATAGCTTGCATATATATAGTGTAGCTTTTCTCTATGTAGATTATCTGTATATCTGAAGACTTTTTTATTATTTTGCAGATTGTGGGACTTCCTGGTCGACCCGGGCCGATGGTGAGACTTCACATTTGTTTTTTGTTTTTTTTTGCATGATTGATCGATCCTAAAAGTTTGAATACTTTTTCTTATCTGTATATATCATGCATTGTGTTTAATAGGGAGCTCCTGGGCCTGCGGGACGTGCAGGATATCGTGGATTTAAAGGAAGAAAAGTACGATCCGAACACAAACACATCAGTCAGATACGCATGACGGAGGAGGGTAACACATCTGTCTAAACCAGTTCTGCATTATATTGTATTTAAGGGCGTGGCAGGTCCACCTGGGTTTGATGGAATACCAGGTGTGCCAGGTATGCCCGGAAAACCTGGTCCTGAAGGACAGACTGCATTACCAGGAGTGAGTGTTTTAACTCTTTTCTATGGTTAAAAATGACTTTCAATTTCAGATAAACAAAACATAAGCAAAGGTTTGGTTTATTTAGAGATCGGTTGTAAAAGTTTGCACTATAACTAGAATGTTGTCCATCATCAGACAGGGCTTTGCTTATTATGCCAAAGTTGTCTGTTTGCTAAATAGAGTCACATGGCTTCAGAGTGATTTGGTTTGAGGGGTATGAGTTTAAATCTTAATGATGCTACAGCCACTCATGGCTTGGATTGAGAGAAATCCAGCCGTGCTCACATGGTGGGAGAGACGCCATTGATCACAGTGAGACTCACCAAGTATCTCTGAACTCCAGTATGCTGTAGATGGTGGATAGTGTTCTGCTTTCAAGGTGTTGCTGCCCTTTGACCCTGTGAAAAGATGCGGCTAGATGACTTTACATGTTTACCGTCACCCATCCTGGATGGTAGCTGACACAAACCTGTGACTTGTGTATGGATGATAAAAGCCCCCACCAAGACTTTGCGATTACATAGTGAAGGAATCCATGCACAATAAATATTGCAGTTCATCTAAAAGTGTTTTACATTCTTCTAAAGGTTCTCGTTTCTTTTTATATACGCAGGAAATGATGCGTACGTTTCTTCAGCCGAGATTTGCGCATAGTCAGCGTTAATAGGCCGTGTAATTCCTAAATACGTTCCTGCTTCTTTAACTGCTGTATAAAGCATCGTTTTAATGCTCATCATTCCATTGCATTGTTTTACAGAGTCAATTTACATCTCAGATGGCGTCAGGCTTCCATGATGCAAAAATGGGAATGTCAGCAATTGTCTCGGGGTCTCCTGTAAGAACAGCTTGAACGATAACAAGCATAAGATTCAGTGTTCTGTACACACATTGTTTATTAATTAATTTTTAAGGACGTTCTTAGTTCTTATCTCTCTCGCCTTATTCGCTGATTTAGGGTGAAGCAGGACCAAGAGGACACCCAGGACCATCAGGTCCTCCTGTAAGTTTAACCCCCAATAAGCAGAATTACAAAAATACGACATTTGATATTGTATCTACAGCGGAAACCTTTTGTGTTTTTTTGTGCCCTACAGGGGCCTATGGGAGCACAGGGCACTCCTGGAGATGCAGGTGATCCAGGACCCATGGTAAGAAACAAGAGTTTCAGACTGAATGATTCCTTGTAATTCTGTGACCTTCTTGGACAGCCATGATACAGCCCCCCTCTGGAGCACTGACGGTTAGGAGCCTTGCTTAAGGGCCCAAAAGTGGCAGCTTGGTGAAAGGGGGGCTTGAACCCATAACACAGTCAATAGGGAAACAACTCTTATTCTGTTGAACCAAAAGTTTACATCCAGCCGAATGTTTACATGCACATTATTTATTTTTGCACTTTCTATACTCTATTGGTCGGCACACGTTGTCTCGGCTCTTGCTTTTGTCCCCCCACCCCCCATCTCTATGATGCACATGGGTTTGTTTTCACTGTGTACCGCACTGTATATGGTTGAAATGACAATAAAGTCTATTTGACTTGACCCCTGACCTTCCGATCAGTAACACAGAGCCTTAACATCTAAAATAACAATTTGCTTTATGCTGTAATTAGAGAGAAAGTTGGACTTTTGCTCAGAAGGTGATGAGTCAATGGTCTAGCTGTTGGGCTGTGGAAACTCTGTCAAATGCAAAATAAATTGACTAAACTATAAAATGGCGCATAACTTCATAGACTCCAGTATACCATAGTGAAATAAGCAGCTGTTTTTCTTTTCTTTTACAGGGTCCTCATGGACCAAGGGGTCCAGATGGTCCTCCTGGAAAACCTGGTTCAGATGTATGTACACCAATGTTTCCGTAACCCTGTCCAAAACTATACGCTAATTATTTTCAAGAAAAGTCATGAAGCAAATGACCGAATGAAAACTCTCATTGCTCATCCAGGGTGAAGCGGGAGAACCAGGAAAGAAAGGAGAAGACGGATTCCCAGGATCGGCTGTAAAACCACACTTTTATTACAGATACTTTTTATGCTTGTGTGCTTTGAAATCATCCTAACCACTGATTTCTGTTTACCTTTATCAAGGGAGCTCGGGGTTTCCCAGGTTCTCCAGGTCAACCAGGATTAAAAGGTCACAGGGTGAGCTATCGATGGCTTATTGCTGAAAAGTATTACATATTTAATTTCAAATCGAACACGTAATCCGATATGAAAGCGCCAGATTCCGGTTGAACTGCGTACATGACATCATTTTATTCACGTCCTGACTTTAAGTATTTGAATCCTGATGAGAATTCGGATAATTTCAGGGATATCCCGGTCTTCAAGGAGCGAAAGGAGAGCGAGGTGTCGTCGGTTCCAAGGTTAGACACACATCTCACAACCGTGATTCGTACACCATGACGCAGGATTCAGTATTATTACATGGTTATACACACGTTTGCGTTCCGATTTCAGGGTGCATCCGGCGTTCCTGGTTCAATGGGGCTGGCGGGTCCGCAGGTATGTTCCATAATGATCATTTTCCACAAGTTTTCTGCAATTTAATTACGGAGTGCAACTGAACTGTTTTTAGGGTCCACCTGGATTGCCTGGCGAAAGAGGTCGCAGCGGACCCACAGGACCGGCGGTGAGATCATTTATATAATTTCTACAATTAAATAATGTGCTTATTCCAATAAAAAAACATCCTTTCAAACAATTCGATTGAGCAGAAAGTATTTACAGTACTGATTATACTGACTTGTACCTCATACACTGTCGCTATACAGTATTAATACCTGTACTGAGAAACGCTCGAAACATTTGTTTAGCTGAATTTTTTAAATGTATTTTTCCTGTCATTCTGTAATGTTTTATAAATAAAACATAGGTTTTATTAGTTCACCCAAAAATAGCACGTGTTGAGGGTAAGTAGCCTGAGATATTAGGGTATATGTGTAATGTTTTCATTTTAACTACGGTACTATTTGCTATTTGCTAAAAAAGTGTCCCATTCCATGGCAGCCATTGTTAAAAAATTATCCCAAAAGTGTCCAATAGAGTCTAAATCTCTTATAGCAGAAGATCTTCCACCAAATCCAACCCATGTAAGGTATATCTTGATGGAGCTGGATTTGTTTTGCTGGAACTGGTTTGGGTCAAGAGATGGGAAATTTTTTCATGGTATGGCATCCAAAAAACACCCAATATTATTGTGTGCCTCCGACTTTGTAATAACAGGATGAAGAAGAATCACATTTGTCTGGAAAAGTCAGGTGCCCATATACTTTTATATAAAAGTGTAAAAATCAACCATAAAAAACAAACATTACAGCTGTAAAAGTACTACAATATGCAATCCTGTGTGGAATCAATGACTAAAACTAAATCTACAAGGTTGTTTTAGCCTAGTATTTTATTGTAATATAAATGGTTTCAGTTTCAGTGTCTCTTTCTTTCTGCAGGGAAAACGTGGAATGCCAGGAAATCCCGGAAAACCCGGTCCATTGGTATGTAAATCATGTTTTATCTGGGTGTAACGGCACACAAACTTTGCGGATCACGGAAACCTGCAATGTAGAAAAGGCATTTATTTATTATTTAATGTTATATCGTATTTTTTCTCACAGGGAACCATAGGGACCTCAGGAGCTCCAGGATTTCCAGGTGGTCCAGGAATGAAGGTTTGTGCATGATTCTTTTATTTGTAATGTCGTGTTATTGTTTATTTTAATCCATTCATCTAAATGCTCAGGTTAACACTCAATCACAACATGTAATATTTTTAGATAACATGTCTATCCACACCTCTATGTATTCATTCCTTTTTTTGTACAACCCCAGGGTGAGGCAGGACCCACAGGTCCTCGAGGCACCAGTGGAGCTCAGGGACCCAGAGGGGACTCAGGAAGAGTAGGCCTGCCTGGATCTCTTGGCAAACAGGTGTGCTGTGTGTTATCCTCATGTGCTAAACTCTTTTGATGAATATTATTGATCTAACTCTGTTTGTATTTAGGGTCCAGCAGGCATGGATGGTGCTCCTGGAGCTAAAGGGCCATCGGTGAGTCTCAGTCATTTTTCTTGCTGCTATTCATTTATGTTTGAATTCAATGGATGTGAATCGAATTCAAGTCTTGAGCAATGAATTTTCTTTTCTAGGGGGTTGCAGGTGTGCAGGGTCCTGTTGGGTTGATTGGCCAACCTGGACCACCTGGACCTCAGGGAAAGACGGGACCTGCTGGAGCCAAAGGTCAATTGGTAATGAAGAGCTAATTTTTCTAATTTTCTAAAAATATTAGACATTTGCAGTCACCATAAAACAAGAACTGGATTTTTCCAGTGTTTTCCCTGGGGCTGTAGCACAGTTCATTTCTAAATATTTCTCAAATAACAATTTTATGTAAAATAAACAAAGTCATGAAAGAAAAACTATTGATGCGTTGTTGCAGCGGCCATTATAATGATGCTGCCAGTTATTTTTGACTGTTTTGCTCTTCTTTATATCTTCCTGACTGTTCCACCAAGATCTATGGTATAAGATGCTCATGTGTTTGTGGTTGCAGGGTGAAGCCGGGCTCCCAGGATTCAAAGGAGAACCTGGAATTAAAGGAGAAATGGTAAATAAATTATACCAGATCAGTACTTTTCAGACCAAAAACACGTCAGATGCTGTATTGGTAAAGCTCGTCTGTGTCATAGGGGCAACCTGGAGTTCAAGGGGAGATGGGTCTGATGGGAGAGGAAGGAAAACGTGGCCCCAGAGGAGATCCGGGCTCTGTGGGGCCACCTGGACCTCCTGGGGAGGCAGTGAGTGAAATGATTTGTTGTAGCCTTTAACACAAATTTTTTGTACCACTTCTGTATGCCTTTCTGTCCTCAAGTTTAAAGATCTGGCGATTTGTTTTTTTCCTGTGCCTACACAATGCTGTGCTAGTTTTTAGGAGGATTACAAGGTGGTTTAATTATCACCCTGAACATAAAAAAAAGAAACACTTTTATACAAAAATTGAAAGCAGGCAGATTAACGAATTTAACAATGCTGCTAAATGTTATTAAAGCGCTTTATGGTAAATATATGAGATAATCCTGTGTGTTAAACTTCAGAAAGGGCCTATGCTTAGGCTTTTTGTGAAACCAGATGGTACTTCCGTAGGCGATTGAGTGAAGTCTGAAGGCACTGTTTTCCTGTTCTTAGGGAGCACCAGGTATTCGTGGATTCCCAGGGGCTGATGGGTTACCTGGACAAAAGGTAGGCAAAATTCCCATTTTTGGAAACATCTGAATTCAGATTTTGCTTTGACTGTTAATGGATTGCTCTCACATCATCAGGGTGCTCAAGGTGAGCGCGGTGCTCTAGGATCTGCGGGAGGTAAAGGTGCTGGCGGTGATCCTGGGCGTCCTGGAGAAGCAGGCCTTCCCGGTGCAAGGGTACAAAAAGACACCTGTGATATTTATTACAAGATAAAGATACTTTGTTAGAAAGGTTTTGGTTTCTCTGGAAAGTGTCAACATTATATGTCATGGATTGTTTTTTCTTTCTTTTTTCTTTCATTTTGTTTTAAGGGTCTGAGTGGTGTTGCTGGACCTGATGGACCGGAAGGGAAAATTGGACCTCAGGTAACTTCTGACATGATGTTATACAAACTCTATTAGTATGCTAGATATTGACCATCAACAAATTGGATACACATTTCTAATAAAGGCTTCGGTTTAAATCTGTGGGAAAAAGTTTACATGTTCATTGTTATTATTGGGATGAGGTAAAAGATTTTACATGCACTTAGTCCCCATTTGCTATAATAATAACCTCCACCATTCTGGGAAGATGTTCCACTAGATTCCACTAGATTACTAGATAAATTCTACTAGATTACTGATGTAGGTGAGGTGAGGAGGCCTGAGATCCAGTCAGCAATCATTCCATATCTATTCAAGATCTTCCACCAAATCCATCATGGAATCCATATCTTGGTTTAAGTGAAGTGGGTTTTCATGCTACCAAAACATAGAAAAGGTGAGTTTTGAGAAGAGAAATGATCCAAATTCTGGTGATGTGAGATGCGAGAAAAGAAAGAAGGCCACAGCACATATGTGACTGTCCATTATTCCAGATTTATCACGGGACATTCTCCTGAGTGATCACTTGTACCTAAAAAAATGCATGAAAGGTACCAGACCTGCACATGGAGGCGATTTTGGAAGCTAAAAATACAATAAATGTAAATGTAGGTGTGATATTTGTATTATAAACTCTTCTTACTGTTCTCCACAGGGAGCACCAGGAGATGATGGTGGTTCTGGACCTGCTGGACCAACTGGAGGCAGAGGCCCACCAGGATCTATGGGTCTTCCTGGCCCGAAAGGCTTCAGCGTAATCACTATTTCCTTTTAAAAACCGTTAGATTAAAAGAAACCACATTTCCTCCCGCCTTGAGATAATTACTGTACATTATCTTTTATTTTGACATTCAGGGTGATGCAGGAAAAGGTGGAGAAGCTGGTACACCAGGAGCACCAGGACAGAGAGTGAGCTTTCGCACAGATTTCTTGCGGCATTAATGATTAGAAAGAGTAAAATTATGGAAACTGTGCTTTTATCCAACAGGGACGCAATGGAAAAGATGGAGAAGAAGGACCTGCAGGCCCAGCTGGACCACCTGTTAGTGTCATTTATGCTGTCAGGTTTTTCAAGAAGTTCATTTGTACTGTTTTCTAGATTTTATCACGATTATGTGCTTTTAGGGTCCAGGAGGAAAAAGAGGCGAGCAGGGTCCTCCAGGTCTGATCGGCTTTCAGGTGCGGAACAAATAACCGCTTTATAACCAGCGTTCTCTATTAGCCAAGGAGCTAAATATCTGCAGATCAGATCAGCAAATGTTTGTTTTTAGAGATTTTCTAATAGTAGCTTTTGTTTTATAAATGTATTTATTCTATTTAAAGATGAATATTTGCAGCAAGCTGGCTATAGCTTTAGTGTAAGATGCCAGATTTCTTCTGGATGTAGCGGTCTAGCTATATAAACTTTCTCTAATGTTAACTAGTTAGTTTAAGTAATGGTTAATAATTACGGCTAGCTGGATAGCTAATAATAATGTGCCAATTTGTTATGTAGTTTTGTGTTAAAAGTTTCACATTTACATCTTTTCAGATGTCAGGTGGGTAGTAGGAGTGTTAAACATTCCATTAGATTTCTGGAAATTTTATTCAGTTGGGTGAAATTTAAGGGAAGAAAAAGTAAAAATGTAATTTTTTTATTTATATCGACTATATGACGAACAATGCAAAACTTTGTCTATAGAAATGTAAATAATTAAAAAGATGCTCATAGTAAAAAAAATTATAAATAGTTTATTTTTTCCTCAAAATGTTGATCCAATAAATTAAAATGTAATGAGCTCCAAAAAAGGATAAAATAATCGTATTCTGCAGCCTTTTCCCTCAGGCACCAAATATAATTTCGATCGTATGACAGATACCATTATAACATGACATAATGCAATACACGTTGTGCATATTGGTCGTTGCAATTCAGAGCTACTTTGCGTGCAGATGATCTCACAAAAATACGTGATCACGTGACCACGATGCACTTTATAAATATCTTGACTCTGCTGCATGTCTCATTACACCCACACTCAGTGGTTGGAGTAAAGATTTTTACACATCATTGGCGTGCTATTTTGCGGTTTACTAATTTAAGATCACGTTTTATGATTAAATTGGATTGTTGTCACTTCTTAGGGTTTACCAGGGCCTGCGGGTGCACCTGGAGAGTCAGGAAAACCAGGTGATGAGGTGAGTTATTATCCTTATCACTTTTTTCTCCCTGCCTTTATTCAAAAAGTTACATTTTTACCAATGCATTGCATATGCAAAACGTCTTTCTTGCATGTTTAGGGAGTCAATGGTGAAGAAGGTGCTGCAGGTCAGACTGGACCAAGAGTAAGTGCATTTAAAACTTTTTTTGAGATTTAATAGCATATAATTTTGAGGAAACTCATCATTTCGCCCCCTCAGGGCGAGCGTGGAAGCCCGGGGGAGAGAGGACAGCTGGGAGCTAACGGCCTTCCTGGACCAAAAGGCAGTGTTGGAGCACCAGGACCTGATGGACCTAAGGTAGTGATAAACATATAGTAATTAAACAATAAAGTAATGTAGAGACACTGCAGAAATAATATTATGTCACTGTTTTTTCTTGTGTACAGGGTGGTTCAGGAACAGCAGGGAAAGTTGGAGAACCAGGTCCTCCTGGACTTCAGGGAATGCCGGGAGAGAGAGGGACGCCAGGTGTCGGTGGACCTAAAGGAGACCGTGTACGTGTGATTCAGGGTTTAATTTGAACTGAAAATAAATGAATAAAGAAATAATGTCACAATGAATAGCCTGGGCAGACCCTCCAGACAAAAAGACAGAGATATAAGTGCGTGTTTTCACGGTGAGGTCGTGCGAATAAAAGCAGCGGATAAGGAAACGAATGCAATTTAATAGTCAAGTTCTTTTGTATGATTTTTCTTATTTTTAATGGAAACGAAAAAAAAAACATTTCCTGGCTTAGTCATATTTAAACCTCATGATGAATATCTTATTATCTCAGGGTGCGACAGGTGAGAAAGGAGCCGAAGGTGCTGCTGGAAATGACGGCGCTCGGGTGAGTAACGATGCTTCAAAATGATTCTTGTGAATAATATGCGTAACCGCACAATTTTTTTTAATTTTTATATTATTTTTAGGGTCTTCCGGGACCTACCGGACCTACTGGACCAGCTGGAGCACATGGAGAAAAGGTAATCTCTATTTAACTATTTTTCTTTTTTTTTTTGTCTATATATTTATTATATATTTTGCTAATGGACTGATTTTATTTTCAGGGAGAGATGGGACCCAGAGGACCTTCTGGACCACCGGGTTCTAGAGCAGCACCTGTAAGTAAACAGTGATTTACAGATTTACAGAAGAGAAATAATATACACTTCTATACAGATTGTATGATATGTTTGTTTTCCTGGTTTTGTGTTTTAGGGATCTCCTGGTCAACCTGGTCCTCCTGGTCCACCTGGATTTGCTGGTTCTCCAGTGTGTATATAATCTTATTGTTTATATAGAAATCTATTCTTCGTCATTTTTGGGTTATATTCCTGTTTCTTTTGGCAGGGCCTTGATGGTCAGTCTGGTGCGAAAGGAGAAGCAGGAGAACCTGGTGCTAAGGGTGAGGCAGGGGCTTCCGGTCCTCAGGGAATGGCGGGAAAATCGGGACCCCAGGTAACACGTGATGTTCAGAGGTTGAACTTTTATGTCAATAATGACAATTAGTTCAAAAAGACTTGAGTGAAGGACATTTCACTTAAGTGTACAGTAAGGAGTCTCCAGTATCAGCGGTCAATCAGCGTACGTTCATATCCACTCAATTAGTTTGGTTCGGTAACACAATTCAAGTAGTACTGTGCAGAAGTTTGTGCACCCCTGGTTTTGTTGAATATTTAAAAGCATTTATTATTATTTCAATTTTCTATAGTAAGCAGCACATCCTGAACTGTATCATTCCACTTTATAAAGGAAAAACATATGAAACTTTTACACGATTTAGCCAAAAAGTCTGCAGACACCTGGCATGGTATGTGCATATGTGCTATTTCTTCTAGGAAGATGTTCCACTAGATTTTGGAGTGCGCTTGTGAATATATATATTCAGTACAGACCAAAAAGTTTGGACACGCCTTCTCATTCAAAGAGTTTTCTTTATTTTCATGACTATGAAAATTGTAGATTCACGCTAAAGGCATCAAAACTATGAATGAACACATGTGGAATTATATATGGAATTATATACATAACAAAAAAGTGTGAAACAACTAAAAAAATTTCATTTTGTAGGTTCTTCAAAGTCGCCACCTTTTGCTTTGATTACTGCTTTGCACACTCTCGGCATTCTCTTGATGAGCTTCAAGAGGTAGTCACCTGAAATGGTCTTCCAACAGTCTTACAGGAGTTCCCCAAGAGATGCTTGGCACTTGTTGGCCCTTTTGCCTTCACTCTGCGGTCCAGCTCACCCCTAAACCATCTCGATTGGGTTCAGGTCCGGTGACTGTGGAGGCCAGGTCACCTGGCGCAGCACCCCATCACTCTCCTTCTTGGTCAAATAGCCCTTGATGCCTTCAGTGTGACTCCACAATTTGCATAGTCATAAAAATAAAGAAAACTCTTTGAATGAGAAGGTGTGTCCAAACTTTTGGTCTGTACTGTATATATATTTGGCTGTCAATGCAGTATGTGTGTGAGGCACAATATGCGAGAGAATACACAAAATGGAATATGTACATTGTATTTGCAATGGTACGTTTTGTACTTGATTACACTGTAAATATGGCAAGAATGTAGTGATTTTACTCTTTTCTGTATATATAATTGGCTGTCAAAATTAAAGTTATTGTAAACGGCACTAAATTTTATTAACATGCTATCAATTCAGCGCGTCTATTTTTTGTCAAACCATCAACACAAGAATATAATGCTAAAGACAGACTTAGGAAGCAAAACTTTATCATGACTAGCAGGGACAAAGCAGGATTCGAACCCTGATTCACGCCATTAGCGAGGCACCAGCATTAACCCACTAAACCATCAGGAAGGACAAGCTGGAAAGCTTGTTAAGAGCAGGTCTATCTTTCTTTTTAACCCATTAAAACTATAATATGAAGAAATCAGGAATTTAACCTACCTCATGACTAGCAGACAGAAAGCCCAGTTTGAACCCTGACCACCAACATTAGCAAAGTACCAGCCTTAACCCACAAACCATCAGGAAAAAACAGGATGGGAAACTTGATTAGAGCAGGTCTATCTTTCTTTTCAACCCATTTAAAACAAAAATATATCGCTAAAGAAAAATGTAGCAAGTGAATCCTGATCGTGACTGGAACGCAGAAAGCAGGATTTGAACCCTGAGCCTCACCAAAAGCTCGACACCTGATTTAACCCACTGAACCATGGAAGAGATCAGACTGGGAAGGTTGTTTAGAGCAGGTCTATCTACCTTTAAACCATCAACACAAGAATATAAAGCTAAAGAAAGATGCAGGAACATAACCGACATCGCAACTAGCAGGATTTAAACCCTGATCCTTACCACCAGAGAGGCACCAGCCTTAACCCACTGAACCATGGAAGAGATCAGACTGGGAAGCATGTTTAGATGAGGCACAAGCCTTAAAACACTGAGCGACCGCTGCTGAAAAGCATGTGTGCTTTTTGGAGGGTTCATACTTTGTTTCATGACAGCGCAGTAAGAAAGAAGGCATGTAGGACCTTCTTTGAGTATCTTAAAACATGAGGATCTGTACTTCTACTTAAGTAAAGGATGTGTGTACTTTTGCCACCTCTGGTGCAGTTAAATATATGTGTCTGGGCATGCTGAGATGTACACAATGTAAGGGAATGGCTAGGCTAAGTGAATCTCATATGCCATCATTTTGAAGCCTGCAAATAATCTGCATGACTTATTAGTGTTTGTTTTTCTGTAGGGAGCTGCTGGTGTAACAGGACTGAAAGGTGCCAGGGGGAGTCAGGGAGCTGCTGTAAGTTTCACCTTAAACGTTTCTGAAGATAATGTCAAGATCTGAGCTCTGTCACTCATCCGTTAACGTTTCATCTGGCGCTCTCAGGGTTCCAGCGGTTTTCCAGGACCTGCAGGAGGTGTTGGCACACCAGGCTCGGCCGTGAGTATCACTTAGACCCTCTTAAAACCTTGACTTATTCTACAGTGATGCACTTTAAACATATAATATCAAGAATTAGGGTCAGGGAATGTAAGTCTCCCTGCTAATGTTCCAAGATTTAGGAGATTGTAAGAGCTCTCTCAAAGAAAAATTTTCCATCGTTGTAGTTGATTGTAGATGCCACTTATTTCATGGACAAAACCTCCACATTTTTTGCCAGGGCCAAACTGGAGAGCCTGGTCCACAAGGCCCTTCAGGTAAAAAGGGTGAACCGGGAATACATGGAGAACCAGGAGTCCCGGGTCGCCAAGGTGAGCGGGGTAACACTGGACCAGCTGGAAGCGCTGGAGATAAAGGAGATTCTGGTGAAGATGGACCACCGGTAAAATAATTTCTGCCTATTGTGCTTACTTGGAATATTAAATGCTCTTCACACTCCTGAGTACATACACTGAGCAGGAAACAAAGAACATCAGATGTTTCTGCTAGAACAGCTTTGGCACGTGTGATTATGATCTTTCACAGAAAACTAGGTACCACTCATTGTATCTTATTGAATGTTCTTAGGGTCCTGATGGACCACCAGGACCTGCAGGATTGTCAGGGCAGAGAGGGCTGGTTGGTCTACCCGGGATGAGAGGAGAACGTGGACTGATGGGCCTTCCTGGACCTGCTGTAAGTAATTATTACACTTATCAAATTCAAAGTAACATGCAGCTATTAGCTGAAACTAATTTATTAACTCGTAATTGTATGACACCATAATCATTATATTGCACATATCATTTCGAGCACGCAGTTGTGTTTCTTCTCATTCAGGGTCCACCTGGAAAACCTGGTACCAAAGGCCCTCCTGGGGTAAAAGGTGGAATAGGCTCTGTCGGATTACCTGGATCTATTGGGGATAGAGGAGATGCTGGTCCACAGGTTTGGCTTTTCAGCTCATCAGTCTCAGTCACTTTATAAAAATGTTGTATTCGTGTATTTATATTGTACATCACTTTGCTTTTTTAAGGGTCCTCCAGGAACAGATGGAGGTCCTGGAACTGATGGTAGTCGTGGAGTCAAAGTAGGCAAAAAAAAAATTTTTGTCTATTTTTGAAGCAGATTTGTGTTGTCTTCTCCAAACAGGAGGCGTAAGTATGTTAATTGGTTGTTGGTGCGATTTTTTTTTCCAGGGAGATAAGGGAGAACCAGGTGCTGAGGGTCTTGCTGGAACCCAGGGAACTCAAGGAACACCTGGTCCAGTAGGAGCTCCTGGAGGTCCTGGATTACGAGGAGAGAAGGTTAGTTTGGGCAAATGTTTGTGATCTTAAAAATTTTCAAGTCCTGCCTATAGTCAACTGATAGTCATTAAAATATTTCTTTCTTTTGACATTTTTATGTACAGCATTAGCATAATAACTAATTGGGAGGAAAAGAACAGTAGTTCTATGTGAAATCAGGGTTAGGGTTAGGGTTAGGGTTAGGGTTAGGGTTAGAGCACCCCCTCATATAACCATTTTGATTGTGAGACTGGTAAACGAATAACACTCCTTCGGATCCTTGACTGTTTAGTGACACCCGTAATAATAATGTAATAGATATCTAACATATATAACATTGTGTAATATTAACTTATTATTATTGTAAAATGTTTGCGATTGCAGGGGGCAAGTGGTGCAGTGGGTCCCGCTGGACAGCCTGGTGACAGAGGAAAACAGGTCCATTTAAACTATGAGATACTGCACTGTATAAACACATATCATATCATGCTGCGTTTATACTGCAGCGACGCCAAACGGTAGTCCAAAAGTGATTAGCGATTGAGTATCAGTATTTAGAAATTAAATGCTTTGCCTGCTCACAGGGACCTCAAGGGCCACAGGGAGACAAAGGAGAAAAAGGAGCTGCTGGAGAGAGGGGTCAGAAAGGTCACCGTGGCTTCAATGGACTTCAGGGCATCCCAGGAATACCAGTAAGTATAAGATCATCACACAGTATGCGGATTAATAGTGCATACTCATCACTATCAGTGTTGGCATCCCTGAGACTAAGACCGTAATCATTTCTTCTAAATAAAGGGACAGACAGGAGACGCAGGTGAGAAAGGAATCGTGGGACCAAGTGGGCAAAGAGTGAGTTGATTATGTATTATTAGTTTGTTAGGTCAATTCAGATAAATAGAAAATAAATGGAACATTTTCACACTCATGCCTGTTCATTACCATTAGGGACCACCTGGGCCTGTTGGACCTATAGGTAAAGAAGGTGACACAGGTGCTCAAGGACCAATTGGGTCCCCTGGATCTCGAGGCAGCCCTGGAGATTTTGGACCAGAGGTGAGAATCTGGGTACCTGCATGTACGGGAGATAGAAATAAACACACCGTAGGCTTGAAGCTTTATTCTTAATTGCTCTGCTCTGTTAAGGGCCCTCAAGGGGAACCTGGTCCTCCAGGCCCACCCGGTCCTCCAGGACCTCCTACAACTGTGGATGATGACTTTGATAAAATTCCAGACTATGACGGCGCATTTGAAAGCCCAGCTCTTCCTCTTCCGGAGTACAACAAGGATGAGGCAATGCCTATTAAGAGGTCTGGTGTCGTTCATGTGGACAGCAGCGTCCACGCCTCCCTGAAGGCTTTGGGCAGTCAGCTGGACAGCATTAAAAATGCAGATGGGAGCCGCCATCACCCGGCACGCACCTGCCAGGACATCAAGCAGTGCTACCCAATGAAGAAAAGCGGTGAGGAGTCCATTATATCATGCAAAGAGTTTGTCTGTCATAATTCTGTTGATCTGATGTTCTTGATCAGAATCAGTTCGGAAAATCAGATTATTGCATAATAAAAAAACTATGAAAATAATTGCATAAAACACACCAGATGCAAACTTCTTGAAAATGTTAACATTTTTATTTTCAGGTAAAAAAAATATATGATATTATAATTATTTTTAAATATAAATCGTTTCAGAGAATATGACATTATAGAGAGAATATAGAAATTATAGACTGAAGGATGTGTCTATTTTAGGTCAACTCAGTAAATATGATGTTACCCTAAAAGGACATTTTTGCTCTTGGGTGTGAGGGTAAAATGATCCTGACTCTTGTCTCTGAATGTATTGCAGGGGAGTACTGGGTGGACCCTAACGAGGGAAGTTTGAAAGACGCAATCAAAGTGTACTGTAACATGGAGACGGGGGAGACGTGTGTGTCTGCGAACCCTCCCAGTGTCCCACGCAAGAGCTGGTGGACTTCTCACTCCAGCACACTCAAACCTGTGTGGTTTGGAGCCACCATGAACAGAGGAATGAAGGTCAGTTCATTCCTCTGGATATGCTGTACTTATTTTAAATACAATACAATACTATACTACACTACATACTCTATACTATACCTAATATACTGTGCTAGTAGATTTTAGTATCTAACTATTATACTAGCATACAGTATATATATTATACACAGTATAAAACTAATCTATATCTCATCTGTGATGTTTAACAGAACAAAATTAAGTAAACTCCTGTACTGGTCTTCAACTCCTTAATGTAGTGTAAATTTGGTGAAAATGGCGAATATAATTTTTTTACCCCAAAATTCTTTGATTTCCATTTAAATCACTATGCAGGTTGGAGAGGAAAAGATTAACAAAGGGGTGCACTTAGTTTTGTTCTGTCATGCTTCAGAGCTGAGATCTGAATCGATACGTCACTATGCTTTTACTATATTAAAGTACTAAATCTACTATCATTAATCATGCTGTATCTCAGCTCTGAAGCAGGATAAAAGGAAACCGAAGTGCACTCTTGCGTTGGTCTTGTCCTCCCCGATGAACAGTGTAAATTTGATTAACCTCTGAGAACGACCTTTTGTGCGATTTGTGTGTGTGTGTGTGTGTGTGTGTGTGTGTGTGTGTTCTCTAATTCAACCAATGCATTAGGAAAGGTGAAGAATAACACAGGCTGGTACTTAAAAAAATACAGTGGTATTGCATAAAAGACAGGAGGTGGAGCTGGAGGTAGCAGAGCTGAAGATGTTGAGATGTTCATTGGGAGTGGCGATATTGGACAGAATTAAAAACAAGTTTATTAGAGGGACAGTGCATGTAGGACGTTTTAGAGACAAGGTAAAGGAGGTGAGATTGAGATGGTTTGGACATGTGCAGAGGAGGGACATGGAGTATATCAGTAGGAGAATGCTGAGGCTGGAGCCACCAGGAAGGAGAAAAAGAGGAAGATCAAGGAGGAGGTTTATGGATGTGGTGAGGGAAGGCATGCAGGTAGTTGGGATGAAAGAGGCAGATGTAGATGACTTGGGGTATGGAGACGGATGATCCGCTGTGGCGCCCCCTAATGGGAGCAGCCGGAAGAAGAAGATTTATAGATTATATATAATATAATTATATAGAATTAATTTACGACTTCTTTAATCTACTTCACATCACATTATAGTGCACACACTTTACATTACTACCCTGCTATACCACTGTATATCTCAGGTTTGGATGGTGATAGAATCAATCTAAAGCGTCCAATTTTCATATGACAGACTTAACTTGTTTTTTCCATGGAGCTCGAACAATGCCATCCTGAAATGCTTCAAATCAATATGCATCATTTGTGTCTTGACTGCTGATCGGAAAACTCTGTCCCACTTCTTCAGTTTACATACGGAAACAACGAGGACTCGAAAAACACGGTGGACGTGCAGCTGCGTCTCCTGCGTCTGCTCTCGAAAGAGGCCGTACAGACGCTCACGTACCACTGCAAGAACAGCGTCGCTTACAGAGACGACAAGAACAACAACATGAAGAAAGCCGCCGTGCTGAAGGCCGCAGACGGGACGGACATCAAAGCGTACGGACACAACCGTCTCAAGTACACGGTCACGGAGGACGGCTGCTCGGTACGACCTCCGCACATCAT
Source organism: Silurus asotus (assembly GCA_024362625.1). Lineage (NCBI taxonomy): Eukaryota > Metazoa > Chordata > Actinopteri > Siluriformes > Siluridae > Silurus > Silurus asotus. Next base: position 6,630,848 of record MU562415.1, read on the forward strand.
CGGTGTTTTGTTTTTATAAGCGATCGGTGTTCAGTTTTATGTCAAATATTATTTAAATAATTATTTACAATGTGGTTTTTGTACACAGGTTTATTTAAAGCTACTTCTCACGATACATATTGTGTATCGTAGAAATGTGTTCGGATATCACGATACGATGTTTCGGTCATATCGCCCATCCCTGGGATTTGAATAAGATGAATAGGATAAAGATTTAACCTGGATAGAATAAATTTAAATAACAATTAAATTTGGGGTTGAGTGCAGTTTAAGTCATGACTTTACCAGCCTTAATTAAATGTTGAAAGCATTTATAATGCATTCATAATGTTGTTTCATTAATTTTGAATTGGATCTAAATTCTAGCCAGGGATTCATTTCTCTTGCAGTCGTTAATATTCAGCATTTGATTGTTTTTTACGGTTATTGGTTCTGATTTCATTTCATACTGATGATGCTTAAGGACTTCATTTTGGGATACGTGTGTGTGTGTGTGTGTGTGTGTGTGGTGTCATAATTTTCTCCATTCTCGTCTTGCAGAAATCCAGCAGTGAGTGGAGTAAGACGGTGTTTGAGTATCGTACGCAGAAGCCCTCCAAGCTCCCGATCGTGGACGTGGCGCCGGTGGACGTGGGAGGAGCCGAGCAAGAGTTCGGCATCGACATCGGGCCGGTGTGCTTCTCGTGAATCCCAAAAACACAAATCACCTTCACCTGTGATCCTTCAGATATCTGCTGACGCTGAACAGCAAGCAGAGCAAATCCCAAAATTCAACCCTCGTCATCGAGGCTTCATCTCTGCACCGATGCAGTATTTATTTTCTATTCTGAGACAGAAGTGAGTCAGATGTGAGAAGCACGATGAGCCACCGCAGCGATCTTTCTTCTTTTTTCCCCCCCTCACACACTTTTGATCGTTTAATGAGGAATTCCACTAGCTCTTGGGGTGTAGGAGTATATGACCGACTGTGTGGACGGTTTAATTTATAATCCATGTGTATTCTTTATAAAATTAAAAAGTACACACACACACCTCTTTTTAACATTTACACTGTCTAGGTTTTTTTTTTATTTTATATCGACCAAAGTTTTGTGGTGCTTCGTAAACTAATTTAATGCTCAATTACAATTATATAAAGTGGCCATGAGTAAATATGCTGTTTTTTTGTGTGTGCAAATGAAACGTGAATCTGTAAATTAAACCTCTGTGTACACTTTATTTGCACGACCTCTCCAGTGATGGTGTTTCTGTCCCGCACGTTTTACCGCCATTAACACGTCTAAGATTAATCAGTGACCAGAGTCTCATTAAAGGATGAGAAGATGTATCATTCTCTATATCTCTTTCTCTCTTTTTTTCCTTCCCCGTGATTATATACGTGCATGTCTTTATACATATTTATACTTTTTTATAAATTTTTTTCTTTTGGCGGTGGGTGTAGGAGCTCAAATGCACAAGAAAAGAGCCAAACCTTTTTTGAAGAAATATTGTTTTTTTAACGGATTAGGACTTTATTTACCGTACTGAATCGTATTAAATGTCATAAAGCAAGTATTAGATGTTCTACATGAATGCAGGATGCACAGTGGAAATGAAGGACAAGCTGTAAGTCTAAAAAAAACACCAGAGCACACAATACAAGGATTACTGAGGAACAATGATGAGGGGGAAAAAATGCATCTAAAATAAACAAAAACATTTATACAGCCAGAAAAATATTGCGTGTGAATGCGTGTTGACTTTCGGATATATCAGTGATAACTAAAACGACTTTCTCGACATACATACTTTTGTACAATATAAAAATACAATGAATCTGTACAACTCATTCACTTTTGTCGTTCGAGGCAGAACGTAATATAAAATATTTCTGTTCTGCTCAGACGTTTTGGCGCCAAAACAATCCATGTTTGATTTCAGCATCGACTGTCCACTGGACCTGGGGAGAAAATGGCGCCCTCTAGAGTCAGACCCATTTTGAACCCCTCCTGAAAGTAAAAAAAATATATATATTTTTTAGGAACAGGAAGAAAACCAAACGTACGTTGTGTTTTGGCGCCACGTTAACAAAAAACTAGATTACGAGAATAAAGTTAAAATATTTGGAGAATAAAATTTTCAGATGAATCCCGGGCTGAAGTTCTGGTTCTCAATTTTTTCATTCGTCATCCTCATAGTATCTTGAGAAACAACAAATCGTTTTCTAATAGCATGCAGATGTAATGCAATTTCCTCAATGTCTGATTTTTTCTACAGAACCACTGCAGAGTCCGTTTACAGATTATAACTGTGCTGATGCGCCAAAAGACAAATTTGTACCTTAAGTAGCATTAAACCAAATCCTCCACATCCATTTTATGCAACGTTTCTGGCAGATCTGTGATTTATTATTATTATTATTTTTTCATTCTCATAGTTTCGACTCTATTCTCAAAATATTTTCAGAATATTCATACTGCGACGACTTTATTCTCGTAAGTTAAAATCTTTCACTAGATGTCACGACTTTATTCTCGTACTGCAATGATCTTCATCATTTGTTTTTATGTAGCACACCAGGGTTTCTGTCACGGTGCACTGCGTCGGCTATACAAGGCCTGAAAGACAAAAGCATCGTCACTTGATAATCGTAATTTTTTCATTTCTACTTTAACGTGGCACTAAAACGGCATCGTACAAACGCACACACGCGCACAATGGACTCGAAATGTGATGATCCTATTGTCATATCCACCCTGATGACGTGCTATTAGAAGGAGTTTATGTATCACGTGCACGTGTTATGACACAACGATGACACAGTGACTTCTGCTTCCACACAAGCACACATGCTGCAGTTCACACGCTTCACTTCACAACAAAACAGTTTACAAACCATCTTTGCCGCTGAGAGAGAGAAAGAGAGAGAGAGAGAGAAAGAGAGAGAGAGAGAGAGAGAGAGAGAGAGAGAGAGAGCAAATCCATTGATTGATTTCTTTCTCAATTAAAATGCAATATTTACACTTTTAATTGCATTACACAGAGTTTGCATGAGAAATGAACTGTATTATTCATCACCCATTCATTTTTAATGAGAGGATTGTTTTGGGAAGGCAGATGTTGTTCTCCCTCAAACTGCTACCCAAATTTGGAGGCACACAAAAGTACTTTGGAGATGAGGTAGCATTACAATGCACATGTGCGCAAATCCAGCTCAATGAAGATCTGCTTTCCATTGGTTTGATTAAGTGGAAGATCTTCTGCTTTAGAGCTCTAACCCTATTGGACATGAATGTATGGGAACACTGACACTGCACACCAGGCCTCCTCACCTCACCTACATCAGTACCTGACTTTACTGACACCCTTGTGGCTGAATGAATCTCCACACTAATCTCTACAATCCAAAATCCAGTGGAACATCATATTCCAAGAAGAATGGAGGTTGTTATAGCAGGGGATGGGATGATCAGAAAAAAGCACATACCTCATGACAGACCTTATAATCACACCTTATTATCTTATGGTCATTCATTAAACCCAGATTTCTGCTATAATTATAAACCCCCGTTGTTTTAAAGTGTGGTGTGGAGAACTGTTAGAATAAAATCCACCTGTATCTCATCAAGTTTCGACTGGACGTCTGGAGGGAAGTCTGCAAAGCCACAGGTAAAGGGGTCAAAGGGCACGGCTCCAAACAGATCCGTACCTGCAGGAGAGACAATGTAGACATCAAGTGCCACCGCAATGAGGATCGAGTTTTGCATACTGTGACGCGATTGGCTCCTTTTTAATGACGCAATAACACTCGCCCGTGATCCGTTCAGTCAAGATTTTCTTTTAAACATCAGTAAAGATCACATGAGCGACTGCTTACCTCTGTTTTCAGGAGACGGCATAGAGAAACTCTGATTCCGGTTACACGCCTGTATCCTCGGTGTGGAAGATCCAGCTGTAAATGGTACCATGTCGAACACGTCTGTCGAGGTGTCCTTCACCGGGATGCTACCAGCCTGACGATAAGTTGCACGAGAGATGTTTGTGTAAGATATATAAGAATTAAATGCTTGCAGATGTGCAGTTATGGGAAAAACAATCCCCAGTGTAAAATCTGAAGCAATTAATTTGGCTACAGAAGCAGGTCATGAATTGTTTATTTCCTTTTATACAGCAGTGAATTCGACTGATAAACTGATAAAAACTGTGCATTAGATTTTAACGTTTCAATGAGTAACAAAGAAGCAATAAACAAACAAATAAATAAACAAACGCATACACGAGGCTGTGGAACAGTGAACACATTGGGTGGCTGAAAGTGGGCGGGTTTAGCAGGAGGCGGGGTCAGCGAGATTCCTGATTGGCCGGAATCGGGTGAACTGAAAGGCGTTAGTGTGACAGACGAAATCTCAAGAGACGAGAGTGAAGAGACGTCATCGGTACAGCAGGACAGAGTGGAGGAGGACACGTGAGCATCGGATGAGGAGTTAACATGCAGCAGCAGCTGAGAGAGAGAGAGAGAGAGAGAGAGAGAGAGAGAGAGAGAGAGAGAGAATAATAAAAAGAAAGGGGAAAATAAAGCAAGAGAGAAAGAGAGAAAAGGGCAGGAGAGTGAGAATGAGGGAGAAAGAGGAAGAAAAAAGAGAGGAAGAAAGACAAAAAATGGAAGAGAGGGGGGAAGTGGGAGGGGGGAAGCAGAGAGAGGGAGAACGGAAGGGAGAGAGAGGGTAAAATAGAGAGAAGGACAGAGGTAGAAAGAAGGAGAAACGGAGCGAAAGAGAGAGAGAGAGAGAGAGGGGATAGTGGGAGGGAGATTGAGAGGCATAAAGAGGAGGAGAGGAAGAAAAAAGAAGAGATGAGGGAGAGAGAAAGAAAGGGAGAGAGAGGATGAAATAGAGAGAAGGACAGAGGTAAAA
>MU562415.1:6643239-6651748 GCA_024362625.1 Silurus asotus
TATAAAGTAATACATTTTTTTCATTATATTCGGCCACTACAGTATGTAAATGGAATTGATTTGACACTAAAAGCTGTTTCTTGTTAACATTAAAAGTCCATCAAATGAAGTGCGGAGTCCTAAAGGACGGTAAGTTTGATTGGACTGACCGGTTATTAAGAGAGACATCAGAAGTTGAGATTATTGAGGAAATCGCTGGAATAACACTTATAATAACAACCAAACCCACATCGCCTTTCACTTCACACCGGTATAAAGCCGCTAGCAACAAGAAGTGCCTGGTATGCTGATGGGGTGTATATATATATATATATATCATTTTCATTTACACACACACACACACACACACACACACACACACTATGAGACACCACAGAAAAAAAAAAAATCACTCCTGACAAAGTTATTTAATGCTCAGGTGGGAAGAACAGCATCAGAGATGAAGAGGTGCATCTCATTTAAATCATGTGTCATTACAGGAGCCGTGACTGCACTGGGAGCATGACGTGTGGGACGTGACAAACACCTGTCTGCCTCTGGACTGCGTGTTCTGACTGATACATTCAAAATGCCTAACATTAATATTTCCTACTAATCAAATGCACTCACTGCTTCATTAATAAAAGAAAATGCGTCATTTTGCCGCATCGATTCATCATGTGAAATCGTTTCATTTTTCAAAATGGCTTTTAGAAATGACATTCCAATTTAAAATTGCTGAAAATAAAACCTCCAGATTCAATAATAGAAAGAATTCAATAACTAATAAATATTCAATAATCACTAATAAGAATGTGCCAACACCTAATAGCACAAAATAAAAGAAAATAAATAAATAAATAAAGCACTAAAAAGAATAAAAATAATCACATTTGATGTTATTATCTAACATGAGATGATCGTTATTATTATTTTATTCCTCGTTGGGTTCAGCTCTCCAACACATGACACATAATTAAGGGAGCCAAAACTTACAATCGCTTACTATTTCATTTTCAATGTGAACATCCAAATACTAAAAAACATAATATTATGAGCAATATTGTGTTTAACGGCACTGAAAGTTCTCAGGTGTATCAGGGGTTAAACGGCACGGCTGATAAACGCCTCACACTCGAGCGTTAATGTTCCCGATCCACCTGCATGACAAGTGAAATGACTTATGCAATATCGCTCGACACATTCTCCATGTGGAGCTGCAGAAAAGGGCCGGGAGGTTCGCCTGCAACGCTGATGGATAGCTTATTAAAAAATTGACAGCCGCAAGGGTCCTGGTGGAGGGGAAGAAAAGTCAAGGAGAAAGGTTGCAGAGAACTTCTGGAGGAGACCTGGTCTGTCATTCACGACTTATTGAGACCACACACACACACACACGATGAAATGACATTATTAAGTTTCTTCGTTCCACATAAAAACATATGGATACATCAGATAATAAATAGATATTACTTGTAAAAGTTTTTCTCCATTGTGAAGGATAAGATTCTGCTTTCTGAGAATTCAGCCACAAGGATGTTAGTAAAGTCAGGTACTGATGTAGGTGAGAAGGTGAGAAGGTGAGAAGGTGAGGAAGCCTGGGGTGCAGTCAACATGAACAATTCATCCCAAAGCTCTATAACAGGAGATCTTCCACTCCAACCCATGGAAAGTGCATCTTCATGGAGCTGGCTTTGTGCACAGGTGCCTTGTCATGCTGGGGGAACGGGTCTAGGTCTAGTTCAAAGGTTGAAGGGAAACATTTCATGATACATCATTCAAAGACGTCTGAAACAATTGTGTGGCTCCAACTTATCATCTGAACAGCACTCGTACTCATCCTGAGCTCTGAAGCTCCTCCTTATTTGTTTGTCGAGAGCTCTGTAGCGGCATGTCATTGTTATACTAAATTTTTCATTCCTAACTCACTGCACAGCTGTACAGATGTTGACGTGTATGGATTAGATAACACTATACTCAACACACACACACACACACACTCATCTCATCTCAGTGACACTGCCTGCCAGCTATTAGATCTTGTGCACTGCAGACTCAGAGGAACGAGGTAAGATGATGACATGCTTGACGGCGCACGTAATCTCATTATACGAGCAGTTAAGAAAACCAATTAGAGCAACAGTAAAGCGTGCAACAGGACCGGGTACATAGTGCACCTTGGGTTTCATCCATAAAATGCACTTCTGTCCTGAATCGTGTGGAAAAAAATTCAGCGCCAAAAGTTCACATTCCATTTACATTCGGTCCAGTAAAGAAATCAGTACAACACACACGCTGTAGAGCCGGATAGCGGAGAGACACGTGCGATAAAAACACTCAGGGATGTGCACGTGATATATAAGCATATTGTACGGAAGTATTAAATACAATACGTTCTTTTATTTACCAGAGAACGGCATGTCGCAATTTTTATCCATTTATATTTACGTTATATATCTTCACTATATTACCAACACCTTGATTGATTGATTGATTGATTGATTGGTTATTTATGTGTAAAATATGTGAATCATTTATCTTGCTACATATTTCTGATTAGTTATATCTATTTACTTGGTCGTAAGTTTGTGATCTTTGAGCATCGCATTCCACATTTAGTCCCAATTCGCTATTCTAATTCCCTCCACTCTTCTGGGAAGATGTTCCACTAGATTTGTGCTTGTGTTAATAAAGGCAGGTACTGATGAAGGTGAGAAGGTGAGGAGACCTGGGGTGCAGTCAGCGTTCACATTCATCCCAAAGGTCTACAGTAGGGATGAGATCAGAGCTCTACAGCGGGCCACTCCAGATCTTCCTTTCCAAACCATGTTGAGCAGATCTTCATGGAGCTGGCTTTGTGCACGGGGGAATCTCCATGCTGGAACGGGTTTTGGGTTTCCAAGTTCAAGGGAAACGCAAAATTGCATTATAGCGCATCCGAAAAGACGTCCTACACAATCGAGTGCCTCCAGTTTTGTAGGTAACAGTTTGGAAAAGAACCACATAGGACAGGAAAAGTGAAGATGTCCCAATACTTTTGTCCGTATAGTGAATTTATTTGTATAATTATTTATAATTTAATGTAAAACCATTTATTTATTTATTCATCCTTCCTAGTTATTTACTAATTCATTTATCTATTATTTTTTTTTAATGTATTAATTTATTATTTGTTTGTTTATTTACCTATTTATTTATTAATTTTTTTGTATAATTTATTGATCACACTCGTGCCATCATTTATGTCCATATAGTGAATTTATTTGTATAATTATTTATAATTTAATGTAAAACCATTTATTTATTTATTTATTCATCCTTCCTAGTTATTTACTAATTCATTTATCTATTATTTTTTTTTAATGTATTAATTTATTATTTGTTTGTTTATTTACCTATTTATTTATTAATTTTTTTGTATAATTTATTGATCACACTCGTGCCATCATTTATTTTTGGGATTTTTCTTAAATCATGGATTTAAATGTAAAAAAAGGGTCTATTATTGTTATTTTTAAGAGAACAGCCTGGCAGTAATAAATGCCTCATAACAAAATGTTCAGCTGATCAAAGATGTTTTTATTTGTTGAATTTTTTACAGTCATTCACAGACGAAGTGAATCCAGAACGCGGTTATCTTGTATAAGATCATCTACTGTACACCATACAGGTGCTTCTGGATCCTCAGCTGTAGCTCATGTAATGAATCACTCATACGGATGTAATGAAGTGGTTCACTCACAGCTCGTGTGACTCGCCAGAGAACGAAGCCATTTCTAATTTAGGTGCCTCAGCTAACCTGAGTCTCTCTCTCTCTCTCTCTCTCTCTCTCTCTCTCTCTCTCTCTCTCTCTCTCTCAGGCATTTTCTCCTCTCAAAGACAGAGCTCTCACGAATAACAGAGCAGGTTCATAAATCTTAAGTGCTGACTCCGAGCGGCCCGTTTAGAGCTTAAATCCATTTGAATAATTTCCCTCTAATCTCCACGCCTGTTTCTGCATGATAAGACCTCTGCCCTCGTGGAATGCTGCTCCCGCCTGAGTCACTTAAATATGCCCATATTTTACTGTCGCCCATTAATTTCCAAATGTGTGTGTAATGCTTTTTTTTTTTTTTTTTTCCTTCAAGTGAAGGTGGAACTGTTGCCAGCTGCTCAATGACACTCCAAACAAATGCCCACCGTTTTGCCTTTTCAACCACAAAGGAATAGGAATGTGAGAGAATGAAAAGCAGGAGGTACGAGAGCACGGACAGCGCCGTTCGTTAGCTCGGCTGTATCGGAGGCAGCCGCCTTGAAAAGCCTCGCTGCTCGGACAAAAGGAAGTGACAGAAACAAGACCCGCAGAGAGAAAAACACGGCATACGACAAACGGCGTAAAGCTCAATTAAAGCCTTCCCTCGTTTTTTTGCTTTCTTTTTCTTACACAGAAACGAAGAAAGGGTTTGATCAAACTCGAGTCTTTATTTAAAGTGCATTAGAAGCCACTGAGGCGTGGTACAGTCTCAGCAATCTGATGTCACACTGAATTGGATTAGTGTCTCAAAAAGAGCACCTGGTAATGATGTCATTTAATATTATGCAGCCAGAAAGCAGGCGCTCATCTGATTCCTGATTCCTAATATTATTATTATTATAAATTTTTTTTTTCTGTAACACAAAAGCAAAAATGAGACATTTAAATACAAATGACAAGTGATTTTATGTATCTCTGAATCCTAATTCTGAGGATCTGTAATTGATTATTTTCACATCCATTTCTGATCTTTCATAAACAAGCACAAGGACGAAAGCATAATATCACAGAATAAATTCCACATCAGATTTATTAAAGGAATCAATTTTCCTATCAAACTCCTAAAGTGACGCATCTGAAATCTGGTATTAATAAACATACTGCAGAAAATATGCATGTACTTCACCACAATATTTTCCTTCTGTAAAACTTTGACTTCGAAAGCTTTAATGGATAATATTTTTGAGTTTATCTTTATAATAATAGAGCTCTATAGCGGGAGATCTTTTACACCAACCCATATAAAGCCCATTTCTAAGGAGCTGACTTGGTGCTGGAACAGGTTTGTGCCTCCTAGTTCAAGTGAAGTTGGAATTTCATGCCAGCGTAGCCAAAGACCTCCTGAACAACTGCCTCCGATTTTTGCTGAACATTGGAAGGGTGGGTGTCCCAATACTTTTGTTTGTAGAGTGTGCTAAAATCCAATCAAAAGGAATTTTTTAGTACTTTTACTCGGGTAGAAATGTAAAAGGAGGAGTTTTAGTTTTAGTGGAATGATAATGAAGCAGGGGATTAATGCTTTTACTCACGTACATGTCGTACTTCATCCAGCGACATTATTCAGATGTTTAAAATAACATTTCGACAAACATGGCTGATGCTACAATGCACTTACGATGGAAACTCCCTCTGAAGAAAAAGATTAGATATTATACAAAAATTGTATAATAGAATTGTTAAGTATCAAGAATTTTTATCATTTGATCAAAAATTATGACCAATCAGATATGACTATTTTTTAATATGATAAATTGGTTGAATTAGATCCTAGTGGCCACTCAGGGAATAACACGATTCATAGGACGATAAAAAAAAGTCACTGGCGATAAAATTGAAATAGACAAGTTTCCAGACAAGTAATTAACCAGAGGCCACGTAGTCAAACGTTCAATTAAATCGTGAGCTCAGATTCATGGCTTCGCCATATCGATTTGTGGACACGACTTGTTAAAAACTAACCACCACACCACCTGAACATCTCTCTTTCTTTCTCTCTCTCTCTCTCTCTCTCAGTAGATTTCAGTTTAAAAGCTGCTGATTAATACATTAATCGATGACACACACAGTCTGAAGCTCCGTGGGAACGAAAGCAGGAGTGCTGGAGCAAAACAGAGGGATGATTGGGTCATTTGTCAATAAGAAAATAAATAAAGCATCTCGAAACTATCAGCACGCTGCTCAAACACCTGAACAGAGTTTCCCCGAAAGTCTGTTCTCCAATGCGCTGCCTCATAGCTGTGAGCTGAAGTGTGAGTCTGGGATAAATGATCCATTAAGAGATAATATGGAATCAATCACAGCTTGACTTAAAACTGCAGGACATTTTGTTACCACAGAAAACGACTGCGACTCAAAACTTGTAAGTTAAAAACGTTTAAAAGTTCATCACTAACATTCCAGATTCTTTCACAGAATGTTAAATTAAACAACATTTCAGTATCTGAGGCATTAATATCTAAATGGTACTATAACCCTGGGGTCTCCAACAAACCAGTTTCACTCACAATCAAACGTTTAATGGTTTTTTGAGAGACACATGTATGTTTCTATTGTTTCTATGCAACACACTGGGCAATGCAGCAGTACGAAAGTATATATTGGAATCAAACAATAAACAAATGTTTATATTCCATTGAAAAACCATCATAAGCATGAAGAACAAATGTACACACTCTCTGCATCTGGACGGATCGTTTCACCAAACATTTTGGTTTCTTGATGATTCCGGTTAATCCCAGAGCAGTTCAACAGGATTTAGGTGCGGTGACTGGGCAGAAAAAAACAACTCCATGATAGATATCACTCCAGACGACTGTTTGCTCTCTAAATAACGCTTACAGATCTTACGTATTCATCACTTCTGCTCATCCACTTGTACACTGAAATGGGTTCCAACGAGCCGCGCATCCAGACGCAATTGCATTGTGTTAAAGTATGGAATGGTTGCCATGTTGACTCCTTTCACCCGAAATAAGATTTCAATCATCCCTGCTCCATATTAACCCCAAACCATTAAGCTTCCACCTCCATGTTTGACTGTGGGTGTGAGCACTATCGTTCATTTACTTATTTAATATGTAATCAATATGTGATTTATGATCAAACTTTTGATGTCACCCAAATGAGGATGAGGTTCTGCTTTTGAGTCTGGTTCCTCTCAAGGTTTCCTCCTCCACACACCGTTCACCTTCACTGTTGATTTCTGTAAAGCTGCTTTGAGACAATGTCTGTTGTGAAAAGTGCAATAGAAATAAACTTTACTTAATTAACAGGAAACGATTCAATTGTGCATCATTTGATAAATAATCTGCATTTCCACATTATATACCTATAGGCTTTGGAGCATGAGTGTGAGAATGAGAGATCGAGTCATCATATTCTTAGTTAAAGACTGCTTTCCACAATTTTTTCTCTTCAGTATCTCTCTCTCTCTCTATCACCTGGTCTATTCTCACCTCCACTAAATAAACTTTTGTATAGATGTAGACAGTTCTCCAGAACGTTCTTGGTAGCAACTCTTCCACATCCTGGATAATGGATCATGACCTGGTACTTGGGGAATTCTGCTATAAATTCTGATATAAAAATTTTTTGTTGTTCTCTATAATCAATTCAAGACTGCAGTCAAAATGGTGTTGTATAAAAGGGAATAAAAGACTTTTGTTCCTGACGTTTCCACTTCAGGGTGGGAACAGTAACCCTGCTTCACCACACCAACACCCTGTAGCTGATCATTTCACTACAACAGCATCCCTCCAAGTGTTTTATTCCTTTACTCTTATAGAAACATTGGTCATATCCACCACTAAAGTGTGCTGATGTACATAACAGACTCTACGATCCTAATGCATATTTCATGAGCATGCTGTTAAAATTGAAACACGCAGCTCAGCCTCACCTCTGCTGTCCGTCCTCAATGTTAATTGGGTCATTTTTAGGAATTTAATAAGAAGGAAACTGCAGTCATCCATCTGATTTTCATGCACTTACTCAAACCAGACAGAAAGCGTCATTAAAGTGTTCATAGTGTATTCGGTGGAATAACATTTCCTGCGCTCGTTTTTGTTTTTCGTTGGTTCGTTTTTCGAGACACATAAAATATTTTTGAATTTCTCCGAATACTGTGATTGATGGTAGAGAGCAGACACATGCTATGCTACGCTTATGCTATGCTACGCTTATGCTATGCTACGCTTATGCTATGCTACGCTTATGCTATGCTACGCTTATGCTATGCTACGCTTATGCTATGCTACGCTTATGCTATGCTACGCTTATGCTATGCTACGCTTATGCTATGCTACGCTTATGCTATGCTACGCTTATGCTATGCTACGCTTATGCTATGCTACGCTAATTAATATTTTACTCTAATAAACGGTACTTAATTTGCCAAATACATTTAATCTACTAAACTGTGCTACGCTTCAGCAGATATATCAGTTAACTATATATCAGTGTGGTGCAGGATTTAGTTTCCTTCGTCTCCTTTTGTTCCATGAGATAAATATAATCTGTGAAATCTGATCCCCTGGAGAACCAAATAAGTTCCCTCAAAATGTTACAACATTTCCAGCCTGTCCGACTTCCTTTCCTTTTTCGACACACTGGTCCTCTACAACTTGTACTTCTTGTACGGTCGATTTCTTATGTCTAGTCACAAAGGCATCGTGTCCAAATAAATAAAATGAATATTTGTCTTAAATTGTCACAGGCTGGTTTTTCTCTCGCTCCCCAGAT
>MU562415.1:6652061-6702061 GCA_024362625.1 Silurus asotus
CATTAATAAAAAATTACAAGCAATTATGTGTTTTGCATTTCTTCCCCCAAATGTACCGAAATGGAACTAAACAGAATTATATAAAATAATTAATATAAATATGTAATAGTAAATATTTATATATTTATAAAGTGTAGTGTAGCGTGTGTTTATAGCACATGATTTATCTGAACAAACGTTCTAAATTACCCATAAAACCTCTCTCTCTCTTTCTCTCTCTCTCTCTCTCTCTCTCTCTACTCTTTCTCACTCTCTCTCTCTCTCTCTCTCTCTCTCTCTCCCTCTTTCCTCTTTCTCTCTCCTCTTTTTCTCTCTCTCTCTCTCTCTCTCTCTCTCTCTCCTTCTTCCTCTTTCTCTCTCTCTTTCTCTCTCACTCTCTCTCCTCTTTATCTCTCTCTCTCTCCTCTTTCTCTCTCTCTCTCTCTCTCTCTCTCTCTCTCTCTCTCTCCTCTTTCTCTCTCTCTCCCCTCTTTCTCTCTCTTTCTCTCTCTCTCTCCCCTCTTTCTCTCTCTCTCTCTCTCTCTCTCTCCCCTTTTCCTCTCTCTCGCTCCTCTTTCTCATTATCGTTCTTATTCTCTTTATCTCTTTTTTCTTACACTGGGAATACAAAAGCTTGAGTACTAATAAAACAAGCATGTGAATATCTACACAAACGTCTCTTTTTCTCTCAGTTTTCTCTCCATCTTTCATTTATCTTGGCATCTCTCTCCTACACTCTCTATCTTACCTATCACTTTTTCTCCATATCTTTTCTTATCGTCTTTCTTTCAACTCAAGCTTTTGCTGTGTTTTTTCTCTGTCCATCATTATTTCTGTATCTCTTGTTCTCTCTCTCTCTCTCACACTCTCTGTCTCTGTTGTCTGTATTGCTCTCTCCTTCTCTCTTCCAATCTCTGTTTGTCCTACTTTTTTCTCTCGCACTTTGTCTCTGTATTTATTTTTGCTTTATCTTTTTTTTCTTTTATACTCTCTCTGTTTGCTTTCCCTGTCTGTTCGCTCATTTCTTTTCTGTATCCCTTTCATACTCTTTCTATCTTACACTGTCTCTTTTACTCCATCTCTCTCTCTCTCTCTCTCTCTCTTTCCATCCATCTCTCTCTCTCTCTCTCTCTCTCTCTCTCTCTCTCTTCATAGCTGTCCTCCTCTCTCACTCTGTTTTTTTTCTCTCTCTTTCATAATCTCTGTCTCATTATTTCTCTCTCTCTCTCTCTCTCTCTCTCTCTCTCTCTTTTTTCTCTCCTCCTTTTCCTCTTGTACTTTGTCTCTGTATTACTTTTGCTTTATCTCTTTTTCTCTCTCACACTCTCTCTGTTTGTTTTCTCTCTGTAGTTAATTGGTAGTTAATTTTCAGGGAGGAAAAAATAAAACCGGCCTCTATCTCTTTCCCTCTCCCTCTCTCTCTCTCTCTCTCTCTCTCTCTCCCCCTCTCTTTCGTCCTCTCTCCTCTTTTTCTTCTCCTATAGACAAACAATATAAAATGAAAGACATTCCTTTAAAAGGCTGATTGGTTTCTTGATCTTCACCCAAAGTTAAACATTCGCTTATATTAATGATTTCTATTAAACATTTATACAGACACAGATTTCCCCCCAGCCTCTCTCACACACACACACACACACACACACACACACACACACACACACACACACACACGATCAGCAGCTACGACCCGCCGCTCAGGCCACCATTAACCTTCAGTTTAGTGCTGCGCAGTGACGTGGGGTTTATACTGCTGTTTCAGCAAATTATTCCTCCATCCACATTAGAGCTCTCTCTCCCTCTCAGATCCCGCCAGAGATAATGTAATAATTAAGGTCATGTTCCAGGTGTGTGTTTTTTTTATTACACAACTAGCGCAATGAGGCCAACGCAGCAGAGACTGATGGGTAAACGAGGGGCTTTATGACATCATGACATCATACAGATTACTAAAGCAATTACTAACCATGAGGCAAGCTTGCTTACTTTTTTAAACCTTTGTATCACATAAATAAAAAAATACAAACAAAAATAATACAAGCAGTACAGAATCATAAAAATGTGCTAAAGAAAAATAAATATAAATAGATGAATAAATATATATAATTATAAAATCAATAAAATATGAATAATTTATATAATATAGAACTCTCCGTGCAGCGCGCAGTTTCACGTGTAACAAACTAATTTTTGCTGATTAATTAGTCAACTTTGAATTGTCCAGAGTTCTTTATGACTCTGATAAACCCAAAGTAAATGGTGTGTTTTGTCGCTGCTAAACTTCTCCTTCATTTCTTCTTACAATGCACAAAAACATGATGCGAGTGAACCATCTAGCTCTAGCTACATACGTTTTTTAGTTTAGTTTCGAAGATCTGAAATCTCTTTGATCAAGGACGTCGCTGCAGTGTGGTCGCACTGGAAAACAGCTCGAAACCGCAGCTTTCTCGAGGGTACAAGACGAGAGAAACTAGATATATTTTTTGAGAAGTCGCTCGATTGAGTATTTCAGCCTTCTCGAGTCAAAAATGCTAAAAAAAAAAAAGGTCCTTTGCTAATCTTAGATGCATTTCATCATTGTCTATTCCTGCTTCCTGACCCCCCTCTGAGAAGGGAAGTTGAACACAAGCATGACTGAAATGGGAACCGTGGTGAGAGAGAACACAGGATGGACGCCCTTCCTGGGAGGGGGTATTATTTGATTTGGAACTTGGCCAGACAGGCACTCCCATTCCCCACTTAACACATCTCAAGTGCAG
The DNA here is from genome assembly GCA_024362625.1 of Silurus asotus. Lineage (NCBI taxonomy): Eukaryota > Metazoa > Chordata > Actinopteri > Siluriformes > Siluridae > Silurus > Silurus asotus. The sequence continues at coordinate 6,654,800 of MU562415.1, forward strand.
GCACAAAAATGCTCTCCCACTTTCATCCCTCGTTGCTCTCAGCTTCAGGACAAGCACTCTGCAGGTTTTGGAACTGGTGGTGTCTCTTACATCAGCTTGGGAGCACTCAGATTTCTTTTAATGCGGGTTGTTTGGGCTAAGACGCCCTAAAAGCTCTACTCGCTTTGGATTCGTTTTCATGTGGAGGTGTGTAATGTCTTTACACAAGTTCTCCTTCTGAAATTCTGGCCCCATCTGCCATATCGGTATTTTTTTAAGACTGTGTGTAATGCAGCTGGAACAAATACACTGTACCTTCTGCACAACAGGAAGCAGATGGAACTTCAGAAAACGTCCTGGCTTATTCAAAACGTTGGTATACATTGGGTAATATAGCGTCGAATAAAAATAAAATTCAGAATAAAGAACAAAAGTTTTTCACTTCTTCTTCCTCTTCTTCAGTATTAAGTCACCATGTGAAAATAAAGCTGTTTTTTTTTTAATCTAATCAAATCTAATACAATTTTATTTCTCACGTGCACATTCATACAGAGTGCGATGATGTAGTGAAATACTTTTTGTACTGAAGAATGTACATGTAAAAAGAATAAGAAGGAGAATATATAAAAGTGAATAAATACAAAAAAATTCAAAATATAAATAATAAATCAGAAGTTTTATAAGAAGGGATGGGTATGGATATGGCAGAGATATTGACAGTAGTCTGGATTTAATGTGTCACAGTGCCATTGTCAATAAAGTGACAAAACATGGACAGCCTACACACACACACACACACACACACGTCATAATCATGTGACCTACTAAGTTCAACAAGCCAGAAACCCAATAATTAACACTGATCTCCATACACACATTTCATGATCACACTCCCATATATGTTCTCTTACATTTTAGGAATCGTGGGAATGGTCTAGAATTATTATTGACTTCGCTTCACTTGGTACCTGTCCAAAAACTCTCGAGTCAACAGCTTTAGATGCTCTTCTAAGTCTCCCAATCCAAAAACAACACACGCTATCTATAAGAATGTTCATGAGGATTCTGGTGATATCCATCTCCAAACAAGTGTCTTTTCCACATCAAGTACAACCTGCTTGTGTCTCAGGGAGGAGACAGATGCTGGCTGTGTTAAATGAATGTGTCCTAATGCTCATCCCAGTCAGCAAACAAATTTGGCCCAGATTTGGCATTCATCTGGCACAGCTGGAATTCATCTGGCATACAGCATGTGGGCCAAACATGGCCCGGTTTGGCAGAGGTGGTATTGTTTTTTAAGGTGGCTCACAAGACATGGGCCAGATGTCATTTAGGACCCGTTATTGGTATTTAACTTGGCTGAGACTTGGGCCAGCGAGTCACCAATCAGGGTTGGTATTAAACCTGTTCTGATTGGCGCTTGGTGCATCTACTGATCACCAACATACAGTTCAGCATCAGTTCAACATCAGGGCATTTAGAGAGGAACAAATGATGAAGAAACTCCCAACTCGAACTCGCCACAACACACGTGACCTCATTTGTGTGATTTTTTATAGTCATTTTTAGGTTTTGGAATAATGGTGGCCTCATGATAATTGTAATAGATATCAGTGTTTGCCTCAATACAATCATGCTAGTAATGGATCAGTGTGCTGAGAGTCACATTGGAGTCTTTTCAAGTAAACCGACTTGATTACACGGAGTCTTGTGATAAAAATGGAAATATGAACATGGTACTTTGGGATACTCCCTGCGTTGACCCCATCAGGATGAATTCTCATCATGCCGGCGTATCACGGACGATGCGATACAAAACAGGCCCAATGACACGCCTTATCGACTTCGAGAAAGATCGAGCCGCTACGGCGCAGCTTGTTTACAGACATTTTTTAACATTAAATGCGTCCATTAACGGATAAATGCTGCAACGTGTGGCTTAAGATCAATAGAACCCTTCTGGATGTTTTGGAATTGGAAAAGAATTAACTCTGAGGTTCTCGTAATCGTTTGTGTTTGAGCCATTTTTCTGTAACATCATGCCCTGAGGTGATTTAGTTCTTACTGACTTACTACTAATGATGCACATTTCAGCCTTTTGAAACTTCAGGAAGACAGAAGAAAAGTTTTTTCTTGCACTCTCCTGAACCGTCGTGTCTATTGTCGAGCCATTGTGTAAAAATCAATGTTCATTTCCAAGCTCTGTTAAAGACTTCTGAGGGGAAAAAAAATGGCCTGATTGCTCAAGAGGATTCTCGGGTCAGACGGAACCAGGGGAAACGGTTGTTAATTCTCAGGAAGGAGAAAAGCAAACCGGTGCATCAGATGGCGCACAATAAGGCATGATGATCTCTCTCTTTCTCTTTTTCTCTCTCGGTCTCTCAATACACAGAATATTCAGTGCACATCTGAATGGTTTTTGATAGACCTAATTAAATGCGGCCCTGAAGAAAAAAAAACCCTCTTTATCTCTTTCCGTCTTTCCGCTCTTCCACTGAGCCTCCTGGGGGAACAGAGGCTGTGTCACAAATCACAAAAGAACACGCTAATTACTCGACTTATCTAAATCAGGGTGCGAATTAAGTCGTTTATCATTCATCTTGGATCTCACTAAGCAGCCTTATTCGTGACGATGTACAGCTTTGACGTTACACAATAAACGTCTAGTGAAAGCTCAAAAGCCGCTTATTATTAATAAATTCTGAATCAAAATTCGGTTACAAATAACGGATTTCATTTGCAGTGCAAAAAAAAACACCTTTAAAGAAACCATACATAAATCCAATACCTTGATCACGATTAGATTCTAATAAAACTGACATTTTACCCATTACGAAGGATTACAATGGGCCATGGCGCAATCACACGCGTCTACTTAGCAAGGAAAAGCAAAACTACAGAAATACTCTTGGTCCATTATCATCACCAGACAGAGTGTCTTCAGGAGAAGACGTCAGTCGCAGAACCTCGAACTTGCCATGGAAAATTTTTTTCAATCCGATTATTAATAATATCAATTTGTAATAAAAGGTAACATTCAGAAGAGAAAAACTCCCTGAGATGAAATGAGGATGAAAACTTGAGAGGAAATAAACCAGTCCTCGTCTGTGTGACTCTGGATGGTGCCATTATAGATCATTCCTTTCTATAATTGTGTTCTTTGTGGTCAAAAAGCGGCAGTTGTGTAACCAGAGGTCTGTTCTGCAGAAAGTTTTTTATGGGGAAGTTTCTGTGCCAAAGCAAAAAGCAAACACACCGAAACTCACATTTTTTCTATTTTCATGTGTGATGTATAAAAAACATCCAAAACCCTCATCTTATCCATTTCATGCTTTAATGTAATTCCCAACAGTAGTTTACATTTCAGTCATGTTACGCTGAAATGCAATCACGGCCAGAAGCTGCATTGCCGGGACGGGATGATTTTGCGGTCTTTCACAATTGTGCGATTCCAGTAAACTTACAAGATCGTTACAAATCGCACAGTGCAACATGGATCTAATAAACGTGGGTATGACATTTACATATACCGCATTTAGCAGACGTTCTTATCCAGAGCGGCGTACAAAAGTCTTTTGATTTTCTATCAATAAATAAATCAACACTGGTTTGTTAGATTACAATCTTAAGATACCATCAGCCTACAACTCAGGAGTTTTTCTTTCAAAACAAAGACAAAGCAAAGAGACAAAAGCGAAGAGAAATGTCTTCACCCATCACTGATATTTAGCCAGTGACTCCACCACCTTAGTGCCAAAACAGGGAAGAGCCTTGAAGTATACTTCCCTCTTCCCCTGAGAGAAAGTGGGACCAGTCGAGCAGTTGACATGTATGTAGAAAGTACAATATCATCGTGCTCTATTTCTATAGAAAATCATTAGCATGCACCATTGTACACAAATAGAGCTGGACGAATCACTCCGTTTTTCTGCGTAGTAAAAAAGTGGTTGAGGAAGAGAATATGGATCCAATCATGGGCAATATGGGATGCCTATATTGTAAAGGGAGTGTAAGTTAAGCATGCATTAACATAAGCCTAGCCTAGACCCAAGCCTCATATTGAACTCCTTTTAGCTCTATTCGCCTCCATGGTATTCAAGCTTTAGTGCCATGATGCGTCAATGAATACATTTTATGTTCCATTTTTATTGGCAAGACAGTAGATGTTGGTCGTAGAAGCAAACACACTGTGGTATTGTACATTTCTGAGACTGTCTTTAGTCCAAAAAAGCTTACAAGCCACTACCAAATAAATCTTCATGTTGGACATCAATGTCAATATCCCAGGCTCTAGATTTGCCAATATTCTTAGAAAAAAAAAAAATTGGGGCTTTGAGATATATTTGTTAGAGGAAAAGTCATAAATGTAGTTGATTCTATGAATTGACCAAACACTTTTCCTACCAGGGGTGCCAATAATTCCAGAGCTGACAGTGAGTAAGTTCCTGGTCGTACACAGAAACAAGATGTCTTTCTTTCTAGAGCAACAAAAATGATTCTCCTGATAAAAATCCTGACATGCCAACGCAAGATACATCTTCCTTTAAAGAGAAAAAGAGAAGGTGATCATTTACAGTACGATTGTGTTTATTACACTATTTATCTGTCAGCAAAAAAACCAGCAGCTGCTATTAATATTCTTAAGATCATTAACGGGGAAAAAAAATCGTTGGAGTGTAAAATGGAAACGATTGAAGCGTCTGTTTACAATGAACAGCCTTCCAGATACACTCCAACTGAGTATCTCAAAGATTTCTGTTCATTTATTTACTTAATTACATCTCAGGAGAAAAAAAACTCACTGAAGGAGAGAAATAAAGATAAGCCCGAGTAATTAAATCAGCAAACGCAAATCAGGCGGGGGGAAAAAAAACAGCACTCACGAACAGATGAAATCAAAAGTAGGATCATGACCACATAATCCTCTGAGGTTGTTTTCTTCAATAGCACGGAACAAACTCAATGCATGCTTTTGTACAGCTCATTATCCAAATGTCTCCAGAATTATTGGCACCCTGGGTAAGGAAAAAACGCATTTTAAAATAATACAATAGAAATCCAAGTTCAGGGAAAGCTAGAGACTTCAAGGGTTCAAGTTTAAGACTATGAACTTTTCAACCCCAAGTTTCTACACAAGAGGTGCCTAAACTTTTTTCCTGTGACAGAAACCAAAAAAAATGACATGGTCCAGAGACCTCCTGATGCTGGATTAGTTTATTAATTAAATAATATTTTATTTTTTCATTTTCATTGCCATTAATATCAAAACATATTCTTACGTATGCATATGTAAATGGTTGGTGGGTGACTCACACTATACTGCTTGCTAGACTTGAGAACGTGGTAGGAATAAAGGGAACAGCTCTCTCTTGGCTCAGGTCTTATTTGACTGATCGCTATCAGTTTGTGGATGTAAATGGTGAGTTCTCCACACTCTATGAGGTAAATGGTGGGTGAATCTAATGAATAATTCATAATAATAATTCATAATAATTAATTAGCCAACCCTTATTATCAAAACAAATATGATACGAGTAAAACATGCATATAAAACTAAATTTTTGAAATACGTCTCTGGCATTGTTTAGTGGGCCGTTCCAAATGTGGGGGGTGGGCCATATTCAGCCCACGGGCCATAGTTTGGGGACACCTGCTTTGCATCATCATTCATTGACTTCATTGATGCTTTGAGCTTCTCAATACCTTTCAAGAATATATAATTTATCTCTAAAGAGCAAACCAGTGAAGATTGTGCTGAAAGCAAAAACACCCTGAGATTGTATAAGAAAGACACCTTGGGAGAAACCATACACTTGAGGAAACATCAAGCTCATATGAGTGACATCCATCACTGTTGAGGTTATCATCTGTTCACTGATAGAAAGATAAAACTGTTCCTGGTTACTGTAATCCTAAGTCACTATTACAGACCTGTTTATATTTACAGTCCGAGTCTATTCTTCATGGTTCTTGAGAAGAAAAATCCACAGTAGTCTCATGTCTAACAGAATATTTTTTGCAAGTACGAACGGCAATTTCGCTGAGTCGAGTCCGAAATGACTGGAGTCCTTCAGCCCTAAGTGGCAACAAATTGTGATAAATTTGTGTTAATTTTTCTTTTTTTAGGATTTTCAAAAAGAAAATTAACATCATTGACCAAACCGTTTTTATTTTTAAGTGTGACATGAATATAAAATGATATAATAATAATAAAAAAGGGGACAAAATATAAAACTTATATGCATCCATTAAAAGTGTAATCATTATAATCAATAATTAATAATCATTATTCTAAATCGATTTGTGATTCAATAAATCAATGGAGTTTCATTGATCATCAAAAGAATTTCGAAAACAACTCATAATAATTCGGAGCGTGTTTCCATGTTAAATCGATGTTTATATATCAGGAACGCTGCCTATTTCACATTTCAGTCTACTACAGTATATTAAATGCGTAGGATTTAACACGATCGATGTGGTTACGTCAGAAGAAAAAGGTTTCAGCTACATTAAATGTAATGCGGGAATTACAATAAAATGAATGATCGCCCTTCTGGACACCTTACAACAATATTTTGACTGGGTCATATTTACATACATGTGTGTTCAGCCCTAAACGGTTCTACAGAACACGACACACAAGCCAAGTTCCTCTGAAAACCGAACGAAACAAAAGCTGTTTATCTTCAAGGTTCCTCACACAGTATATTTCCATCTATTCCTGTCCACCGCACAAAATAATGAGACGTGTACGCAGTGTGAGTGGCTTTAGATAGGCGCTGTGTGTGTGTGTGTGTGTGTGTGTGTGTGTGTGTGTGTGTGTGTGTGTTTGCACAGCAGAGTTAGAGTCGAAGCTCGTTATCCGGACCGTAACAACGATTGGGTTTGTGTTAGCGTCGTTGTTTCATCGGTGTCTACAGGAAGCGCTTCGATATTGCTATTGATCACGGAGTCAGTGTGCTGAACAGGCAGGGTGTCCCTTCAAAGACATTTAAGACGCCCTCGCAGCGAGAGGCTGGAGGTGTGGAAGATATATGAGGAACAAAACAAGCTAACGTTACCAGAATAAAGTCGATTATTGCGTCCTGAACCGCTTTTATCCGGTTTTCCGTTTTATATCCTGTACGAATTAAACACATCATACAATTACGCCATTTGGTAGACACCATTATACAATGATCTCAATCGTACGTCTGAGCAGTTGAAGGTTAATGGTTCTTGTTTGAAGGCCCAGCAGTGGCAGCTAAGTGGTGGTGGGATTTTAACTCATGACCTTCTGCGCAAATGTCCAACATGTTAACCAAGACTTTACTGCCAAAGTTTGCAGACACCTGGTCATAATTGTGGTGTGTGTTTTTTGAGCATCGCATTTCACACTCGCTATTATAATTCCCTCCACTCTTCTGAGAAGATGTTCCACTAGATTTTGGAGTGTGCTTATAAACATGTATATTTATCATCCACAAGGGTGTAAACAAAGGCAGATAGTGATGTAGGTGAGAAGGTGAGAAGGTGAGAAGGCCTGGGGTGCAGTCAGGGTTCATCCCGAGGGTGCTCAGTAGGGTTAGGATTGGAGCGCTTCAGCAGGCCACTCAAGATCTTCCTCGCCAAAACATGTACACCAGATCTTCACCGGTGCACAGGTTTGGGTTTCCAAGTTCAAACGAAAGCTAAATTTTATTATCGCGCATCCAAAGACGTCCTGTATTATATAATAATGTTATGATGAGAATTCCTCTCAGAATATTTTACACAACACACTGCGTCTGCACAGCTGACCTTCTCACACACTCTTCTCACACACTCCTTCTCATCATGCAGTCTGGAAAAAGGTACCAGAGCATTCAGGCCATCACAACCAGGTTCTTCAAACAAACCATCAGAGTCCTCAATAAGAGAGGTCGGTTTGTTCGTGTTACTGTATCTTGTGTTTAAGGTGTTGTAGCACCCTGATCCTGGAGAAACCGTGGTTCATTCTAAAGTTCTCTCACAATGATCTATAAAGCTAGCATACCCAAAGTTCTGCTAAGTGTCAGGCTTAATTGCTATGTTTTCATTGTGTTTAGCACAAAAGCTAAATGTGTTGGTTACCCCTGCCTGGAAATGTCATTCTCTCCAGCTGTGCACGGTGAGGTGGTAGTGTTGATGATTCAACTCATAAGTGAAAAACCAACGTACTGTGAATAAACTTTTTCAAACACTCATGGAGAAAAGCTCTGTGATATGGCGGTTCTGCTGAATCTGGATTCTATTGAATCTGATAAAAACGAGTCCATTTGCATGTGGACACCCGTTTGCTACTGCGGCTTTTTCTCCCGGCTGCACATAATGAAACCTTTTTTTTTTTTTAACAATAAGAGCTATGTGGAGTAACTGCATGCAAATTATCCACACACACACACACACACACACACACACACACACACACACACACACACATACACACCTTATACACCTGATAATACAAAAAAAAAACTAATTAGCTTCCCTGCTGCGCTGTTGAGCTGCTATATTATAAGAATGACAGATGTGAGTGGATTTTTTTTTTCCAATTGCATTTTCAGTCTTGTTTACGTCTGAATCACGGTGCCACTTAAAACTTCACAGAGGATCCACGAAAGCCAGCATGAGAACGGCTGAGATCTAATTCCACTTCTCTCTCGGTTCTCGGTGTAAGTTTGAAGTACGAGCGCAGCACATTTGTGTTTTGAGCACGGTTGGTGTTCAGACGCTGAAATCTGGGTCAAAGCTTTACGCATCTGTATAAAAAAAAGAAAAAAAAAATGTGCTGAAAGAAGCGAAAGAAGTTCCATCGAGTTCATTTGAGTTCATTTGAGCGAGAGTGCCGGATTAGGAAAAGAGCGTAAAAGCCCAGAGCACGGAAGTTTGATTGTATGTTAGTCTAGTATGCTGCTTCACACAGTTCTGAAACCCAACAACTTCGTAAATTTGATGTTTTGTTGTAAATAGGGACGATCGGTCGATTGTATGCACTCAATAAACACGTTTTCTTTTTAACCGTCAGTGAAAATTATGGAACAGCATCACTTCAGTACACATTTTAGTTTAGAACGCATTCATTCTCCCAGACGTTTGAGTTTTCTAAGGTCAGTATTCCTCTCTTATTTGTCTGATTTAATATTTATTATTATTACTTTGTCATACTATACAGTACATTGGTCCATACCTAAGAACTTGCCGTCTATTTATCTATAATCTACACACACACACACACATTATATATATACACACACACACACACACACACACTACACTTACATTATAAATATACAATAACTAATTGCATTATTGTGATCATTCCTTCATGCACTTGTCTTCAGTAAGCACTTTATAGGTCAGTGGGAATAAACCCTGGACAGGATGCACAAACGTTCACACACTCATTCATGGCTGGAGGGAATAATGCATAATTACACAGAGCAAAACCACTTTTTTTTTGCTGTTTGAAGGTGGAAGGAAACCAGAGACCATTAGGGAATAACTATAGAAAACCAAGCTCAGGATGGAACCTGGAGCTCTGGAGTGGTAGAAATAACCACTTCAGTGCGACTTTTTATTCTATATACAATCTTATCCTTCACACGCACACACATTGATGTTAAAATACATTTCAAATACAAAACCTGTACCGAAATGGTCTGTAATTTTCATTGGGATTATGATTCAACTGATGCAGATCCCATCGATTCATTGTTTTAATAGAGGAATAAATAAACACAACCAAACAATATAGAAAACAGCAGTCTAGACAATTCCTTTAATATGCACCATAATATGCACCCAAACTGCAAACATATACTCCAGAAGAAGGAAGAGAAAAAAAACATTTACAAAATATCCAGTCCTCATTTTTGAAAGCTGTCATGCAAAAAAAAAAAAGAAAATAGAAATGCATACACTGAATGAGAAAAAGTGTGCATTTTAAAAGAAGAGAGAAAAAATGTGTAGTAAATATTACAAAACGCACGTAAAAGAAAAAAGAAAAAAAAAAAAGCACGTGCATTTCACGTGCAAAAAAAAGTGTAACAAATAAGTGGACAAAAAGAAACAACAAACAAAAATCCTGATAGACGCTTGCACGCGCAAAACTCTTCTCATGCCTCCTTTTAGATCAAAATCAAACCGGTTCATATGCGTGACATTGAAATCTCAGTGCACGAACTCACGCGCGCACACAAACACGCACGCACGCACGCACGCACACACACACACACACACACAAACACACACACACACACATAGCGACGTGAAGTGAAACGTCAAAACACAACTCACAGTTAGAGCGGCTTTGCTCCGTTACTCCGCCGGTGACTGAAAGGCGCGTGCGCCGGTCCCTGTTACTCCGCGTGCGCGCTTCTCCCGTTTCTCGAGCTGCTGCTCAAAGAAGTTTGATGACGTCATTAAGGCCAATTAAAGAGGAGCGCGCGATTCCTCCGCCCCCAGCCCCGCCCCTTTTATACACTCATATCTACCTCCATGCTTTTCAGTAGGTATGCGCGATACCAATTATTTTCTTTTGATATCGTCGATATCAATAACAATAACGATATTTTTACGAAATATCTTCATGATTTTCATCATCATTATTAATATTAAATAAACCGTACATGACTTCTTATAATAATAGAAATAATATATAAAAGATTTCATAAATAGATATAGGATAAAAAAAATTAAACCTGCATAAAGACAGACCCTTTATGGAAAAGCTTGGACCTGCTGAACACCAGGTGCCCTGAGCTTGAGCATAGGTGAACATCTGACCACCCCACTCCAGATACTGGTACCCCTGTATTTACTGGTGTAATGAGCTCCACTCTCATGGGAAATCGTGGCTACAAGAGCATCGGTGAGATCAGGTAGTGATGTTCCAGGCTCCACCTTCTTCATCCACAATGAGTTAAATGGGGTTTAGAAGCTTTAGTGTGCACAGAAGCACTGTCATGATGGAACAGTGTTTTGGCATCTTGGTTCCAGAGATGAGGAATTGTAAATCGACAGCATACGAAGATGATCTAGACAAGATCAATATTTGGGTGTGAGGATCATCTGTTTACAAACTTTTAGAATCATTAAAAACCCAAGCTGAAATGAACGGAAAATCGCATTAATTACAACTCTTTCCAGTTTCCCAGTTTGGAATTAAAAGTTGAAAGATTGAAGTTTCTCCTTTCAGAGATCATTTTGGAGTTAACTTAAAGAATTGACATTCTTAGTTTGTCAAAAGGTCCTAAAATAGTCTCACGTCTGCATTGCTTCTCATAAATAAGTGGAAAAACAATGTAATTCATGCGACATTCCCTCGTGCCTGATGTTACCTGTGCAACTTGAGAAATCAACATGCAAATATTTGCACAGATATTTACCCTGAGTGCTGCTCCTGCTGGTAATCAGTGAACGGGACAATCAGTCCCCAATGCTCTCACTTGTGTTTTCTTTACATCTGCATGCATTGATTACGAACCTGCACAAACCCACACAGGATCCGATTCATAACTGTGCAATCAGTGGCGATGTGCAAAACCAAATCCTGGAGTTCAACTGATGTCAAACCTATTGGATTAGATCATGTTTTACTTTTTTTTTTGGCACACACACACACACACACACACACACACAAAATGCTTGACATCTATTAACCGATTTTTTTTTTTTATCTATCCAAATTAAAACCCTTCTCCCTTTATTTCAATATAGAATCAGAGGAACCCTTAAAGGTTCTGTGTAGAACTTTTACATTCATTGTATTTGGAACCAATTTCAGGAATACTGGCCACAAGGGAGAAATAAACCCTGCATCAGCATTATGGATAAACACACACACACTTGAAGGTTTTAGGCTGATCAAAACAACTCCTGGCATTGTATTGGGAGACGGGAGGAAACTGGAGAACCTGAAAAAAAGGCAAACGCAGAGAAAAGATGGAAAACTCCAGATAATAATCCAAGCTCATGATCCAACCCAGGAACCGTGAAGATTTGAGGAAACACAACGTCCTGACATTCAAATTCAAATATTTTTTATTTTATTCCACAAATTGCGATTCAATGCGATACGATGCAGTGGATAGAATATGATGCTCTGCCATTCAATATGGTGCAGATTTCTTTGGGGGACAAAAAACAGCAATTCGTCAATTCATTGAGGTGCCTTCTGACTTTTAAAGCATGGTTTCTTTTACAAAACACACCTTTGTAGTGCAAAAAACAAGAAAAAAGATGAAATAAAACCAGACGTCTTTTCCTGTTGTGTCTCCAGGAAGATGCAGCTCTACCTCTGCCATGTAAATCTGTATTCTACATGACTCTTTAATACACGCTTTCTCGGTCTCTGTAGCTTTGTGATTCACGTAGGAGATCGATCCACATATAAATTTATGTTCACAAATTACTAAATAATACAAATATAGAGCATCTACTACTAATAATATAGAAATAAATCTATAAATCGTTTTTTATCTGATGCCAATTTATTTAGAAACGACGCATCGCAATACAAATGGCGACTTGTATCAAACACTCTTTCAGATTGATGCATCACATCAACTTTTTATGCCGACGCACCGATGCGAATCGCTGAATATTATCCAATATTGTATAATTGTACATAATATATGTACATAATATTGTACTTTAAGAAGGAGAGGAGAGACGATAAAAAGAAGCTCATGGCACTAATCTTCACTCCGCTGTAAGGTTAAGCCTCCGTGGGTAAGGGAGTGTGTTCCCACCCACTGTTCTTGGGATTGGCTACAGGCACTCACTGGTCTTTATCAGGATTGAGTACATATTGAAGATATTATCAATTGGCACTTATTCACTATTAAATTTCACTCACTTCTTCTCAAAGCTGATATCATTTATGTAACCGTTCCCATTTCTTTCATTTCTATCATGTCTTCCTTTCATCAGCTGATTTGTTTCAAAGCGCTTACATTTAAAGACAATGAAACTGAGGAACCCCTGGAGAAACCGAGAAGCATGACTGAAAAAATAAAAAAATGTGTGTGAATGTGAAATGAAAACACTGCGATTAATAAGCAAAGAGACGTGTTAACAAAACGCTAATTCATGTCAGGGTATTAAATTAAACCCAACGCTGCTGTAGGAACCAGGATGCACGTTCGCAGATCTTCACCCCACAGCAGTCCTGACTGAATTAAAGCTGTATCACTGTATATTATTAAAACCTTGCTATATAAACCTAGGGTAATATTTAACCCTCTCTCCGGAGCGGTGTCATTTATCCAGTCTAGTTATCTCATAAACAAGTCCATTAGAGCGAACCGCTAACGAGTCTCACGCTCATTCGCCTGTCTCTGTGCATCGTCTGCAGATGAATTACTCGCGTTGCAGTGCGAACTTGTATCCTGATAAATGGAGACCTCATTTAGATGTGATGAATCGTTGAATACACTACGTTTTTAAGTACGTTTTCAAAACGATGAGAGATTGTCCATGGTGGAAGTTTGTCAAAAAATAAGATTAAATCTAAATGAAATGGAAATGAAAAATAAATGGAATATTCTTTATATACAAAATGTATGTATGGGGGGGGGGGGGGGGGGAAGGAAATTATCACGTAGGAAAGATCTCCTGTGGCATTCTGTAGTTGTCTCTGTTGGTCTCATTCTATGCCTGAATATGCTCCTGTAGGACTCCAGTATCACATGCAAAGGGTGTGACGTCTTGTCAAGAACTCTGAGAAGTTTCCTCAGCATTCTCCTCTCAGACACCTCAACCACAGAATCCAGATTAACTCCAAAGCCAGAGTCTGTTTCCCTGATTAGCTTGTTGAGTCTGTCGGCCCCAGGATACTACACTACAATTTAGAAGATGATGCTGGCTACCACCGAGTGGTAGAACATCTCCAGCATGGTTTTGCAGAAGAGTCCCATTAAGGGAAACGCAGGCAACTTTGACCTCCTTCCTTTATATGATCCTATACATGAAGGTCAGTCGTCCAACAAACAATTTTCAGAAAGTCATTTGCAGATTCATGAGTCCTAAATAAAACTCAAATACTAATGATTTCTGACTTTGCAGTGATTATTAAATGAAAGCTATTGGTGCAAAGAGCTCCATTGGGGCAAAGATCACGCTGCCTCATGCAGCCTACATTAAAGTTAACATTTCTTTGGTTTATTTCTATTAAGTTAGACGCTAAAGAAAAACCCAAACAAACATACCATGCAGGGAAACAACCCGTCAGCGTAAAAACTCTTTCCTACATTCCCCTCTTCGCTTTCTTGCTTGACCTCAGTTACACAGCATGTGGAATGTATTACGCGCTCACAAATACCCGCATGTGCACTTCTCTTTATCTGTATACATCACATGTGCTGACTCTGGTGTGGAGAGCACCATGGCTTTAATCTTCACCGTTTGGAGTGCACTCTACAGCACTCTACAGATTTTACTGCGAGTAAGTGGGTTCTTTCTCGTTTATCGCTCTGAATTGCATGCTCCTTTCTATACCAAAATGCACAGGAAGGATATAAATTCAATGTAAATGATAGAACGAGCGTTTTATTGATTTATCAGAGCCCGGCTCTTTTAATCCATCACTTTAATAAACGCTCATCAACTTTTACGATGCAACAGCAAATTGTTTTCACACATACACACACACACACACACACACACAATCTCTCTTTCCCCACTGCGCTGGCGATTTCCAGTTTCTGATCAATAAGACGGTGTTTCGTCATTTTATATCTTAAACTGTTGTGTTTCCAAGGGAACATGCACAAGATGCATTTTTTGGTGAACAGCTGACTTTTGTTGGAGGCAAGTCAGATCTTAGATTTATCAGCGCAAAATTTTTCCTTCACTTCACTCAATGAAGATCTGCTTTACATGGTTTGGATTTGGTGGAAGATCTCCTACTAAAGAGCTCCATCCCTACTGAACTACTTTGGGAATGAATGTGAACGCTGACTGCACCCCAGACCTCCTCACCTTCTCACCTGCATCAGTACCTGCCTCCAGACCTCCTCACCTTCTCACCTGCATCACTACCTGCCATTACTTACACCATCATGGGTGATTGAATCCACACAAATCTCCATAACCACACTCCAAAATCCAATGGAACATCTTCAGAAGTGAGGAGGTTTAGGATAAGAAATTCGTTCCATGGCCTAGATGCTGAAGCAGAGAAGATAAGATTGGTCATCTTCGTGATCTACATATCTTGCGTTTGGTTATGAATTATAAGCCTCATTTCTCTTCTTCCCTCCCATCACCATCGTACAATCGTTCAGCGAAGCATAGAGCTAAAGAGATGGGAATTTACGCCATGCTCCAGTGCTGTTTGGACGCCACAAAAAAAGCTAATTTCTACAGCGTGCTTGCAAAAGTATTGGCATGCGGCCTATCTCAATGTTCTACACCAGTCCTCAGAGAAGGCGTCGCACGTTATTGCCTTCAGGCTTTGCATGCAAATGAATTAAGTTAGACTGATATTACATCATATCCTACCAAGAAGCACATGGGTTTTTTTTTTTGGTTGTATATTTGCATATACGTACAATTAAAATAAAACAGACAAAAGCTTCAATTCCACAGGAATAAATTTGGTCAGTTGCAGCGGCACCCAGAAAATAAAGAGATACACCACATCTCAATTTACATGTTCATTCTCTCTGATTGTTAATACCCGGTTTCCGCTTTTGCACAAAAATAGAGCAAAACTATAAGCAGATTAGAGAAAATCTGTGAACGTCTGTAAAATATTTCAGTGAAAAGGTTCCTTTTCATGAATATAAAATGGATGTAGAAAATGTGTCGCATTAGAACTATTAAATACGGATTCCTTTCCTGTGAGAAATGTCGAGCTGAAGAAACCTGAACACTACCACTAGTGCTTTGGAAAAAAAAAAAAAGTGCTTGGACCCCGCACATCGCACGTGATACACTGAGAACACTGAGAGTCCCACAGTGTCATCATGTTGTGCTTGTTCTGTTAGTCAACGGCAGATGGTTCCTAGGTGCAGATCATTCGGTATAGAAAACTGACATCTCTGTGAAAGTAAAGAGTGTAAAGAGAAGTGGTATGGTGTGCTCCTGTTATCACCCAGGTTATAGCAGCTATAAACAAACAGTCATCCTTTGACTCTTTCGTTCCACTCCTTGAAGTTTAAAGTGCAACTTATCCTAAGAAAATGAACTGCGACTCCTTCCATAACATTTTAAAGATTCATTTATAGAAAAAATTGACCCATTTTAACCATTAGGAATAGAAATATAATGACTGTTCCCGTATAATAACACATGCAACAATCAGTGGGTAAATTTGTTCTTTTCTTTAACTTTTTCTGGCCCTGAGATGAGCTCCACCTGTGTTTAGAACTGCTCAGTTTTATAAAAGCCAATTGGTTTTGTCTATGGGTTTGGTTCTGCTGGAGGGACCGGGTGGAGAACCATCATGAAGCTGCACACATTACAAACGGCCTCTTAAACTTTTTCCGAGATGAATCTTGAAATTTTTCTCCCACACTCTCCACGCAAATAGTAGCAGAATAACTTCATTCCAGTGAAGTTCTTCAAAGATCCCCCTCTCCACCACCTCCCCCCAAATGCACTATTTAATATTAAGTGCTCTGCATTAATTTCTTTTTAGTGTTTTAAAATCTTCTGCATACACCATTTCCTTGCTGTTAACCTCAGGGCTCACATTAAATTCTTTTAAATATAATCATTATTCCTGGCTTTTGGGCCTTTAGTTGCTAATTAACATATGATTCAAGAACTCGTTTTTTCAACAATATGTCCATTTGCAAAGCCCTTTAACGCAGTCCAATGCATTAACCTTTTTCCTTCCGATATTTCATTCAAAATAGACAAAAACTGAAACATGATTAAAGTGCAGGGCTCATCTTTTAAAGCCATGCAGTGACTGGTTTAGTTACCCTGTTTACGGAAAACTGATCAGACACTTATCACCGTGATTAACGCTGACATTCTTCACATTTAGTGCTTCTCAGGATACAGAGATTTGAGAAATATTTGCGAGTCAGACACGTTGAGCCGCTTAATGAGCGAGGGAACGAACCCGATGAAGGGCACTTCAATCAATACAAATTACTTCCCTATTGAAAAATGTCCAGTTTACGAAAATAAGACTAATTAGGAAGAAAAATAAATAAATTCCTATCTATTTCTATATGTATACATTTATTTTTATCTATCCATTTCTATCTATACATATATTCATTTTGATATATATCCATCCATCAATCCAATTCTCTTATCCATCCATTTCTATGCATCAATCTATTTCTATCTATTCTATCTATTTCTACGTTAACGATTAAAATTTTATAATAATAATAAACAGTCTCTTTAAAAACAAATGTGCTGCTGTTGTCTGTCTTTTATTCTTTACACATGAACTTGTTCTTCATTCTAATGAAATTCTTCCATATGTGGGTTTTTGAGTGTGGAGTCGGGAATCATTGTCTATGTTACTGTAATTAATAAGACGGTGAATATTTATGCTGAGGAGAAAATGAGACGAAAAGGAAATCGCATCAATCACAGATCCTACAGCTGGAGAGAAACACACCAAAATGACAAAATCCTACTGCAGCAGCAGCGGCTGATACCATCTGGATCGTACATTAGCAGCAAAGAGTCACTAACAAGCTAGTTCAAATGATAGTATTATTGTGTGTTAACCAGTAGGAAGGCTCTGTACCAGGCTGGTTCATTTATACTGATTCATATGAGTCAGAAGTTATCTAATTTCTTGGCTTGTGAGTAAACTGTTTAGCTCTGCTAGCGTGCAAACCAGCTACTAGCGTCACATCTGGCTAATCATGAAGGTTCTCGTATGTAAAGACCGAACATTCCACCAAACAAAAATGTAATAAAAGCTGCACTGAAAAACACTGATAGAGCCCAGTTCGCCCAGTTAACCAGCGATTATTCAGCAGGACCTGCTGTACATCTGGAGCTGCAGGGGACCGTAAAAAAGCGATGCAGAAAGATGAAAACAACTCTGAAACAAAAATGCATGAAAACACACGAGCGGGATTTCCTTCTGCAGTCTTTCTATAATAAACTAAAATGGATGCAAATGGAAATGAAACTCGAGGCGAGCAATTATAAGAACATGTACCGAGTTTAATTGAGTTGGCGGAATTGCTGCTTTTGTAAATGCTACAGCAATTTGCCCAATATGCAGTTTATTAATTTATTTATTTATTAAGAGCTGCATGTCATTATCCATTTCTTTTATCCATGAAAAGTGATTTAATGTTGCAGAATGTCCATACAGGAAGTTATACCTGTCTTTTTCACAGCAGACATTTTTCCCCTTGTGTCAGGTTCACACTGTAGAATCTCAGTCGTCATACTGTCAAACTGTACCACAGTCAGAAACTGATGCACACGAGAAAAAGAGTTTTACGTCATCAGTCCGTGACACGTTCAGTCCCGTGTTCTTTCGCTAACTGTAGCTAGCAGCTAACAAAAACAATCTGTAGCGCTAACTACGTTCATGACATACAAACACTTCTATCCCCTCCATGACTTTCCCCTCCAGAATCCTGTTGGTTCTTGGTTTGAGGCTCATCGTAGAAGTCACACTGAGGGAAAAAGTAAAAAATCTTCTGACACTGTCAGGATTTCATCGTAGAAAAAAAATGATCGTAACGGCTGTTAATCGGCTGTCGATGAACAAACCAGTGATCTTAGATTAGCGGTTTTAGCATAGGATTATAGAAATCTTG
Organism: Silurus asotus; assembly: GCA_024362625.1. NCBI lineage: Eukaryota > Metazoa > Chordata > Actinopteri > Siluriformes > Siluridae > Silurus > Silurus asotus. The sequence goes on from MU562415.1 coordinate 6,673,540, forward strand.
TAGGATTTCCCAAATTTGTCTCAGGAGACCAAACTCGCATATTGTGCACCTGGATTTACTCAGAAACTCTATCCTAAAGCGTTGGCACTGGAGACTCTTTTCCTAAATTATACATATAGATCCCCTTACAGAAAACTACACATCAACAATCACACGTTCTCAAATCCCTTTATGTACCGCCTCTGCTGCACCTGTCCCACTGTAAGAGCTGTACTTAGTCTGGGAATGAAAACCTATGATTTAGCAGCTGCACCGTTGTCAGAGCCGCTGCTAAAAACAAATCAAAACCTTGGGTGGAGTTTTGATGTAAGAACGTTGGTCCCGAGAAGGTGTGTGGCGGAAAGCAGGATCGGTTGCGGATGAAGCGTGGGGGTGCACCCGTGCTGATGGAAAGATTTCGACTTCTGCAAAAAAGTGCTTTCTAGGTGACGTGTAAGCAATCGGTGGGCGATGCTGATCTGGTTTAGCGTAATCTGGATTGGGTACGAAGAGTGGGAGGAGAAGTGTAAAGCTGAGGATATTATTTATAACACAGCATGCAAATGTAGGTCATGAATTATGCATTATGCTAATTAGGTGAAAAAGCATATGTGATTGATTAACAATGCTTGGCTCCTGCCATGTTTATATGCTGGAGGAATTTGATTGAGCATAAATACTCCAGATAGACAGATAGACTGACTTTTGACTTCATGAGGACACTTAAGTACTTTAGCATCTGTGCGTTCCTTTAGTTTTATACTTTTCCTACATTTTAACAAAAAACTGTTCTGTATCTTGTTAATAATTTAACAATTATGCGGGTGGAGACGCGACCATATTGGCAGCGTCCCGACGTTACGTGCCGCAACACGCTGCTACGTTCGCCAGCCGACAATATTTGAACCATTTTGTCATATCGCTAACGTAAATAAATAAATAAATAAACATTAAGGGCTCTTTTCTTGTCACATGTACCTTACAGCACAGTGAAATTGTTTCTTTGCATATCCCACTGATGCTTGTGGTCAGAGGTCGGAATCAGCCCGATACAGCGCCCCAGACGGTTAGGGGCCTTGCTCAAGGGCCCCAAATGTGGCAATTTTGCAATCCTGGGGCTTAATAATAAAGCTGCAGTGAAGTATCTGAAGCCACACTTCAGCGTTTAGCAAAGGATTTATTAATACACATCATTTCAATAGCCCTAATAAAGAAAAAAAAACCCTCTGCATGTAATCAACGAGTCCTGAAGAAACCTTTCTACTGACCTGCTCATGATGCATTATGCATTATGTATTATGCGAACAGCCTGAACGCCTCTGCACGTCTCCGAGCCTCTTTTCATATATAAAAAAATCTATTCAGCGTCCATCACCACCTGTCATGCAGATAAGATACAGAACTCATTCGAATTCACCTGCACATTAGGCACACCATCAGTCAACCTCACCTACTCCGCAATACTCCACAACCGCAAAACAATCCATCTCTGATCACCCTTTATCGTCTCCCGTCTGGTTTTTACGTCTCTCCTCGGCAACGCGAGCAGCAGATTGCTCTTTCCGAGGTGCAGGCCTGTTGGATTTGACATGTTTTATTGATCTGAAGAGACAAAGGCTGCTGCTAACTGATGAGTATCGAGCTGGCGCAAACTTTACCATCGCCACCTGTGCCACTAGAAAGTCAGACACATATACAAATGAACACCACGTTTCAGATTTCTTTACATTTCTACAGACAGATACTGTTCAGGTCAGTTCATATGGAAAAGCAGAAAAAAATGAAACATTCTTTCAGAAAATGTCAAAAATACTGGTGGGGGTGAGCGACCAGAAGGTGGAACTCGTTTGCAACCATTAGGGAGGAAAACAACAGTTTGTGAAAATCACAGATGCATTCATCTCTCTCTCTCTCTCTCTCTCTCTCTCTCTCTCTCTCTCTCTCTCTCTCTCTCTCTCTCTCTTTCTCTCTCTCTCTCTCTCTCTGACTTGAATTTATTCTTTCCCTAGACAGCAGGAAGTGCAGGGATCCGATTTTGATAATAGAAATGGGTGGGGTTTGATTTTTAAATAAACGTCAATGAAGAAAGCTGGACACACACACACACACACACACACACACACACACACACACACACACACACACACACACACACACACACACATACACCAACAACCCATGGGTAACAACAACCTTCTGCGATTCGCACCACATCTTCACCACGATGTCAAAACGGCGAGCCGAATATTTATCTTCAGGAAAAGGACGAAGTCCACAGGAGACAAATCTGGCGAGTAGGGTGTGTGCAGAAGTGAGATCACATGGATTGTTCTCCGACGATCATTATGCACAAGTAGCCGAATGACGTTTTTTAGGGGTTGAGCTCGTCGAATGGCTTTCCTGATCTCTCGTATTCTTCCGGCGATGTTCTGCTCTCGAAGTGCCTTGAGCGTCTTGAGGCATCGCAGTACGTCGAACGTAACACAGACGTGGTAATGCACGTGGTCAGAATAGCACCAGTTAGCACCGTAAGCCATATTGATACCACCTCGTATGAAGTCCTACTTAATCGACTATTAAACTATTGAACTAAAAACTCTTGAACCAGAATGGCAACACCAGTGTGAAGTGTAGTCTGAAGATCGTTGCTTTTCTGCATCTTCTCAGTAAAATCTGCCTTTTCATCCAAACCCACCTGACTCGGGCGCGCTGACTCATTCTTAACCGCGTAAACAGATTCAAAAACTCCACCACCACCGTACGCTTCAGTGAACTTAATTACAGCAGAACATAAAAGACTCAAAGAAGTTTTCTTCAGAAGTCTTTCAGCAGCCAGGGTTAAGAAAAGTCTGCTACACAGTCAGAAGAGGACGTGAGTCTGCGGTGCGATGATGCTGCAGAAACCGGGTCACGATAATTCGCTTATTAGATAAGTGATAGGATTAAAGGAAATGGACGGACATTAGGACTCGTTAGTGTTAAAAGCCGGAATCAGAAACATTGGAGCTTCAATTCAGACCAAAAGAAAACGTATTCATCAGTTTTGCATTCAGACTGAAGCTTTAAATAAATAATCACGTGCTTGAGAAAAGTCTTTGTGACTTTGTGCAGATCGAGACTTAGATTATGCAAGAATATTATTGGTATTATGTGCTTATTCATTACATACACAACTACTTTCAATGAATACAAAGCAAAAGTTTGTACCCCCCTTTATTCTAAATGGGGATGATGTGCAGTATGACGAAAAAAGAATACACTCATTTCAGTGCACTAGTTGTTATTAATGTGCTTAAAAGTCTGCATCCCTGTTGACATGCTCTAGTTAACAGATCCCTCAGTCGTTTCGACAGCAATTACACAACCAGACAATCGAATTTTAGTTGACGAAACTTTATAACATTTTCTCAATTCCAGCAATCTCTTGTAACCTCGGGATTGCAGAAGAAACCGGTGTTCTAATCTAGAAACTTCAGCAGAGACGAATCTTCAGGTTCTTCATGTCGATTCGGACACTTGGAGTATCATCAGATTTGTTTTTTCCTTCAGAAGGAGAAGCAGAACTTTAGGAAGTTTGCATGAGAATGAAAATGTATAAAAGAATAAAAAGAGGACTGTGGCACAGGGGGACCACAGGAATATATATATATTAGATGTAGAACCATAATTATATTAGTGAACTGTTCGTATGTAACACCTTTATTTCTGATACTTAAAGAAGAAAACTAGGAACTAGAAAACACAGCCAAGAATAAGTGCAGCTTTGAGGAACTTGTAGGAAAATTTTAAACTATGGCACTGATGCCAAGGAGCTCTTTAAGGCATCCTCACTTAGAAATTCCCAATCAGTCAAAGCAATGCCTGATAAACAAGTACATTATTAGACACAGTGCTCAGAGAAACATGAGGTTCTCCAATCAGAGATGAACTGCTGACTCAATATTTCACTCAGTATAAAAACACAAATTTGCAATCAATGTCATGCTGATTTCAAGTATATTAAAATGGATGTTTTTTATTACTGATTGCATGCTTTACACAAATAAAACCCTTTGGCTGTTGGAGGAAAAGAGGATGAAAGAGAAAAGATTTATTCCACATCTATTCCTCCCAGGTGGACCCAGGATCAAATACTGGTCATTATTTCAGTTCAGGTTTTTGGTAGATGTTTCTCCAGGTGCAGGTGAAACCCATTATTTATATCACACCATTTATATACCAGTCATTTCAAAGGGAGGGGAAAAAAAACAAAAGGTCAATCATATAATTCAATGTTCCTTCATATTCCTACATCAGCAGAGGAACATGCTTAGAAAGAACAGCAGATGAATTGTGTAGATGCGGGAGATTGTGAAATAGTTATTAAAGCATTTAAAAACAACCTGCAAATGGTTTGTTATTAAAATGTTATTCTTAAAATAATCAAGTTTTAATTTACAGATTATTTATCCTTTTCCCAAATTTACTGTACGAGACAAATAAGTGATCCTGCGCTTGTGCACGTTTGTCTCCATCTAGTGATCAAACTCATCAGCACTCCAACCATTTCTGGGAAAAAGGAACAAATTCTGTACCAAAAAAAATCCAAAAAGCTTTCTTAGGTAGACAAGATCAAGTCTTACAACCCCAAAGTCATCCATGATTAATGTGAAAATATGAATCCTTAATTTTTACTCATTATCATGGAGGTCAAAGCAGTGCTGTGGAAACATCCATAAAACATCTTAACATAAAAGAAAGAAGCAAAAACCCTTCGGAATGTTTACATTAAACCCTCGAGCACAGCAGATCAAATCCAATATATTTGGTTATTTTTGAAGAATTCTAACAGCCAGTGATTTATAATCGGACGTGATTCTCTTCACATCTGTACATCAGCAAACATACAGCTCAATTTAAAACTAAAAAGGATGATCAGAAAAAAACAACAAAAAAACCCTTCCTGTGCAGTGATAAAGGTTTTAAATAAAGGTGTTGCATCCACACACAAGTCAGAATATTGCCAGTCGAGACACTCTAAAAAAGTAGATGCCGAACTCGCAAACTTCCCAAACCATTTACAGACGTACCAGTGCCAACTGGATCCCACTACATGTGTGGAGTTTTGACATTGGACCTCCTGGAGTGTGTAAAGGCTCTGGCATGGAGAAGTTGGTGTTGGATCTGTGATCATCGCAAATGTTGAGCTATTTTATGAGTTGCTCAGTAGCTCCTAGTTTTATAACCACAATGACTGTAAAAGACTGTAGAAAGGACGTTACTCATAATCACACACTCCAGTGCTCATGTTAGTTCTCACTCTCCAGTGTTCTGTAGTCTTTAAAGACTATAATCACACTCTTGATGTCACCCAAATGAGGATGAGGTTCTGCTTTTGGGTCTGGTTCCTTCTCAAGGTTTCTTCCTCATAACATCTAAGGGAGTTTTTCCTTTCCACAGTCAGCATGGTGATCATCAGGGATAAATACACACCATTCACATTCACTGTTAAGTTCTGTAAAGGTGCTTTGAGACAATGTATGTTGTAAAAAGCACAATAGAAATAAACTTGACTCTGATCCAGTCGTTTAGCTAGAACAATTCGCCAAATCCTTACACTTGCCCATTTTTCCTGCTTCTAACACATCAATTTTTAAGACTAAATATATACTAATTTTCCCACCCACTTACAGGTGCAATGATGAAGAGATAATCAGTTTAATTCACAAGCCTAGAATAATCACCAATACATATAATAAACATACACATTAAGACACTATTAGTACGTAGACTTTTTTTTCCAGACATTTTTCTTTGCTTGTAGAGGAAACAAACATTCCTACAGAAAATTCAGGCCAAACATTTATTATTTTTAATCAGAAATTGTGATAAAAAGACGGAAATAAGAAACACAGGCGCAACAAAACACTTTTAAACAAAACATTTTTTAAAAAAATATGCAAATTCTTATATTAAAAAAAACGATATTAATGGTAAAAGGTTTTAAAACATGGTTAAAAAGTGTAAAGGTTCTTCCACGTGGTCATCTAATCTATTCAAATCTCTTCCTCGTCTTTTTTTATTGCCTCTACGTCTTCTTGTTCTTCTTCTACGGCAGGTGCCTTACAGCTCATTACTGCCACTTAGCGGCGTGTTCGCGATACCGCTCTTTCAAACACGCCTCCTCTAAAGCTGCGTACCGCGCATGCGTTAATATGTTAAAAGTCGAGATTCTCCCTCCCCCCACGCATGCGCAGAACACGCCACGCCCACAAATGAATCATAGAAATAATGTCCTAAAGTAAGAGTGTCGTTGTCATGACAATGAGCATAAAAAGGAATCGACACCACAGCGTTAGGTTTAAAAAGAAACGTGCGCATAAAACACACATTTTGATTATTTCAATGAAATTAATATATAATTCAATTCTTAATTGATGTACGCAGTAAATAGCGGACTACGATCTTTACTTTTGAGAGACTGATATATATAAATCAGGGTTGATTATATATACAAGACATGTAAACTAGCTAGCTAGAGTTAGCAACAACCAGGAAATGTGTAGGATGTGAACTGGATTTAATCACCATTGATCACGATTGCTAACATGAGCACTGGAGTATCACGATCACGATTGCTAACATGAGCACTGGAGTATCACGATCACGATTGCTAACATGAGCACTGGAGTATTACGATCACGATTGCTTTTCTGAACTCATAAACTTAAACACCGTCGCTTAGCGGTTAGCGAGCTAGAATATCGTTTACTAGCAGATCTCTAGCGCAACCCAAATCGATCTTATTTACATTCATTGCATTTGGCAGACAACCTTATCTAGAGTGAGATACTTGTTTAGGAGCCCAGGGATCTGAACTCACAACCTTCAGATCCTAAACCAAATGTCTTAACCGCTAAGTTACCATCTCCTGATCTTATGGCTATTAGAGTGTTGAGTATTTAAGCTCTGCTATGCAATGCTTCCCCGCCATGTTGCAGCCATATTTGTATCTATTCAAATTTGCTGAACTTTTTTCTCTACCCATCCCGAGCCTTCCTGAGGTTGCTCCAGCTCCAGTCATGTCCCACTTTATAAAGATTGTAGACCTTAGAAAGTAGATGCCGACCCCACAAACATCTAAAACCATCTAGAGACGTACCAGCACCAATTGAATTCCACTTCATTTGCAGTTTGAGTGTTTAAATGCTCTGGCATGGAGAAGTTGGTGTTGGATCTGTGATGATCTTAAATGTTGAGCTATTTTATGAGTTGCTCAGTAGCTCCTGGTTCCATAACATCAACTGACTGTAAAATACTGTAAAAAGGACGTTACTCATAATCACACACTCCAGTGCTCATGTTAGTTCTCACTCTCCAGTGTTCTGTAGTGTTTAAAGACTAAGAAATGAGGATGAAGTTCTGCTTTTGAGTCTGGTTCCTCTCAAAGTTTCTTCCTCATAACATCTAAGGAAGTTTTTCCTTGCCACAGTCGCCATGGTGATCATCAGGAATAAACACACATCGTTCACCTTTACTCTTCACTGCTTTGAGAGAACTTTACTTGACTTAATGATTGGGGCGAAAATCCCAGGAGTAGTTTTACAATAATCAGTTTCGAGCTACATTGTGATAGAAGAGTATCTGTGAGAGTGAAAGAGAAAGTTTATAGGACTGTGGTGAGACCTGAGATGTTGTATGGATTAGAGACAGTGGTATTGAGTAAAAGACAGGAGGTGGAGCTGGAGGTAGCAGAGCTGGAGATGTTGAGATGTTCGTTGGGAGTGATGACGATGGACAGGATTAGAAATGAGTTTATTAGAGGGACAGTGCATGTAGGACGTTTTGGAGACAAGGTGAGGGAGGTGAGATTGAGATGGTTTGGACATGTGCAGAGGAGGAACATGGGGTATATCATTAGGAGAACGCTGAGGATGGAACCACCAGGAAGGTGGAAAAGAGGAAGATCAAGGAGGAGGTTTATGGATGTGGTGAGGGAAGACATGCAGGTAGTTGGTGTGAAAGAGGCAGATGTAGAGGACAGGGGGTTATGGAGACGGATGATCCGATGTGGCGCCCCCTAATGGGAGAAGAAGGAAAGAAGAAGTTTCGAGCTACATGGTTCAGTCACACAAATTATGCGAGTTGAAGTGAAAAAAGCTCAAGTCACCAGTTCCTCAGGTTTTCTTTCTCAGACTACTTTTTGAAGATACTGCATTACCGAGAACACCAGGAACCGACTTGGTCCTTCAGACATCTTGTTAAAGTTGCTTCGATAGTTTCATGTGTCCACAGTTGTCCAAAAAGCTCACAACATGAGGAATGCCGTTGTAAGAAGACGTTCGGTGTGAGGAATCATCTGTCGGTGGATCATCTGATCCAAGGTTTGAGTGAAAAAATGGCAGTGATCATAAACTCATTGATGCTTCTTTTTTTTTTTTTTTTGTACAAATCAAAGCTTGTTGAGATACAGATCAAAATTATGCAGCTCTGAAATTAAATGCAATTAAATGAATCATGCAAATGCAAATGCATGCAGGCTGAAACACAGGCTGGAGGTGGTGCACATCTGGGTATGAAAGTCCACAGGATCTGTAGGGGGGACATGGAAACAGAACTGGAGCTCTGATGTCACCGGAAGTCTGAGGCTCCGTTACACAGTTGCCCAGGGAGTTTTGGAGAGTTGACCAACCAGAGAAAGAGAAGTGAGAGAGAAAGTGGGATAGAGAGTGTGCGCGCGCGCGCGTGTGTGTGTGTGTGTGTGTGTGTGAGAGAGAGAGAGAGAAAGGAGAACGTCACTGCGCTTCATCACGCCATCCTGCAGTCCATGATCGCGCGCCTTGGATGTGTTGAGTGAGGAACAGCGCGCGCTTCTCTTCTTGACTTCCTTTATTTCTTTCCACCAAAACTTTTTATTTTTTAAATTATTATTGTTTTTTTTATTTTATTGTATTTTATTGGCTTTTCTCTCGGAGTTCTTGATCCCGTGCGGTGAGTTGGATGAATGAAAACTACAACAACAACAAAAAGAAAATCGTCTTGTCTTATTACTGAATTATATTAATTTTGCGCAGATGTTTTTTTGCGCAGATGTTTTTTTGCGCAGATGTTTTTATTTTTGCGCAGATGTTGCGTCGTTGCGCTGTGGCTGCAACATGGAGCGCGTGCGTCTTGAAAAGTTCTCCATTGCTCCATTCTCCAGTTCTCCAAGTGTTCTTGCACCCTTTTACCAGGAATGAAGTGCGGGACATGGGGCAGAGTAGCTGTTCATGGGGGTTTTTATAAGGCAGAATGGTTTTTCATGGTGAGAATGGTTTTTAATGGGACAGAGTGGTTTTAAATGGGACAAAATGGGTTTTCATGGGACAGAATGGCTGTATTTTTTTTTCTCCAGTAAATTTTTCATGTTGCATAAGGGGTTGCGGTTGTAAAGGTTTTTGGGGGGTCTTCAGGGGTCTTTGTTGCACAATACTGCTGTGTATGTTGTGTATTTATCTAACAGCTGGCTTTTGTGAAGTGTTGCACAGTGTGGAATTTGCTGTTGAAGTGTTTTACTGTAGTTTGCAGTGATGACTGTGTGTGAACGCAGTTTACATTTGGATCCAGAAGGTTGTTCTGGCTGTTGTTCTGAAGGAGCACTGGGTTTCTTCTGGAGGTGCCAAGAATATAGGTGGGGGGAAAATGTTCCCTCTGCTGAACAGGGATTTAAAAAAGGGATCAAACTAAAAGACGTTTCTATCAATCAGTTTAAGCCAGATTTTGATTTTTCTTATTTCCTTTTCTGGATTTTTGTCGCTTGATGTCCTGTCGTTGTCGTTGTGGTTGTGGTTGTCATGGTCCCCCCTTTCCACTTCTCTTGACAGAACCCTTGAATTTTGCTTATAGCTCCAACTCCTGCTATGTTGAACAAACCATAGACGAGCTCCATTGTTGAATTCACACCTCCAGCTTTGAGCCGGTGTTTATATATTTGATGATTTACGTCCACAGGATTGAGTCAGACGAACGGTTCACAAGTCCAGCTGGACTCCAGAGAGTTTTTTCTTCCTCTTCTTCTTTCCTCCCTCTGTGTGGCCGTGTTCGGCGCCTTTTGGCTTTTTTTTTTTTTGGCTTCCTGAATCCCTATAAAGCACGCTTGTCTTTTCCACTTTGCTGCTGAAGTTTGGAGGAAGTTTGAGGTCCGGTTGTGAAACAGGCGTTAAGCGTGGAACATGTTTGCTGGCGAGAGAGGGCTGCTCTCACACTCTAATAATCCTCAAACACACTTCGCATATTAAACCATGGAACAAAGGTCTCAAGACCAAATCCTGCAAAAAAGAAGGTTTAGGGTTGTGTCTCGCCTGAGATTTGAAACTGATTTTTTCAGTAATTAAGCTAGAAATTACGAACAAACTCATGCTTTGAGTTTGTAATGATGTGGATTTTATTTAATTATGATATTAAAAAAAGGATTGCTAAATTATATAACAAATGTTTACAGTTATTTAAATCGCATCAGCTGTATGAGTGAAGTCCTGACGAGGTCGTAGTGTGAAGTTGTTTTACCTGTGACATAAATATTTGTAGTAAACTGTAAATTGCAGTAAATCATTTTCGAGATTGTATGTACAGTATGTGTGTGTGTGTGTGTGTGTGTGTTGCACACATTTTTGTAACATTAGGCGAATCCGGAATGTGCGAGGTGTTGGCTGTCTCTTATCTCACACTCTTTAGGTGTGAAGTGGAAAAATGTATTTTTTTCCCCCAGTTTGATGTCCATGGGTGTTTCCCAAACTGACACGAGTTAAACAAACTGTCAGCACTGACACAGGCTTCCTGATATAAGGGGCTGGATGGAAGAGCAGCCAGGGGCCAGGCAACAGAACAAGCAAGAGGGAGGAGGGGAAGAAACGGCAGAAACATCTCATAAACTCCTCCTCGTGCTCATCAGGAAGGGCACCAGGTTATCAGGTTTCGGCTCTTTGTTTTTCCACCAAACGTCCACGTCCATGCAGGCCTCCACCGATTTTATTTCTTTGCTTTAGAATCCACCCCATGCCTACATGGCTGAGGTTCAGGGTTAGGGTAACGGCAGGACGGAGTGGAGTCTGGAGAAAAAGCTCAGTTTTATGAAGCTGTTTCGTGTTCTTCTAGAGATCGTTCTCCTGACACTTTAATGTCTCTTCCGTAGTGCAGGGCATTTGAACAGAGTTCATGATTAGATGTTTGGGCCTTTTCTGCAACTCTACAACAACAGCAAATAAGTCACTGCCATTCCGGTTTCCTGTAGTGACCCGTAGCACACCCAAGGAAATCCCAATATAGATATGGAAAGGTTTCCTCATCCCCGTTCTGCAAATTCGGAGACAATAACACGGCTACCTCAAAAACTTTCCCCCCGGGTTTCATCATTTCCTTAACTTTTAGGATTTTTTATTGGGAAAAGCATCGGGATTATATTAGAACGACAAGAACGTCACGATTTCTGGGCGATTTCATCACCAGTTATGAAAACCTGATCCTTTTCAAACGTCACATATTGTATGGATGTAATATGAATGTTTTCTCTATTAATATATTATATGTCAACAAATGTCTGTGGCCATAAGATTGGTATGTGGCTTCCCATTCTACATTAAACCCCCACTTGCTCTTATAATAAGCTTCACTCTTCTGGGAAGATGTTCCACTAACATTTTGTAGAGATTCATTCAGCCACAAGGGTTCGTAAAGTCAGGTACTGATGTAGGTGAGGTGACGAGGCCTGAGGTGCAGTCAGCAAGAAAAATTCACCCCAAAGTTGTTTAACAGGGTTGAAGCTCTATAGAAGGAGATCTTCCACCAAATCCAACCCAAGTAAAGCAGATCTTAATGGAGCCGACTTTGAGTACAGGGTCACGGTCATGCTGGAACAGTTCTGGCTCTTCTATTTCAAATGAAGGGAAAATTTAATTAATCCAAAAACATCTCGTGCAATTGAGTGCCTTCAACTTTGTGGTTGCAGTTTGAGGAAGAACCATATATGGCTGGAAAAGTCGGGTGTCCACATACTTTTGAGAAAGCATTGCATGTGTGTCGTTAAACGTACAGTACACAAACACAACACGCATGCAATGCTTGTTCGAAAGTATTGGGACACCTGACTTTTCCATAAAATAAGAAGAAACTAAGGTATATTTAAATTACAATGCACATTTAATTTCCTTTCAAGTAAAAAAATTAAAATTTTCAATTGAGCACATTGTTAAAAGTTCGTCGTATAAAAAGACGATCGTGTATTCGATATGTGAGGGAACAAAACACACCAAATAACAGAACGGTGCAATATAACAATGCAAATAACAACACTAGAACTAACGTAATTAAGCAAATACACAAAAGTCAGAATCCTCCCTTAGCAGAAGAGAATAAATACCATGTAAAGCGCTAAGTCATGCTAATAAATAAAAAATAAATAAATCTTTTCTTGTTGCAGGGGGAGTGTAAAGTAAACACCCCTTGTTAGCGGTTGCGTTCGATACGATAGCGTAGCACCGTAGCCCAAATCCGGGCTGAGTTTTCCAATTCTTTTAGACTTTACCTAGTTCCTGAACTGGCTGTTTTCAAGAAGCAATTACCTCTTGTCAAAGTTCTAAAAGAATAAACAGCAAACCTTTAGTCAACAAAACCACCATTGAGTCAGAAAGTCAGAGGAAATGTAGAAAATCCAGTGAGTCCATCATGACTCTATATGGACAAAGCATTAGGACACAGAAAATTTTCCAGCCTTATGTGGTACATGTTTGAAGTTGATGGCACACAATTTTCATCATGTGTACTAGGAGACCCAAAACTGTTTTAAGCTTGAAAATGCCCAAAGTGCCCAAAGCAGGCTTTGTGCACAAAGCCTGCTCAATGAACATCTGCTTTCAATTGGTTAGAGTGGATCTCCTGTTATAGAGCTTTCAAATCCCATTGAGCACCTTTGGGATTGAATGAATGTCACCCAAATTTCCAAAATCTGGTGAACCAACTTCCCAAAAAGAGAGTTTATCATAACAGCAAATTGGGACTAAACGTGAAATGGGATGTTCTAAAAGAACCTACCAATCTGAAGGTCAGGTGTCCACAAACTTTTGATATTTAACAGTAATGTGGACAATGTGGACGTTTTATTATAAAACCATACAATATTTGTCCTTCTGATGTTTTTTCTGTGACCCTGACCAGGACCAAGCACTTGCCAAAAGATGGAAGTATGGTTAGAAGAATAAATGAATGCCTATCATTCTGTTCATCACCAGGTCTGATGTACACTCAGAAAACATAGTAGACTCGTAGAACTCTTACTGAGAAGCAGTATAAGCTGCTAATCAGATACGTGTCCTGCTCACTCACCGGCTCAAAACGGTTAAGCTGAATGAAATCGTCTACCGCGGTTTTCTCCTACAAAAACCCGCCATTTTGGACCAATGAAACGGCAGCGTTTGTGATAAGCCGGTTTAAACCGGTTCTCATGACATCTTCGCTGTCACATTTCTTACTGAGGAAACACTGGAACGTTTATTTTTATGGTGAGTTTGGAATTATAGAAAGAAAAAGAAAGATGTTTAGAATTTTGATATATACACTGACGCACAGTGAAATTCTTTATTCGCAAATCCCAGCGATGTTAGGGAGCTGGGGTCAGAACACAGGGCCAGCCATGATACTGGAACAGAAACCCCTGGAGCAGAGAGGGTTAAAGGCCTTGCTGAAGGGCCCAACAGTGGCATCTTGGAAATGGGGTTTTAACCCATGGCCTTCCAATCATCTTAAAACTCAAACTACGCAGAAGGATAAATTGTCCTATTGTAATACTGTTACATAACATAACGACATGCAATGACAGTGGCGTATCCTCACACTTTTAGCCCACAGCCTGGAGTATTTAAAGAATTCTATTTTAATAAAACGTCTGTAAACAAAATTTTTCACAAGCTCCTTTCGTGTGACAGTATGAACCCACGTCGTCTCAGCAGGAGCTAAAGAAAGGCGTTTTCAAGGACTTAGGTCCCGAAGGTTTTTCATCAAACAATGCATTATTGTAACCAAAGTGCCAGAGCGAGCCAGTAAAGTTTTTCGGGTCGGACCGTACGGCGTTTTGTTTTGTTAGTACGGATGCCCCGGTCCCGCTTGTCAGCCAGAGATTCTGAGAACGAGGGAAGGAAAAGCAGGAAGGAAGGTTTAACAGGACGGACACCACATATGTTTTTCAGCACCATGTATTAATAGCCTGCACAAAATCTTATACCGCATTGTATAAAAAAGAAATTTGTTACAAATTTGACATTACAGCTGTTTGTTCACAGCAAGCGGAATCTCTGACCAAGCCGATAACATTCAAGTTCATTGGACGCAGGTGTATTTACTTTATGATGTGACCAGGAAAAAAAAGCGTGGCATTTCCTAATAAAAGCACGGTTTTCTTTCAGATGGGTGTTAATAGAAGAAAAAAACGTGCTTTCTGTCTGGACTTCTGGGAAGCGTGTTTTCCTACAATTCCACAAAGGCATGGGGTGGGGGGGGGGGATGGATAGTTTTCCACATATGAGGCGAATCATGTGGTTTTGCACCCCATACCACCCCCCACCCCCCAATTCCAAGCAGGAAATGTTTGGAGGTCGAACAAAAGAATCACATGGCGTCTAGTGCCCCTTGGCCACAGATGGGCCGACGATTCTTGATTAAAAAAGGAAAACAACAACAGAGAGCCGCGAACACGTTCAAGCTGCTTGGCTACTATTACCATTGGAACGGTCGGAGAAACAGGGTTCGGGTTTCCTTAAACCATCTGAGAGATGAGAGATTGATCGCAAGCCAGAGGATTAATTTCTTTTCTAAAGCAAGCATAGTTTTCACATTAACCGGTCATTACGGGGACGGAAATCTAGGAAAAATTCATTGGAGCTTGGAATTTGTAAACGTTTTCACAAAGACCAAAGCCATCAGATTAGCTGGGAAGATGTAAATGATGTAACCTCACTCCTGCTTGTGATTCCATTCCAAGTCATGCTTAAGCAGAAACTTTTTCAGCCAATCATGCCATTGTTTCGATGAAATGTCTCCTCTTTTATGTCTACTTTTACTTTTATAATTCTGATGACTGTGTTACCCAGACACCTTTCACCTAATGCTAAGTGATGCTCATTAAAACCAAAGGTCATCACTGTGCGTACCGGTCTTTCCTTTTTTTTTAGATCCTTGGCCCTGGTTTGCACATCTGCATCCAAAGCGCCCACAAGTGAGTCTTCTAGTGTAGGTCTGGAGGATATTGACGCTTCCCCCCGTGTTGTAGTCAGGCGTCCCTCAATAGACTGGACTATTATGTCAAGAAGGCTTGGATTCCTTCCACTTGCCTTTGGCCTTATAACAGCTCTGTTGCTACAGTCTTGGCTCGGACAATGGGCTCATCGATCCCCGGCTGTTTGCTTGGGGAAAATCAAAGTTTACTAAAACAGAGCCAATGCAACTAACCACCGGAAAGTCATCAGAGAGAAAGTGTTGTGAAATTCTGTTCTTGCACTTATGTTTCTAGACCATTTCAACAGAGGGGGCCAGGCTGAGGTCACTTGTTTCTTTTAGAGGGGCCACTTACATTCTGAGACCCTTTTGTTCTCTGAATTGTGAGATTTTTTTTTCGAAACGTCTCGTGACTGGTTTGGAATTACACAACCGAGGTACATGGGGTACTTCAAAACCTTTATTCCTTCTTTGCTGATATTGGTCTGGTTTTTATCCATTTTTTTTACCATGACAATTCCTACACGTTAGCCAAGTATTTGTCATCGAACACACTGCTGTTTACGCTAACACACCTTCCCTACTCTTACGCATACATGAGTTCACTGACCCTCCTAATTGGCTAATGCTGCTGTGATAATTACGCTCCTCCCACAGACTTGGCCATGGATGCTTGTAGCATTAAAGAGAATCGAACTTGCTATCAACTGAACGCTTCTCCAGCTTTCTCAATATATTTCTGGTGTCAATCATACTGAGTTCCACTTCCTTACAGCCACGAGGAAAAATTTTTGCCACATGGGAGACTTGATCCATTGCTTTAACCTAGATTTACACATGCGGTAGTTTTAGCGATTCAAGTCACCACTTATTGTCCTATGAAGCCCCAGGAGGCATTTCTGCTTTTATCAGCACCCTTTTCACATTACCCGCCCCTTACATACCCCACCCTTTACCCTCACCAACCCTTACACTACCAGTCCAATACACACTTCGCCCCCTTTACTCTTCCTGCCCCTTACACTCACCACCCGTTACATACCCCACCCCTTACATTCACCACGCCTTACACTCATCACCCCTTAGATACCCCATACCTTACACTCACCACCTCTTAAACTACCAGTCCAATACACACTCCACCCCTTTACTGTCCCTGCCCCTTACACTCACCACCCCTTACATACCCTACCCCTTACACTCATCATCCTTTACATACACCACCTCTTACACTCACCACCCCTTACACTACCAGTCCAATACACACTCCACCCCTTTACTCTTCCTGCCTCTTACATTCACCACCCTTAGACTACCAGACCAATACACACTCCACCTCTTTACTCTCCCTGCCCCTTACACTCACCACTCCTTACATACCTCACCCCTTACACTCATCACCCCTTACATACACCACCCCTTACAGTCACCACCCCTTACACTACCAGTCCAATACACACTACGCCCCTTTACTCTCCCTGCCCCTTACACTCACCACCCCTTACACTACAAGTCCAATACACACCCCGCCCCTTTACTCTTCCTGCCTCTTACACTCACCACCCCTTACATACACCACCCTTACACTCACCACCCCTGACACTACCAGTCCAATACACACTCCACCCCTTTACACTCCTCCCCACTTACACTCACCACCCCTTACACTACTATTCCAATACACACGCCACCCTTTACACTCCCTGCCCCTTACATACCCCAGGCCTTACACTCCCCACTTCTTACACTTTCCGTCCCAATCACTCCCAATTTATTACACTACCAGTTCCATACACACGTTATGGCCATTACACTTCATATCCATTACACTCTGTATCCATTACACTCAATATCCAATACACTCCGCATCCATTACACCTTTAGCTTATTACACTCCATATCAATTACCCTCCCCACCTCTTACACTCCCTATCCTTTATACTTTCAGCCCATTACACTCTCTATTCATTGCACTCCCCAACTCTTACACTCTTCACCCCTCAATGCCCCTCATGTGTCTGTTTATATTTCATGCCAATCCATTTAGTAAAAGTGCACTGAAGCATTTTTATGTTATTTGTTATTCGTTTGCACCTTTCATGCTTGCAATATCAATAATAAAGTTTTTTTTTTTTCAGGACCGTTGTGTGAATTCATGAGAAGAACCATGTTCGGATACTGGATAACCTCATTTTTGTTGCTGTCCATATTATGTCAGGTACAGTGTCCTCCAGTCCCTGTTATGCCATTACAGTGCAGCGTAACTCGTTTCTGTTATTATTTATGTATGTGCTGTTTATGGAGGTATTGTGAAAAGAAGCCTGGTGTATTCTGAATTGTCTTCTGACCCTTTTGCTTTCAATTTGCAGTTATTCACCGTGGGCCACTCGACCAAGAACGGCACTCACGATGACGAAGAACCTCGCAACAAGATCATGATGGCCCAGTTTGAGTGCTACCAGAAGATCTCAAGGGATCATGACCGAATAGGTAAGAAAGTGTGCAGGGTATAAACGTTTTTAAAAGTCAGAGCTTTTTTTTAACCTGTTCACAAATTTTCCATACATTTATCTTACAATTCTTTACTTATAAATAAATCACCACCACCACTAAGTGGCCACTGCCGGGCCCTTAAGCAAGGCCCTTAACCCACATCTGCTCAGTCTTGTATAAAATAGATAATCGTAAGTTGCTGTGGATAAAGGCGACTGCCAAATGTCATAAACGTTAATGTTAAAGTATGAACTGATTTTCACCTCCATTGGATTTAAATGTTAATGAATCGTGTGTGAGGACGCTTCAGAAACAAAAGTAGACACATATATTTAGGTTTCTTCTCTTCTCTGAGTGAATAGAAACTCACTTGCTGGAATGCGATTGTGTTGTGTTTCGGGCGTGTCCCACTCTATGCATTGTTCATCTGCAAACGCTCAATATATTACCGTCACGTGGCGCAGCTCCAGCTGTTTCAAGGCCAGACATTTTGAAGATTGTCTCGTTTTTGATTTTTTTGTGGCTGACTGGTGAGAATAAATCTGAGTCTTCTGTCAGTAAATATGACTGAACCGCAGTGTATGACTATCTTGCTGAATTCAGGGAAGCAGCGAGGATGTTAAGAAGAACGAGATTAACTCTTGGTGCTGTTTATCGTTAGAGAATTGTTCAAACGAACCCAAAAGTCACGTTGATCGAGTATTTATTATTATGAGATTACAGGACATATCATATGAATTTGACCATACTGAAGACGTTTACACATTTTTACAGAGTTGAGATCAAAGCCAGGAGGATAGGGAGGGGCGTAGGCATCCTTGATTGGCTATTGTTGCTATGATTGACAGCTTTGATTACGGATTACAGTCGATTTTTCTCTCGACTCTGTGGCATCGTGTGGATTTGATAATTATTCATTTAATTATTGCAACAAAATGTATTATGATAAGAAGAATGGTGGAAGAAGAATGAAGATTTCGATTCTGATATTTTTCGGTGTGTGTGTGTGTGTGTGTGTGTGTGTGTGTGTGTGTACACAGCCGGGCTGATGTGTAACAGAACGTGGGATGGCTGGCTGTGTTGGGATGAAGTGGAGGCCGGAAACACAGCAACACAACACTGTCCTGATTACTACACAGACTTTGACACTACAGGTAAAAAAAAATACACTGTATATCATTGCAGCTCAGTTCGGATCATATACAGTATATATACATACAGTCTTTTTTATATATTGTGACAAAGTATATGAATAAATAGAAATATATAAATAAATTCAGTAAATATGCTTTTAGTACATTTCTTTTTCTTTAAAAACATGCTGTAGTTTTCATTTGAACACTTCTGTATTCAATTCAATCAAACTTGAGCTTAGAAACAGTTGCAACGAGCTTCACGTTATCCCCAAAAGTATTGGGACACCTGGCTTTTCCAACCATATGTGGTTAATGCTGACTGCACCCCAGGCCTCCTCACCTCACCTACACCTACCTTCTGACTTTACTACCACCCTAGTGGCTAAATAAATCTTCACAAAATTCCACAAAATCTAGTGGAACATCTTCCCAGAAGAGTGGAGCTTATTATACCAACAAATGGGGACTCAATGTGGAAATAGGAGGTTCAGAAATCGTGAATGCATCTTATAGTCAGGTGTCTACATACTTTTGTCTAATGACAAACTGACAGGACAGGCACATGCCCAGATCAGACACGTTGCTTGCTAGTTTGCTTCCCAGTTGATCCTGATTTTAGTGCTGAATTGTCTTTTATGTATGTAATAATTAGCAAATTTGTACTCTTTACTCTTTCAGAGATGGCCACGAAAATATGCACCGAATCGGGCAAGTGGTTCGTCCACCCTTCCAGCAACAGAACCTGGACCAATTTCACCTCCTGTAGAAAACAAACTGCCGAGCGCGTACGTAATACACCTGTGTCACGTATTTGTCACGTACACAACCTCAGAAATAAACCCTACTGCTGCAATACCAAAATAAAAATCTTATGCAGTATATCACCATAAGACACCAAAAGTGAGCTAACAAACTAGCGGTGGATCTCAGATCACATGCTAATTTGCTAGATGCCCACTTAATGCTAACCAGGTTTGCTGTAACTGCTTCCAGGGTGTTTAACATATCTGCATGGATTGTTATGGCTCATTTAAATATATTTTAGAATCGGTAACGATGTTTGTTCATGATACGTGATTTTTTTTTTTTTAGGCAACGGTTAACCTCTTTTACATGGTCATGATTGGACAAGGATTGTCGTTGATCGCTTTGATCGCTTCTTTGATAATATTCTTCCATTTTAAGTAAGTGTGTTTTTTATTTTGTATTTTTTTGGGGTATCAAATTCTTACTTTACGACTTTTTTTTATCATTCTTTTTTTCTTCAGGAGCCTGAGTTGCCAGAGGATTACGCTTCATAAAAACCTTTTCTTCTCCTTCGTCCTGAATTCAATCATAATGATTATTTGGTTCACAGCTGTCGTGAGAAACAAGGAATTTGTCCGGTCCGACCCGGTGAGTTGGCTTTACCTTGTGTTTTGATCAGGGGTGACTACGAATTGTCGAAAGATTCGATGCCTAGATAGGATTAGCCTGAATCAACTAGAAATCTTACAGCCTATTATGATAATTCTGTAAATTTAAATATGAAAAGAAAGAAGCTTTTTATAAATAATGATAACGTGTGAATATTTTTAACATGCGTGACGGATTTATATATATATATATATATATATATATATATATATATACTGGATATGCTGTAAAAGTATATTCTGTTCTAAATTAACGTAAATTTAATTTAATTCCCTCCCCCCCGCAGGTGAGCTGTAAGCTGTACGTGTTCGTCCAGTTGTACGTTCTGGGCTGCATGTACTTCTGGATGCTTTGTGAGGGAATTTATCTCCACACGCTCATCGTGGTGGCCGTGTTTGCCGAGAAGCAACGCCTCATGTGGTATTACCTGCTGGGTTGGGGTAAGTTTGTCGTCGCTTATGGTTAGGATTTACTCTAGCGTGTAATTGTTGTTGAAACGACCGCAACGGAATAAACTCGGATGTTTAATATTTCTCAGGGTTTCCTCTTATCCCGGCTGTGATACACGCTGTGGCACGAAGCCATTACTACAACGACAAGTGAGTGCGTTTCGCAGTTGTTATGAACTGTTAGTAAATGTCTCTTGATTACAGAACAGTGTTTTTTACCCTCATCCAAAAAATCCAGATCATGAATTTGCAAATGTAACCACTCCCCCAAACTGTATTTATTTGCATACTGTGATTGATTGGTTCTGGTATTTTACGTTGCAATAAACCCAATTTCTGCTGCGTCGTCACGTCTGTGGCCTCACATTCAAGATTTCGATCATAACATCAAGGATAATTAAGAAGCTGATGGTGACTTTAATGTGAATTTTTGTAAAAAATTTCTAATTTTTTGTTTCACAGTTGTTGGATCAGTTCAGCTACGTCTCTGCTTTACATTATTCATGGGCCCATTTGTGCTGCTTTACTGGTGAGTGATCTCGATCCCCTTTCTATTACAAACGTTGTGGTGTTTTTTTACTTAACTTACAGGGCTGTGAAAAAGTATTTGCTCCCACCCCGATTTTATTATGGTATGTTTTTGTTTTTTTTGTTTTTTTTTGCATATTTGTCCCAGTTAAATAATTGAGATCATTAAGCAAATTTTTACAATACACAAAGATATCCTGAGTAAATACAGAAAACTTTTTTAAACAATGTTTATTCATTTATTAAGAAACAAAATTTCTGGTCCTACCTGGCCCTATGAGAAAAAGTATCTTTATCACCCTCTTTCGCTTTTTTTCTCTCTCTCTCTGTCTCTCAGGTGAACCTGTTCTTCCTCCTGAACATTGTCCGGGTTTTGATCACCAAGCTGAAGGTAACCCACCAAGCTGAGGCCAGCCTATACATGAAGGCTGTGAGAGCCACACTGATCCTCGTTCCTCTCCTGGGCATCCAGATCGTCCTGATGTCCTACAAACCTGAGGCCCACCACTCTGAGGTCTACTCATACATGATGACCATCCTGATCCACTATCAGGTAAGCGGTTACATCTCAGAAGTGCTTGCTATGACAGAGAGATGAAGGAAGAAGGACCATTTACTGTACATACTGTACATATGGTGTTCATGTGTTGTTTAACTAGTAGTAAATCTGTTTTTTTCTCATGCCAATCTCTAGGGTCTGCTGGTGGCCACCATCTTCTGCTTCTTCAATGGAGAGGTGAGTCATTATGATATTATTTAAGGCAACATTTTCTTCTTTTTTTCATCTCACTTTTGAATCATTTAAGACATTGTGCTCCTCTGCTACGATCTGGCGTTCGTTCAAATTTACACAAATTAAGTTTTAAAATTAAAAGGAACAAACTCTAACCATAACCTCCATAACTGTTTATAAATGTTCTGGTGCAAAATCTTTACATTTGGCAGACCTACAGATTAGGAATGTTAAGAATCACTGAACTGCATCAGTGCAACATCATAAAAGTTAACGATGTGATGCATCAATTTTAAAGTGCGCATCTGTAAAAACTATTTATTTAGATATAATTATCAGTAGATGCGCTAAACTTTTATTATTTACAAAGTGACCAATAATTTGTAACCGTCATTTGATATGTAGGTTGATTTCTCGTCGCTAAACCGTTTCTCGTGCGCGTTCTCTCAGCATCGTAAAAATCGACCAATAGAAGAACAGCAGACTGACAGAACAGCTATGGATACATGATAAATCATAAATTAGACTGGTTGATTGACCGACGTTGAATAAATTTAGCTAAAAAACCTTTTTTTATTATAAGAGCTCGCTTTCTACACCGGCAATGCCAAAGGAAAAGAATGTCACCCAGCAGATACAGAGAACATACGCTATCTGTTTACTTTTTTGGATAGATAAACGTACAGAAGAACAAATCCTTGTATCGTGTCTTCATCTCCGCAGGTTCAAAGTGTGTTACGGCGCCATTGGAACCAGTACCGCGTCCAGTTCGGCAGCACGATCGCCAACAAGGAGGCTTTGCGCTCGACCTCCTACACCACATCGTCCATGACCGAGGTGCACCGGTGCTACAGCATCGACAGCCACATGGACACGCTGAACGGCAAGAGCTTCCACAACATGGAGGCCACCATCCTCCGCTCGGATAACATCTACATGTGAGGAGGAATCGCATGTCTTTACGCATGCAAAGACAAACAGAGACTAGCCGTGAGCCTCCATCGGTCTCCAAGCGTCACACCACCCCCCCCCTCCCCACCCCCGTCGGGGACTATCAACAAGTACTTTGGCACAGAAAGCGCCTTTTTCACCACAAGTCCAGATAACGTCTTCCGCGATTTCTTAACGGGAAGGGGATTCTCGGCGCGAGCTGAGGAACTGACACCGAGCGCAGAGGAAGGCTAGAACCCGCATGACTGATGAACGCGAACGCTGATGAAAGCGCCACCCCGTTTTGGCCGTGCTCGGAATCTTAAACAGGACGGCATGTGGGATTAGCAACACGCAAGAGTCTTTACAAGAGATCTGGATTACATTCCCTCTGGCTCGGAACGGACGTTCTGTGAGATTTGGTATAAAAAAATATCTATAACTGGGTGTATTGATTGTGAAACTCCATCTGTTCTTTGTTGTGTTTTTGCGCCTGATGGGTTGAAAGATTTCTGGAAAAGGGAACTTAATTAAAAAAAAGGCAGGAGAAGCGCAAAAGAAATCCTGTATGCCATTATTTATAGTAAAGCAGTTATTTCTTAAGTTCTTTACAATAACAGGTTACGGGGTAGTCGACTTCTCGTGTGTTTTAGAGATTTAAAAATCGATAGTCTTGAAAATATGAGCCTTGAGTACTGTATTAAACCATTTAATGCAGTTTACTGATAAAAAAATTCAAGAGTGCCCTTTTCTCCATTTCACTACTTACAGTCAGCACAGACACGTTTACAGTTTTCTATAAATTAATAAATGAATAAGCGCAGGAGGCCTTAGTCTTTATGTCTGGAACATATCATTGATTTTTTTAGGGCATTTCAACTTCATATGCTGGAGAAAAAAAAAAAAAAACGAAGCCGATCACACTTGGAAAATGTAAATAGATTTCTCTGAACAGTGTGTAATGGATGTCACTTTTCATGTATATTTATGAAAAAAAAAAGCAGCAGTGACGAGCGCAGTCTGAGGCCTTTTTGTGTATCTACTCATCATTATCTGAATGAGTTCTAAATCCTTGCATACATTCTGAAATGTTTAATTCTGGGCATATAAAGAAAGGAAGTTCCAGACCGGTTAGGGTTTTTTTTTTCTCGAGTGCTGGGCCGCGTGTCAGAGACGCCGAGTCGCTGTTGTTGTTTTTTTTCCTTTATAAGTTATTTCTCACAATATTTTGTAGGTCGTAATTGTACTTCCGAGTTTCCTTCAATACTTTTTTTTTTCCTTTTACACCATAGTGTACTTGTTCATAAGATCCAAATGCAACCATATAAAATCGTTTATTGAACCAGCAGACTGGGTAATGTGTAGTCTCGTTCATTTGGTAATAAATGCTTGTGGTCAATTCCATTCCAGAAACATGATCATTCCAGAGCTGGGATGTTCCGAGAGGATTCCGAAAATGAGAACTTTCTAGAAACTAAGCCAAGAATGTTTCAGATACTAAGAATATATATATATATATAGAACAATAGGGTTCCAAAACAGAAATATATCAGAAATTATGATTACAGGACTAGACTAAATTCTAGAAACAAAATAGTTTTAGAACCAGGAATACTACAAAAACAGGTATTTCAGAACCAAGAATGTTCTGGAACCAGGAATATTTAAAAAAAAAGAAAGCCCAGAATCCTGTACATAAAAGTACAATAAAGCAATAAGAGTGGTTCCAGGAGCAGAAATATTCCAATAACAACAGATAACAAGAACTGGGAACATTCTAGAAACAAAAGACCCAAACTGGGAACATACCAGAGAACAAAAGGGCTTCACAACTACTAACATTCAAAAAAGAAACAAGTTTTCCAGAGCCAGGAAGATTCTAGAAATGATAATTACAGAGCCAGTAAAATTCCAGAATCATTCGTTTAATTAAGAACCAGGACTATTTTAGAAACAAGTAGGTTCTAGAAATTCCAGAAAAGAGAGGGACCTGGGAGCTGTAATATTCCGAAAACAACTAGGACCATTTCAGCAAAAACAGGGACCAGGAATACTCCAGAAGTAGAGACATTCCAGATCCAAGTAATGTTCTAGAAACAGGAACATTGTGGATACTAGAATGTAACAGAACTGGAAAAATTCCTGTTGCAAACTACAGAACCAGGAACAATGAGAAGAGTGCTACGGAACATTCCAGAAACAGGAGGATTCTACCACCAGTACTGGGTTTTTAATATTCATCACCTGATATCCTCTCTGTCTCTTTTGTACTGAAAACTCTTCATTCCCTGCTGATGGATGACAGAGAAAAGGACGACATCTGTCCAGCATGTTCCATGATGTTCTTGAGCATTTTCTTGATTACATTGTCTCAGACATGACAGAGACAAAATACCATCATTCAAAGAAGAGGTTCTTATAAGAACGAAGGTTTGTTTGAAGAAAGGTGAAGGGCACTGGGTTTTTGAGAAGTCCTTTTCTGATATTTCTGGAGGTGACATGTTGACCGATCCAGCTCCAGGAGAATCTTCTCTTCTGGAGCTCACTTGGTCCATGCTGCTAAGTTGCTAAAGATATAGTTGAAGGGCACATCGCTAAGTGATATGTGACTGCCGGTGGTAGCTTCAGTCCAACAGGATGTGTCGCTTCCTTACACACACACACACACACACACACACACACACACACACAAATGCAAGAATACACGCGATGGAAAATCAGGGAGGCAGGAGTAAACAGCGCACAGCTGACATGTGTTCCTGCCTGTGGGAACAGCATAGGAAGGAAGCTCGGATTTGGTGCTGCCACACACTCCTGCTGACAACCAGAATTCAACTCTGTGTGTGTATGTGTGTGTGTGTGTGTGGTGGGGGGTCTCTGTGTGGGGTTGTATGTCCCAGCATTTTGCCTTTGTTCATTTACAATTTGTTTTTTTTGTTTTTTTTCACATTTTGGGAACTGAAATCGATTTCAGAGCCGAGCATCTGGCCGTTGCGGCGCTCCACATTGGTTCCATATGCACTAATGAAAAAATCCCAACAGCAACTCCTTCCCTCCCTTTTCACCAGCTTCAGTCTCCTCCAGATGACTTACACATGCAAGGAGAAAGAAAAGCCGGGCTCTGAGAAAAGCCTTAGATCTCAGATTTTATGTTTGAATCTTACTTTCGAAACAAACAGCTCCGGACACGTGTAATTAATCTTCCAGCTCACATTGAGAACAAAAAGAATGAATGACACTGATGATCTTTTACTTAGAAGCCAATCGCAAACACGTTTCTCACGATGCAGCGTTACACAATTCGGCTCTTTTCTTTAATCACGACGAGTCGCTTTTTCTTCCCTCTCCGCTTGAACTATCGACCCCCTTTGCAGTTGAACAGGGTTTTTCTAGAGCGGGTTGAGAAAAGGTTCCAAACGCAGAAGGCTACACCTTGACTCATAGTCACCTCCAGGACTCCTGCGGATTCATCAGGATCCCACACAGGATGCGACACACACATTCCACAGCCAGTACCCAGAATTCAGTGAGGTGATGAGTTTTAAAAAGAATACAAGGACAATGGGACAAATGTATTTTGTACGTGAACATTTCTGGGAGCTTGAATCACGCTCTCAATACCGGATAAAAGACCAAACCTTTCACCAGATACAAAGTCAATTATTGTATTTAAGGGAAAATGTGAGAATCCAGAGCGAGATGTTACAGACACCTTTTTCTAGAGCAACTTACAACTGAGCAGTTCAGGGTTACGGGCCTTGCTCAAGTCCCAATCGTGGTAGCGTGTTGATCGAAATCTCTGTATTTCCCATATTATTTATGCCACACGCAAAAATCCTTCATGGAGCTTTGTTAGGAAATGTTCACAAGAGCTGTCTCATTCTGGATGCACCAGGAACTGTATGTTACTATGGTGGTTACTGGCATTTCAAAAGAGCGCATTAACACTGATTCAACTGACAAACGATCTGAACTCACACCTGAGCCTTGAGCCAATCACAATCCAGCGTTCGCACCGATTTATAAAATTGGTCAGAATTTATTAGGTTTATTACGAGTTTATAAAAAGAACTTTTTGCTTTATTTGGACTTTATGGAAGGAGTCTCCAATGTCAGTGCTCAAGAATAAAAAACGTTATGTTAAGGGTGGAGGCTTCAAAGCGTTTATTTCTCAAGAAAGAAAGAGGGGAAAACGAGAAGCTGGTGAGGAAATAACTGTTTACAGTTGCTATAGCAAACACTTTGGCAGAAATCTGGCGAACTTCTCTGGAACTCTTCCGGACATACGTGATTAATTGCTTATAAGAGCACAACATCAAACCCCCGTATGACGTATATCTAAACCATTGCTGCCGAGACGGAGGGCACGTCTGGCCTAAGAGCTCACATGGCTATAAACGCCAGACTTTTCGTTATCAGCGTGGAAATCGCCATGCAGCGCTTTAATCATGCTCCATGTGAAGTCTATTTTGAAGGTTGCAGAAGATAAAGTGTGTGAAAGGCCAAAGGTGTTGGTTTTTTATCGGAGAAGGAAATCTCCAGCACATGGAGTTGAAAAGGAATTTTCCTCCGATTGTACGTCTTTACTGGCAGCACGCTCTGTCTTTATAAAGAGCACTGATTACTGAGCGCTCAGATCATTGTTTGGACAATGGCCAAAATCTCGACAATGGAGCACTAACGTGATAAAGGGATCGTCCGTGGCGTTGGTCTGAAATATCTGACGGGAATTATTTCTAGACGCTCTGATCGTACGATATTCACCGCTGTTTACATAGCATGTATACCAATATATTACTATTGACCTCGCAGAATGAAAAGTCGCCTAGTTTTTTTCCAGTAACACATCTGGAGAACTTTTCCGAAAACTGTTAAAAAGGCGTAAGCTGGTTACAGGAGACACCCATTCAGTAGTGGAGGCTCGCCATGTCCGAAGGCCGTAATGGGCTGGTCTGTTTCTGCCAGAAATTTCTCTTTACTGGCGGATGAAGTGGCAGATACACAACAGATACACACACGACGCTACCAAGGCGACATTTATGTGACACACCTCAAATTGTCGATGCAATATTTCTTTGGGTTTTTATTCAGAACACATACTGCATGTCTGTCTGATTACTTGCCCCCGATACACGAATGAGATCGGTAAGTGTGTGTTTTGGAATTCAGGCACATTTCCCAGTGGATGGACAAAGAAACTGCTGATTTGATTGAAATTCAGTTAAAGCAAACCTGAAACCAGGAGCCATGCAGATGTGCACATGTGTACACTCCAGGAGATGAGTTCTGATGAAAACCAGATATGTGCAGGTTATAGTCGATAAGATTTAAACCATAATCCTATTTAAACAATGTTTGGAATGTAAAATGTCACAAGCCAAACACTGTATGAAGAAAAGTTGGTGGACACCTGACCATTCAACACCGAGTCCTCTTAAAATAACCTGCATTCTTCACGAGAAGATGTTCCACTAGATTTTATGAAGAGTTGTAAGATTTGTTTATCCACAAGGGTGTTAGTGAAGTCAGGTACTGATGTAGGAGAGCTGAGGAGGCTCGCACCCGGGGTGGCGTTCACATTTATCCCAAAGGTGTTCAATATGTTTTAGGAGCTCTTCAACCAAATCCAACCCATGTAA
>MU562415.1:6707061-6741449 GCA_024362625.1 Silurus asotus
TAACCGCACGAGTGCCTTTCCGGATGTTAATCCAGCGTGAAACTAAACATTTTTTCAGGTTAGAAATACGCTGGTGCTCTGTGGCTGACCTTCGCTTATGAGGTTTTTTTTTTCTGATAAATTTAGTCACTGAGATCTGTCATTTTTGGCCTTGGTCAAAACCCCCCCCCCGGACCCACACCACGTCCAGACGAGCCAAACCGCAAGAGTCGTGATCCTCAGCACCAGATCTATTGATACAGCTGTTCTTCATGACTCTGACTGCGAGCGAAAGTCCACAGCGGGATTCAACCTCTTCGGTTTTTCCGCTAAAGAATAACAAGTGCAGAAGACATGAGGCAGGGCTGTACCACGACCTTACAGCTTTTTATTTTATTGGGTTATTGTATTCCCTTGCCTGTTCGGGGTCAGACGGAGGCCCGACGCTTCGGGGAACGACCAGACACGGCTTTCAACAATCCATTAGCATCTGTCCTGCATTCATCCCAGAGGCTCCTTTGCTTTATTACGACCTGAAGTGTTTACTTCCCACTTTGCAGGAAATCTTCAGTATTTCACTGTAAATGATCTTCATTGTTGTCCAGATAAACGATTAGGAAACAGTGTGTTCACTTATGCGTGTGTACTGATGAGAATTTATTATGGAATGTAAAAAGCAAAAATATTGTGTGAGTGTGTGAGTGTGAGTGTGAGTGTGTGAGTGAGTGTGTGTGATTGAGTGAGTGGGTGAGTGAGTGTGAGAGAGTGAGTGAGTGTGTGTAAGTGTGTGAGTGAGGGTGTGTGTGTGAGGGTGTGATTGTGTGAGTGAGCGTGGTTGATCCCGTCAGTCGTGCTCGTCTTTGATGCAAGGGTGCCAATTCTTTTGCAACAAACTGTGTAGTTATGTTGAAAGGAAGGTAAATTCATGCAGCTTGTTACCTTCTCACCTTCTCGTGTCTCAAAACCTACTTTACCAGACTGTTAAATGGTTTGCTGGTGTTTGTGTGTGTGTGTGTGTGTGTGTGTGTGTGTGTGTGTGTGTGTGTGTGAGGGCGCACAAAAGAGCAAGCACGTCGTCTCTGCTGGTGCTGAATGAGGTCGTGACCCTACAACATGTGCTGGGTGAACTCTCAGCCCGCTGCTTTCCTGTGCTCTTCCTTCCTCTTGTAGGAAAAAAGGGAACATATAATAAAAGTAACGAAAGAATAAAGCCGCATGAACGCGTGCCCTCTCCAGGTTGATTCCCTGGGTGTAACCATTATGTTACTTAAATGTGTGTGTGAGTGTGTGTGTGTGTTGTAGATGTGACTCTTGTATACTCCCTTCCACAAGTCAGCAAAATTTTCCTTACAGTCTTCACATCACAGCACTGTCGAGTTTCTGGATTCTAATTGGTTCTTGAAGGTTCTATTCTATTAAAAGCAGCTCGTGTAGGAACGACTGAGATCAAATAAATGGGAACTTGTTTGAAAAGAGAAAACTCTGACATGTAAATTATATATATATATATATAAAATCATTTACATGTCATAGTTTATACAGTATATGTACATTTCTATCCGTGTGTGTGTGTGTCTGTGTGTGTGTGTGTGTATGTGTGTGTGTGTGTGTATATATATGCTCACACATGCTGTTTGTCTTAGTGAGCGTGCATTAGGGCTAAAATGGGAATGATTTACACCAAGCAGGAAACCCTGCATCTCCACCGCACCTCCACGGATCCAAACTCCAAACAGGAACCTCAGATCACAGCCCTCGTTTTATCTCCTATCTGCTTTGTCTCAACGTCCTTTATTTAATTACACTTTCTCTTCACACATCACAAAGCTGTGTTTGTTTTAAATAAGCAGTTAAGCTGTGAATGCAGAGCTCCTAGAGTTTATTACACACACACACACACACACACACACACACACACACACACACACACACACACACACACACACACACACCCTAATCAGGAAAAGATCAGCTCAGTTGATGTGGCCGGTCACGGTGAACACCCACAAGGGACACACGTGCAGCCTCATCCCTCTAAAATAAATGCGAACACACTCTGAAAGAGCTGCGTCTGCTACAGGTCAGGTTTCCACGGGGCAACCACGCCTCATCCTGTCACCATGCAGCAATGCATTGTGGGGGAAAACGTGCCTTCGCGGTCATCAAGTGTCACGATGCAATACAGCAAAAGCTTTCATAGCTGTGACTTAATAAAGTGATCTATCTATCTATCTATCTATCTATCTATCTATCTATCTATCTATCTATCTATCTGTCTGTCTGTCTGTCTGTCTGTCTGTCTGTCTCTCTTGTCTATCTATCTATCTATCTATCTATCTATCTATCTATCTATCTAGTTTTTAGAACATCTCATACCATATTTAGTGGTCCATTTGCTCTTATAATAAACTCCACTCTTCTGGGAAGATGTTCCACTACATTGTGGAGATTTGTAGACATTCATTCAGCCACCAGGGTGTGAGTAAAGTCAGGTAGTGATGTAGGTGAGAAGGTGAAGAGGTCTGGGTGCAGTCAGTGTTCACATTCATCCCAAAGGTGTTCTATAGTGTTGGAGCTCTACAGCAGGAGATCTTCCACCAAATCCAACCCATGTAAAGCAGATCTTCATGGAGCCAGCTTTGTGCACAGGCGCGTCACGATTCTGAAACAGTTTTGGTTCTCGGTTCAAGTGAAGTAAAAATGTTCATGCTGTCACGTCCAAAGACGTCATGCCTAATCGTGTTCCTAGGCTTTCTAAGAACTTGCTTTCATAAGACCAAATCATTCAGAAAGAAATACAGGATGTATACGGAAACATCTCCTTTTTTTTTTAACGAAGCCTTTAAGCAAGCGAACGCTTCATAAAACTTATGTAATTTCAGATTGTGAAATATACCGTATTGACGTCTTTGCTATTTTTGCAAAGCCGCCACAATCCCCTGGTTGGGAAATCCCGCCTTGAAGGATTTCGCAAAAGAAATTCGGTCAAGTCTTTCTGAAACAGTGCCCTGTTCCCTGTTGCTACAATCAACATTGCAATTTCAGCAGGGACTTTAGGGCTGGATATTCTCCAGGATACAGAGCGAAATGCTGTCTGACATAAAACAACGGGAGGAAAACTAGCAAAATACTGACTACTGTTTCTATACAATTAGATTACTATTCATTCTAGTACTATACTATACATACTACAGGATACTGTGTAAATATATATATATATATATATATATATAAACAAAAAAAATTATATTTATATATAGTAATCCCAAAACCGCCCGCAATAAACAAAAAAAAAACGTGATAAGCGAACGCCACCCAAAAATGCTATTTTACGTACACAGAACTCTACTGTATTAACATTTCACTTCATTTTATAATTAATAATTATATTTTTATTAGTAAACTTGTTTATTTCCCCAGAAAACTCAGAGAAACTAATTAGTTATGTGGCAAATGCAATTCCGTGATAAACCAGGGGGGGGCGATATTCGAACCGTGGTAAAGCGGAGGATTACTGTGTATATACGGTGCAACATCGATACTCAAGGCTTCTTTCGCAAACTATCAGATTTTCCGTGAGTTACTCTCAGTCTGGATCCAAATGAAAGGTCGTGAACTATCGAGGTCGCTAATGTCAAGGTCACGGTGATCGAGGTCTCAGGAATTAAAACGCTCAAATGTAAAGTCAGCCTGAAAATTGTTATTAAAAACATCAGATTACAATGAAAAAAACTGCAGATTTTATAATGTCTTTTGTCATTTTGTCATTTGGCCCTACAAACTCTAACCATGACTGTTCTTCTTCTGCTCCCGCTAGGAGTCACTAAAGCAGATCATCCGTCTCCACACCCCCCTGTCCTCTACATCTGTATCTTACAAATCAACCACCTGCATGTTTTTCCTCACCACATCCATAATCCTCCTCCTTGGTCTTCCTCATTTCCTCCTGTCTGGTGGCTCGATCCTTAGCGTTCCTTCACCGATATACCCCATGTCTCTCACATGTGCACATGTCCAAACCATCTCAATCACGCTTCTCACACCTGGTCTCCAAAACGTCCAACATGCTAATGAACTCTTAATGAATGTTACTGTACCTGAGTACCTTTTTTTGCATATCTTTACTGAAGTGTCTCCATTTCAGGAGATTTTTACTGTGACTTCACTCCATTTTAAAAGTCAAATATTTGACTTTTCACTCGACTACATTTTGTGAAATCAGTCGTTCCTTTTTATTTACGAGGATAAAAACGTAACTGGTGAAACACGCGGCGAGTCACCAATCGAGCGCACGCTCTGTTTTACACGTGTTCTGATCGGCGCTCGGTGCATCTACTGATCACCAACATACAGTTCAGCATCAGTTCATCATCAAGCAGAACATTTAGAGAGGAATCAGTGATGAAGAAACTCCAGACTCGAATTCACAACAACACACGTGACCTCGTTTTGCGATTTTTTATTGAAGTAGTTGAGAAGAAGGTTTTGGGTTCATGATGATTGTAATAGAAATCAATCAGTGTTTGAGTCATTAATATCATTCTATTAATAGATCAGTGTGCTGAGAGTCACATTCGAGTCTTTTTTACATAAACTAAAGTGATTAAGTGAAGAATCTTGTGATAAAAATGATAGCAGGAACAATATAGTTATAATAAATCACTACTTTGGATACTTGAGTACATTTGAAGGCGAAAACTTTTGTACTTTAACTCAAGTGAAGTTTAAAGGGACACTTTTACTGGAGTCACATTTTACTGAGTGAATCTCTACTTTAACTCAAATACATGGTTTGTGTATTTCGTGCACCACTGACACCTGAGATCGATTATATTCATTAGTAATCTCATCGCTTTCACTATGAGCACGCAGAAAACACTACTTGCATGATTTCGGGATTACGAATGAACACTGAGACTAATGTTCCTCACCTCTGTGAGAGTATGTGTCTGAATTGTTTCCGTCAAAATAGAAACACATCAAATCAATGGGGAAAGTGACGATAATTGAAACAGACCATTTTTCATGGTCAGTAAAACTGGGAGTTGTCAAATTCGCAACAGTTCGCCTGAGCTGCATCTGTTGGGTCAACAGATGTTGTGATGACGCAATCCGCTACAACCTGTTTTTATACGAAGGGCCGGGAACGTTAACGTTAACGCCATCCCTCTCTCGAGTCGCTCTTACAGGACGTGTGGAAATTTGCAACATGCTTCAAAATCTGAATAATCGCTCATAATCATCAAATCAGTGTTTTTTGTATAAATTGAACATTGAACATTGTCCCAAAGCAGCTGCACAGAATCAGGTGGATTATGGATATGAATTATAAATTTGCCCCCATAAGTTTATCCCTGATGAGTGAGCCAGAAGGTGACGGTGTTGTGGGGAAAAAACCTCAATGGGACAGAATGAGGAAGAAACCTTGAGAGGAACCAAACTCAAAAGAGAACCTCTTCTGGGTGATACTGGATATCCATTCATTATAATTCCAACATTGTTAAGGTTATCGGCTGTTCATCGATGGACACGAGTGTAAGACTGCTCACGGCGCTTGTGGTCCATCTTCATGGTTCTTGAGTGAACCATCCAGAGTGAAAGGTACCTCATGTGTCTTTAGGCTGTTCATGTGGAACCATTTTCAGCAGCAGTAACTGGCTACTGAGGTACGAGTGACCAGTGCTTCTGTCCTGCGCTTTGAATCTGCCTCATTCATCCTGGATGGAGTTCTCTTTAATTGGAGATAGCCGAAGATGGTTCCACATCTACAACTTGAAGATCCTGAATTTACTAAACAACACATGAACTTTGAGGATAGATTTAGACTGGAATTAATATCAACAGTCAACTACAATGGATCAGGACCATCGTTTCCATGAACACGTTCTGATAAACTGAAATGAATGAACATTCAGTGATAAGGATCAGGTTCCATTTTAAATCTGGTTCCTCTAAAGGTTTCTCATGGAGTTTTTCCTCACCAAGGTT
This sequence comes from Silurus asotus, assembly GCA_024362625.1. Lineage (NCBI taxonomy): Eukaryota > Metazoa > Chordata > Actinopteri > Siluriformes > Siluridae > Silurus > Silurus asotus. Next base: position 6,713,029 of record MU562415.1, read on the forward strand.
ACCACTGGCTCGCTTATTAAGAATAAACGTACAATTGTAACAAATCGATGAATAAATTATTAAAAGCGCTCTACAAATAAAAATGTATTGAATCGCAGAAGGTCCAGAAATTTGACTAGCCGCGTTAATGCTAATCGCTAGCGTCACAATGCAAACACATTGTACCTCAAAGTACAAATTACAGTGAAGGTTTCCCTTTCATGATCATATCTATTACGTTTTAGATACGTTCCTCCAATGTTAAATGATTATGCAAATATATAATTATAGTAGAAACGTCGTGGTGTTTAAAAACTTTTTACTTCATTATAATTTTCCTTTTTTTAGTGAAGTAAAAAGTGTTTGTGTAAGAAAACTGAACTCAGGTCTGTTTAGCCTTGTAGATTAGCGATATTCGCATGTGGTAATATATTCGACATGTCGGTAATCCCCTTAATAAATGAAATAATCTGTTCGTTGCCAGGTCAAGATGGTGTGTTTGGGGATAAAGCAGACATACAGGAGTGATTCAGTAACGTAACCCGGTCTCTAGACGGCCCTGGTGTGTAATCGTGTTGGTCAACGCGGGCGATGTTTCACGTTTTCTTCACTGGTGCTGACGCAAATGTGTCTGCGTGTCTCATGCCTCGTTTTATAGTAGTTCCCTCATCGTCCGCAACGTGACCTCCCAATGCAACCGAAAAACAGTGTGAAGCAGCAGATGTTGCCAGAACATGCAATATGGTTCTTGGTTTATCCTGAACCGATCTGGAACCGATCCTTTTTCTTCTTAGACAGCAAACGACGACTCTTTACTTCGTCTTTATTTCTCAAAGCAGATGGACAGAGATAGAGAGGTTATAACGCTGGAATGTACAAGTTTGTTACTTTTATATCGCGCTTCTGTGTTTATCTTCATATTTGTACTTCTTGATGCTAACTGCATTTCATTGGCCCTGTTTTTGTACTCTGCATAATGACAATAAAGTTGAATCTAATCTAATCTTATCTAATCTAATAAATGTATCCCTAATGATTGAGCCAGTGGCGACTGTGGTGAGAAAAAAAAACCCTGAGGCCTTATGAGGAAGAAACCATGAGAGGAACCAGACTCAAAAAAGAACCTCATCCTCATCACCGACTGTCCATTCATTGTAGTTCCATCATTTCTGAGGTGCACTGTACTGAGGTCCTGATCAAGTGTAGTAGATTGTTGATATTAATTAATCCAATTAATACAATTCAAATCCACCCTCCCAAGCTCTTGAGTTGCTCAGAAACTTCATGGATCTTTACGCTGTTCAAGTGGAACCATGTTCAGCTGCACAGAGTGTCTCCAATTGAAAACAACTCCATCCAGAGGTAGGGCATTGAGATTAATCAGGCAGATCGGAAGTGAAGAACGGGACAGGAACACTGGCCCTTGTTACCTCAGGAGCATGTTTAACGTCTATGTAGATGTATTTCAAAGCCCACAATGAGACAGTGTGCATGTCTGACTGTCTGCACTGCTCTACTTTTAAGTAGGAATTCTGAAAAGTGTTTGGCAGCGATGCACCACAAAGCTCTTCGTTTGCGCTGTTTGAGGTGAGAGAAGGTACAATTTGGCAAATTTGAAGTTGAGCACATTGCATGCCATGCTACATGTTTGTTGCACACGTGTTTTTCTTTGCTAACATAGGACTGTTTCGTGCATTCGATAGCAGATTAGCCGCATTCAGGATTGAATTTAGTCTTTGTTACTGATTTATACAGGTATGTTCGCTTTATATCGATTGTCCTGGCAAATGTCAAGTTCTTATTTCAAGGTCACGAGAAAAAACTTCTTGTTAAATTGGGATCACGTCAAAATCATGTAGCGATCACGTGAAAACAACTTTCATGTCGAGATCACGTGAAAATGAAGTCGTGATTACGAGAAAACAAGAAAGAAAAAAATACTATACAGCTGAGAGAAAGTGCATGGTGCCTGAGAAGCTACATTCAGGATCGAATTTTGGTTTCGTTGCTGATTTATGCCGAAAAAATACATATACATAAACATATACTTGTCTGTGTTGCAAAAGTGAGATGATGCAGTGCAAAAAACGAGTTCACAATAGAGCGAGATAAGTTCTCATTAACTTCTCTGCGTGAGAAATACAGCGTGTGAACTGAAATGCGTTTAAATGCGTGAGACCTGTAAACCCTGCCTTGATCGTATCAAATGCCTGGTACAGGCTGGTGTCGCCACCTTGTGGCTAAATACAGGTTAGTGCAAAACGTAGTTTAATCAGCGCCGATAGCTGATTGTTGGAACTATGGCAAAAATCCATACCGATAGTTTTTCCGGGTTCCTATCCGTTGAGATTAAGAGAGCAGACACCACGTGCTGTTTGTTTCTGACACTTAAAACTTTGCGCTGCACAGAGAGCGCTATATTATATTAATTATATAATATTTATTACTTATAGAATTATATTTATTCATTTATATATTCATATTTATTTACTGTAGCATATTTTTATGATTCAGTACTTTTTTGTTTGTTTTTAAAAAAACAGTTCTAGTGTGTAGCACACAAAGGTTTCCCAAGTACTTGAACCTTCTCATGTTTTAGCATTTCCATAAATCTAAATGCAAATGCGATTTTTTTTTTGTGTGTGAATTTTAAATTCAGGTGAAAAATACATACCAGATGTGTACAAACTCAGAGAAAGCAACTGGAAAACACCTGGGGATCTCGCGCAAGTGCAGAATCTATCCTATTGTTGAAAAATGTTTTAAGTAGGTGAAATCTTCCAGCAATAAGCAATCTAGACATTTTTCATGATAGCCACTAATTTTATTTGATTTTTCTAATAACGATGATACTAATGATCATTTGAGCGGATTTTGATTTCATTTGGAGCAGTGGGTTAAATCTCTCCTGCCATCACAAAGTCCATTTTTTGAAGGGAAACAAATCCGCTGTGTATTTTTATTTTTAAGGTTGAGTAAAAGAATTAGCGCCTGTACCTTAACCCTGATTTCCTTTCTCGTCCTGGTTTCTTCAGTTTCACTGCATCAAGGCATGGTTACAACAGTCCAAACTGCTGCACCGTGGACAGCCATGTCATCTTCAACCCTCTCAGATGGGGGAGTATTGACAACAAGGCAAAAAGCACATCATCTCCTGCTAGCAGTGCCCAGAACATCGATCACTTGCAAAAGGAATGAATAATCGGACATATCTAAAGCAGTGCTCCTGGTTCTCTCTAATCCATAGACCAGGACCAATATCCTCTTCCTCAGCAGCACATATAATGTGAACCAGAATGCCAGTCAACCTTCAGAACAGGCTCCAGTCTTTTTTTAGATCAATGAATTATTGTTTTTTGCATAGAAGTGTCATATACAATTGCATTCAAACACTTCCTCATAATGTACAGATCAAACTGAACCTTTGAACCCCTCCAAACAACGAGCTCCAGTGTTAAAGAAGAAATCGAAAGTGATTGCAAAGACGTCCGATCCGAGTTTGTCCTTGTCTCCAGCGGTCAGGAGAATGTGCAGATCAGCCCAACACAGCCAGACGATGGTAACAGTGTTGGTGTAGAAACACAGCCGAGCAGTAAAGATCAAAGCAATTCTGACTTACAGCCAGAAAATATACCTTTCATGCATTTAGCAATGTAGTGGGAATAAACCACAAGAGCCGTTACATCGAACACTGGCTAGTTATTTTTATTGATGTGCACAAAAATTGCAAATCACAAACTGGTCTTTAAAGCATTCGAGAAACAAGAGAAATTGGCCATTGAAAGTGGTGAGTGATAATTTACAGAAATGATACACATCACAATATGAAAGTGGATGTGACGCTATTTACAAAGAAAAAACAAAATCGTACTTTTTGTCATGCAGCACTATTTTTATCAGTATAATGTAATATTTAATTTGCCCACCAAACCCTTTGCTACTTGGTAAGAACCTATGGTTTAAAAAAAAAACACTTTATTCATACTGGTTTGCAAATCATCATGGTGTTCTGGATATACAATATGGCTGTTAAATAATGCAGAGTTGGTTGAAAATATTCACCTGAAATCCTGGTGGCTTTTTGCTACATTCTCTAACTAAAGGTAAAGAAAAGTAGGAGGAAAAAAACAGCATGCAAAAATGTTTAAGTGCAAGACAAATAAATGTCCTTAAAGGCCTTCTTTTAAAAAAATCAAAATATTCCTGAATGCCAGAAAAAAGTTCATGTACAGGTTATATACTTATAGGCATTCCTATTTGTTTTGCGACATTTCTCAGTTTTTTCATTCATTGGCTTTTTAGATTACAGGATTTTTTGTCACTACTATTGGCACTCTGGTGGCAGTTCTCGCTTACTTCTTATATCTACACCTGAATTTACAATAAAAAGGAATCTGACCCCAAACAAACCATCATCTAGTAACCGTCCTCCTGTTCCAAACATCCCCTCTTGAGTATTCAAACTTGTTATCGGTTTAAAAATAGTTTTGTTGGTACAGGAATTGTGCTCACAGTGAAAAAAATGGAAACGAATACATGGTATTGCAATGCACCTTCAGTAAACCAGAGTCTCTGTACAAACCATGAAACATGAAGCTGTTGTGTAGGAGCAACAGACCGTTGTTATGGATGGGCAATAGCTGGATGCAGAAAACTGGCAAACACTGCAGATATTTACTTTCAGAAAGCTACAGGTCATCTTTGTGTGGCATCACTTCCCATAACAGTACAATAAGGCAGGTCAATGAAACCCAGAAATCTTTGGTAGACACCAAAGCTCAACACACGGAGGAGATTAATCTAACGTTTTGTTTGGGCCCGTTCTTCCCTGACATGCCGAGTCGTTTTCTTATCAGGCCTTTTGTCCCGCATCTTGCGCAGTCTCCTGGGCGGTGGGGTGGATCTGGACTCACTGGAGGTGTCACCGGCATCTTGATCCTCAGGGATGTTAGGAATGGCTGCACTGCTGCCCTGCAGCATGTTCCCCAAGGATGTATCTTCAGGACTCCCGATTTCACTACTGCTCAAGTCCTGTTCCTCGTTTCCACGAGCCCTTGCTACTTTGGGCATGTTGGTGATCGATGGGCCTTCCTGATCGCTTTTTCGTACTAACTGCTGGAGCTCATTCATGTCCACCCCAGAGTCCAAGCTGGTGTCATTGCTGCTTCCTGGTCGGTGCCTTCCTTGGAGTTCGATTACAGAGTGGCGTACTTGAGCTGCTGGTTTACCATCCAAAGACACAAACCATGCCCGAGGAGGCAGGGGAGAAGGCTTGACTTTGGAAAGCTCCAGCAGGGTCTGCTCAGAAATTCCCTGTAGCTCACCATGGAAAGAACCCATTCCAGCTGCTTCGTTCAAAGTCCCCGGGACAGAGACAGACTCGAGCAAGTGGCTATAGCGGCCCCAGATTCCCGGGTTGGCAGTGGAGCTCTGTGGACCTTCCAGAGCGGGTTGTACATTGTTGTCCTGTTGTGGGACTTTTGGCAGTGTCTGAGTGAAACTGTCCTTCAGGTTTCGCTCAGTCTGTCCTCCGTGCTCCATACCATTTCGGGGAAAGGTGGCGCATCGGCTTGCAGTAGAATCAGCCGGTCCCTGGGCAGAAAAATTCTCTGGTGCTTGGACAATGGCCACAGGATGGTTGTAAATGTGGAACAGCTTGTCTCGATATGCCGAATTGTCTCCAGGGCCTTGCCGCAAAGCGCTCTTTTCAGTCATCTCTCTAAGCTTTGCTACTTCTTCGCTGTTTACATACAAGTTTGGCACTGTAACTCGGAGGTTCTCCAGGCCTGCAGTTCCAATGTTATTGTACAAGTTCCCTGCAGTTCGGCAGACATTGTCGACATAGATATTATAGTTGGCTTGATGTCGAGGGGATGCAGATGCACCCCCTCCTCTCGCAACCAATGAGTAAGACCTGTTTTCATTATGGTCCCCATTGTTGTACAAGGGCTCATGGACTTCTGAGCTGGTAGATGTGGTCTGGTCTTTCTTGATGATTGACAGTCTGGTGGCATTCCATCTTTTTCTTTCAGTTTCATGGCTCAATTCTCTGTGAAGCATTTGGAAAAAAAATATTTGAAAGTCCTGAAACGTTTAATGTTCTCAAATAATAATGTGACCATTAAGAGCTCTTACCTGCAGTGACATAAAATCACAGATAACAATCCAATGATGATCACGAGAGTGCCGCCCAAGATGCCCACAAGAAGGTATGTGTGGTACGAGATGAAATCCATCATAGTCGTATGTCTCATGTAACCTAGATTTTCACAAAGAAAAATCCGGTTACACTTCAGGCCTTGTTTATATAATCTTTTTGTGATGAGCACAGATTATGGAGGCTTCCAGGCAAAACAATAATGCGACAAGAACTTTATGGAACTTGGTGCATCATGGTTTTAGAGTCCAAAAAAACCACAGATGTAACTGATCCAAAACACGAGGTAGTATCAATAAGTTTTGAGGCGAGTTCTGTTTACAATATCACCTTTAAAACAGTCATCTTGCATAGCAATACAGAGCTCCCAGAGTTCCTGCAACTTCTGAGATGTGTCCTGGGAGTCTACTCTTCAAGTCATGTCAAGCGCCTTTTGCATTTCACGCTGGATCTCCGCAACAATGTCAAACCAGCGTAATAACTTTGAGCCGAATCTTCATCTTTAGGAAGGGGGCGAAGTCCTCAGGACCCCAATCTGGAATTTAGGGTGGGTGCGGAAATGAGATCATGTGGATTTTTCTCCGACAATCATCATGCACAAATTACCAAGTGGTTTCGTCATTTTCGAGGGGTGAGCGTGTTCAAAGGTCTTCCTGATTTCTCGACATACTCCAGTGATGTTCTTCCGCTCTTAAAATTTGCCACTTAAAACAGCTCGAATGATTTGTTGCCATATGTCAAACGTACCTTATGTCAAACGTCTCTGTGTCCAGTTTCACGAAAAATTTGCTTTTGGTCAAAATAGCACCAGTTAGCACTATTAGTCTCGAAAATCTTTTGATACCACCTTGTATGTTTGACTGAAGTAGTTTCAGAAACTACCAGGAAGATCATACATGGGTTAGCACAGAATATCATGACAATGTCTTTCAGATTAGCAAAGAATCTGGTTGTTACTTCACTGACTGCATATGTTGTGTTACAAAAGTTACACCATCCTGGAATACAGTACGTAACAGTCTCCATACCATTAGATGTTGGAGATGGTGCTGCGATCCAGTTGCCAAGGTGAGGCGCCACATATGTCCAAACAAGACCATTTCTTTCTGTCCTGACCAAACCGATACCCTTGTTCACCCACATACCTGGATCGAAAGAATGAATACGTTTAATCAAAAATAGTTTGTAGCCAATTAATGAATATACAGCTATTTGTATTGTTCTCTGTATGCTCTTCACCAACCTGTGGTCAAGTCAAAGGTCCAGGCAGGCAGGGGGTCGGAGGCTCGGAGATGGGTGTGATACGGTAAAGGTACGGTGAGCTGAACTGGCCCTTTAATGCCAATCTCTTTCCCGTCGGACAGCAGTTGAGCACTCAACACTGCCACAGGGCTTAATTTCATGCCCCTGTATCCTGAAACTTTGTCAAATAATTTAGTGTTAATTATAAATGGCAAGGTTAATAGTCATTTCAGTACAGGGTCTGAAATATTTGAGGTGATGAGGTGGTAATTACTTTGAACTTGGTTTGACCAAAGACATCAGTATGATGCTATACACAGTTCAGACAGAAAATTATAACCACCAGCCTAATATTGTGTTGGTCCCCCTTTTGTTGCCAAAAAAGTCCTGACCCATCAAACAATTACTTTCTCAGAGAATATCCGCAATAGCTTGTCTGTTGGTCTGGACCACGTGGACCAGCCTTCGCTCCCCACGTGCATCAATGAGCCTCGGCCGCCCGCAACCTTGTCGCCGGTTTACCACTGCTCTTTCCTTGGAGCACTTTTGATAGATTCCGATCACTGCAGACTAGGAACAGCTGTTTTGGAGATGCTCTGACCCAGTCGTCTAGACGTCACAACTTGGCCCCTGTTAAACTCGCCCAAATCCTTATGCTCGCCCATTTTTCTACTTTGAGAACAAAATTTTTAATTGCTGCCTAATATATCTTACCCACTAACAGGTGCCATGATGAAGAGATAATCAGTGTTTTTCACTTCATTGATCACTGGTCATAATGTTATGCAATGTTATTATGTTTACGCAGGCAATAACAGCTTTAGACATGATTCTTGGCCACTATTTCTTTTAGCATTAGCTTTCTTTTGGAGTTGTGCTCTTTCTTGACTTTTGATGTGGCAGCCAGGGAGAAGTATCAATGAATTACCATAGAATAGAAGGCAACTTATTTCACCCACAGCATTGCTGAACCGAGCTCCAACAAAGGCATCACTCAGAAGTTTGCATTAATGTAATTTATAATAGCCATAGATCATTAGCCATGACGCCCTCGAATCAATTAATCAATAAAACATGGAGCTTGTACAGCAGATGGATGTAGTGATGATGAATGACTCGCCCTGGCCATGAGGGAATTCATTAAACACAGAGGACATGATCAAGTATTTAACCAGAAGTGTTCGCCCAAGGTACTTTCCCAGCTGATGAAAGACCATGTCAAAACATATATTTGTTCTGTAACATCTGGCCTGAAGGATCTCCCAATATAATAAGAATGGTCATTAACATTTAAAGTGCTGTGCAGGTTTTCAGGATACAGGATTCTACCTTCTTTGCTGTTAAAGGCCCCCATGGTACAGAAATGACTGTCCTTCTCTGGAGGAGGAGCCGTAACTGTCAGATAAGCCATCATACTGGAGGTGGTGGTGTTCTCCGGGAGCAACAGGAGGCTTTTGGGAAACTGGATGATAGGTTGTGATGACACATCTGCAAAAGAATCAAAAGGGTCAAAAGTTCAATGTTTAGTGGTGGACAGTAATCGTTGTAATTCGTTACTATACTTAAGAAGCTTGTTTATTAGTAGAGTGCAACCTCAATACTCGCAGGGGTTACGTGCTATGACCCCTCACGAGTGATAAAAAAATCGCTAGGTTTTACTCTCCTTTTGATGATTCCTTTTTTAAGGGGAATTGTACATGTACTGTAAACTTTTTATGTCATTTATTAGTAAAAACTCTGTTTTGAAATGTTACTCTGAACTTTCGAGCCACTCGCTTTCAGTCCAGTTCCAAATGAAAAGTCACGAACATCGAGGTCGCGAGTGTCAAGGTTCCACTGAATTTCCATTAGGGGAGACTTTTACTTTAAATTCACTACGTTTCAAGTCAAATATCTAACTTTTTACTCAACTACATGTTGCAAAAAACTCAACTGGCCACCAATCAGGGAAGAGCACATGCTCTGTTTTGAACTTGTTTTGACTGCCACTTGGAGTTTTTCTCTTCGCCTAATCATACGGTTCAGCAGGCAGTTCAATGATAGAAGAAACTCCAGACTCCCAAATCTGCCACTACACCTGTGGCCTTATTTGTGCATTTTTTAAGGTTTTGGACTTCAATATCAGTCTATTAATAGACTGGTGTACTGAGAGTCACATTAGAGTCTTTTGTCTATGTCAATGTTGAGATATCAATAAAGACATTACGTTTAATATTCTAGTGCAGAAAATATATATTGTACGCAGTTTGCGGTATACACCCACATTTTATTCCAACAGCTTGGAAATTCCAATTATTTAGCAGATTGAAGCTTTGCAAACTGTTTGTACTGTAATGAATGATCCCAAATCATTTGAGCTTTGAATGGGATTTTATTTGTTACCAAATGGAGAAGTTCGAAGTAGTCCAGTGATTAAGACACTAGACTTCCAAATAAAAGGTCATGAGTTCAAATCCCAGCACCAGCAAACTACCACTGCTGTGCCCTTGAACATTTCCCTTAACCCCCGAGTTGTATAAACAAGATAACTGTAAGTTGTTCTGGAAAAGGAGCATATGCCAAATCTGGTATATGTACGATATGGTACGTGTGCTCACCAGATGTTTTTCGAGTTATCAGCACGGTGTCTTCAAAGAGCCAGATGTTGCCTTGGGTTTGTGGGACCAGGGACATGGTGACGGCCGAAAATACTGGAAGACAACATGTAAAAACTTTATCAGGTCACTGAGCAATGTGTTGTAAAGGATCTGTGGCAGTCTGTGATATAAATATCAGAATCCAGTCAGGAAATGAGAAGCTCTGCTTCTTTCAGAAATTTAATCACCACCTTCCGACCAATCAGAAATCAGAATTCAACAATGCTGGGGTGAATCATTGTATAAATAATATGATCAAATATTTTCCTCCAGAGATCAGACTTTCTGAAACTCCAGGTGAGTGGGATGGATGCAGAAGTCTCACTGGGCATTTTGGTGGTCTTCCAGGGCAGCTGTTTGGGCACGTAGGCCTCCATACTAGCCACCAAAGAGAGGGTGACCCCCAGCTGGTAGGGTACTGTGAGCAGCACTTCTCCATTCTCCTCAGTGCGGCTAGACTGTAGCATTGATCCGTTAACAAACACCCGGACCTCGGCTCCGCTCAGGTACCGTTGACTGGACGCGTCCTTCACCCACACCTTTAGCGTCAGAGAAGAAAACAGCTCTGGAGGAGAAAAGGGATGATTTTACATTCGCGTATTTGTCATTGTCTGTTGTTTATTAATGGCGCCCGAGTTTCTGCTTTAACCTTCTCGTCGCCATGAAATAATAATGAGAAAGAGACCAACGTCTCCACCAGAGAGACTTAAAAATAGATCAAAGTGCCAACTGGGTGCAATAAAGGCAACCCACAGGCAAGTCTAAAAACATCCAGGAATGATATCTTTGTGAAACAGTGAGTGAGGATGGTGCAAATTTCCAATGAAATGAAACAAATCGTTGAATTAGATTGATTATTGATTAAATTACAGTAGACAATATTTCATTTTACTTCAGACTTTCAGGGAATAATGCAATTATTTTCGAAATATCTATTCTTACAGTCCAATGCCGACACCCTCTCACCTGACTCTCTGCAAGCTGCAGCGTGAGTTATGGGAAAATGTTGCATCAGCAAAAATATGCAGCATTTGATAAAAAAAATAAATAAATAAAAAAATTCCAATACTCATTTTTTTTGTAGAAGCAAAATGACTTTTATGTAAGAAATAAAACACACTCAATCATAGGAAAGTGGAAGCTCAGTCATTAAGAAATTGGGCACTGATCAGATGGTTGTGAGTTCAAATCCCAGCACCACCGAGCTCCCATTTCTTGGCTCTGGAGCAAGACCCTAAATCCTGAGATGGATAAATGACATAATTGTATGTTTCTCTGAATAAATGAGTGTCTGCCAAATGATCCACAATGAAGTTTTGCCCAACACTTATTTTTATCGGTTTTATCGTGCTAGCTATGAGAAGTCATTTCCATTTTCAGCATTTATCAGGTGCCGTTTATCCAGAACGACTTGCAAATGAGCAGTTGAGGGTTAAGGGCCTTGTTCAAGAGCCCAGTGGCATTCCGATCGAGAGTCCAATGCCTTAACCACTTGGCTCCCACCTCACCAGGTCCCAATTTACTAGTCATCTAATAGCTATTATTTATAGTGGACAAGCTCAAGCTTGTCTTCTTACTGCTTGTTGTTACGTTTCATCTGCGAATCAAGCTAGCATTCCACTTATCACTTGGGTTACAGCAGCTACATATACATTTTTTTTTTTTTTTACGTATAAATAGTTATCATACAAGTCGCAGTCATGCATCTACCACGCTATGGTCTGAACTGCTTTTAGACTAAACTTTCTGCCGATTTGAGAATTTAAAAAAGGCAGATATTAAATGTGATGCACACCAGAACACTCACACACAGTGCGAGCTTTGGGACCATGAGATTACAGCGGTCAAGTTTGCGGTTATGAATTAGTACGTTTAGATACGTGTGTAATTCACAGCTGTTCTGTAAACCACAAAATCAGTCACATCAGGCTGATCGTGATATGATTTCTATGTCCGACTAAACCACGTTCCTCATGACTGATTATACGATGAACAGACTCGGTTGCTTTGCTGATAAGATAGCTACACACCTAAAATCACCTCGCTATATAGTTGTTGTTTTTTTTATCCGGTCACGTTATAACTGCGACAAAAACGTTGCTTTAAACCCCACAATGCGCTTGTGTGTTTAATGTCTAACTACAAATCTACTAACGAACTATTTACTCATCCTGTGTTTGGTGCCGTCTTGTGATGTCACAACACTCTGGCCTCTCATTGGTGGACTTTAGATGAGCGTCGCAGCAGCATTCACAGGGATTTTACACGATTTCGGAACCAAATATGGAAACCATGACCACATCACATAGGTTTTGTTTACTTAAAAAAAAATCAAAATATATTTTATACAAAGTTATCAATCTACATCTCCCTGAATTTTCAGAGGTAATACAGGTAAAGGTGTGACGTTGTGTATAATATATATTCGGATTATATAAATTCGGATGTAACTGTGCACCAGGATTAATGGAGCAGATCTAAAACCTGAAACCGCTGAGACAGTAAACACACCGGCATCTTTTTCTATCTGTCCATCAAAAAAACGGATTTTGTGTTTGATGATGAGATGATGGGAGGATGCATGAAAAGGAGGACAAAGATGGGGGAAAAAAAAAAGACACAGGCCAAACGGATGGTGATGAGGAGGAGGATGAGGAGGATGTTATTGTTACCCGCAGGTGCGGTCGCAGTCTCCTCCCGACGTCCTTTGCGTGAAGGCGTCTCCGCATTGTGTTCGAGACCCTTCAGCTCCGCGGCCTCGGTCAGCACGACGGACAGCGACAGCAGCAGCAGCAGCAGCAGGAAGGCGGCGGGATGCGGCATGGCGAGAGAGACATCACTGATTCCTCCAGCGCCACTTTTCCTTTCTCTTGTTTGGTGCTCCTGATGATGATGATGATGGTGATGATGATGTTGTTGTTGTGGGGATTTTGTCCCTCTCTCTCTCTCTCTCTCTCTCCTCCCTCCCTCCCTGCGGTCACGTCCACGGAGCGTTGAGGATGCGAAGATGCGGCGCGTCACGGTGCTCCACCAGCGTTACGTCATCGCGCCATCTGCTGGCCAATCACGAGGAGAGACGGGGTGGGGTTTTCCGGATATAAGGGTTTAAACATCACATGATCATCATCATCACAATGAACCTATCATAAACTATTAACTTGGTTTTAGTGCAGTATGTTTCCTGCTACTCTCCTAAAAACCAGATCAAATCTCTCCAAGGTGGACATGATGCCTTCAACCCAGGCTGTAGTCCCATTTCAGACAACAACCCCAAAGTTACCACAAATTTGCAACGTGTGCTCCTTCCAAAAACTTCCCTTAAACTCTGGTCCAAGATCTACACACACGATTTTATTAGAAAAAACGTAAAGGAAGGAAAGAATGATGAGTGAAGGAAAAATGAAGAACGAAGGTGCAGATGAAGAAAGCAAGGAGGAAAAGACAGAAAAAGACAGACAGAAGAAAGAAATGAATCAAAGACTAAAAGGAAGAAAAAGACAGCAGAAAGAGATACAGATGAAAAACAGAAATGAAGTTGATGTAGATCTTCTCTCACGCTCGTTGGAGGAATGTGAGTCAGGGAAAAGGTTTATTCAGTGTTCCAGTGTATTCATTAATCTGCTGTTCCTGTTATAAAGGTGATTAAGATGCAGTGATTAAACCAGGAATAACATGTTGCTCCTCCACTTCATCCACGGTCTCCTGCACCACCTTTCATCTACTCACAACATCTAAAATCTGATCATGGGGTAAAATATGTCTTTTGGTCCACATCATGCAGCACGAAAGGGTGGAAGAGTAAAATCCAGGATCAACAAAAAAAAAAGGCTTGAACTACTCTGTATGGCTGAAAGTAAGTGCACCCCAGAGATTGTGGTTCTGTATATGTTCTGTATAGAACATATTTGTCAATTGCACCAAAGCAACCCAAAGCTACTCCAGGATGATTGTGAAGGCTCTGAAGACACGACGTGTTGAGCTTGGAGTGGAGGAACTCTGAGCATCCGGCACAGAGCACTGAGCTTCAGCCACATCAAACTTTGGGAACTGGAGCTTCTTCACCTTCTAACTGAGTTCTCATTATGAGACAGTTGAGATGTTCAGCATGGACATATTTGTAGGTTTGCACAAATGTTTGGCTGTGTAGAGTTTATTTACAGCATCATTGAATATACACTTTATAATAAAATCAAGTTATACGTTTCAATCCTGTGTCTTCAAACATAAAAAAAACTCTTCACCCATATATGGACTTCCTGGCAGAGATAAACAGGTCATGTGATCAGTGGTGTATAGAAACGCTGAAGGTCAGAGCAGGTTTGAGTGTTTATGAAAGAAGGCAGCGGAATGCGTGTGATGTAACTCCGTACATCCAAAACTTTTTATTGTAATAATCGAGAAAAATGTGTAAGCAGGACGAACGCCGTTTTTTTTTCCTTTTCTCCCTTTTCCCCTCTCCCCACCTCCTTTTTCGAAAAGCAACATTCAGATGGACAACGGAACAGCCGACCATGCGCTCGCTCCCTCGCTTCGAACTCCGTTTAAAACGAATCCGTGTTATTAATAAACTAAACCAAAAAAAAAATTTTTTTTTTCCAACCATCTTTAATTATTAAATTTCAAAATCTCATCACCTTATAAACACCTACGCTGGTTAACATTTGCCTCGCTGACGATCGCACGTAGCTGGCTCGATCCAAAGCCCCGCCCACAGCCCAACCCTTAGCCCCGCCCTCATCCCGTTAGCGTGCATGCGAGTGCTCACAGCGAGCGACACGCCTCGAAGTCCTTCACGTCTCACTCTAATGTTCTGCAATGCGCTCGACATTTATTTAGATGCGAAACGAACGGAAAAATAAAAATTCTCAATCAAAAATCCTAAGGGAAGGTGACACACTGACACACACACACACACACTGACACACACCCCTGAGACGGGTGTATCTGCATATTGTGAAAGCCCTCGTCCAGGGCTGTGGACAGTTTTTTTTTTTTACGGCACCATTTGACAGGAAATAGAGCCGTTGTCATAGCAATGATTAAAACTCCTCCTCCTCCTCTTCATCCTCTAGGTCACCGAAGTCGATGGACGGCCTGTTGTCCTGCGTATCGTCTTCGTCGGATTCGGTGTAAGAGTCTGAGTGAAGGCAAGACGGAACAAATGCAATTAAATTCGTATAATAGAAATGCAATAAAAAAAATTGCATGCAGGAATGGGAAAAAAAAAAAATCCCGTTTTTAACACGCGGGTTTATACCACAGCATCGTCTCAGACTCGAATTTACAGGGTGGAGCCGGAAAATGGAAATTTTGGAACTAGGAGTCGAGTTGCCATTCCCTGGCATGTCGGAAATTGGTTTTGTGGAAACCAGAGCGAACTCGATATAATAGAACAGTAGAAAGCAGTAGAACTAATGGGTTCCTAAGCCCAGACATCCCGGGGTCTCAACTCCTAGTCCCGAAATTTCCTGCACCACCTTGAATTATAAATTTGAGGTCGACATATTTGTTGGTTTTGCCAATTCGTCACCATCGATAGTTGATAGCTGGAACTATGTGCAAAAATCCATAGAGGTTTGCAGTCATGTCACAGTGCGAGAGCGGCCTCTAGAGGCGAATCATTGAAATCACATGCTTTTTACACACAATACTGCATGCTGTACCTCATACATGTTCACAGTGTGTCAGGTAAAATTAACTTAAAAACTATTTTTATCCATATTATAGTACATTTAATTAAAACTCATACTTCTGAAGCACGTATTAACGTCAGGTAATGTTACAAATGGAATCTGACTCGAGCGTTACCCTCTCACAAATTCAAAGAGACGTGCTGAAAATGACAAATCGCTAAATATCTACACAAAAGTCAGTGTTGAAATTACATTTATTTTTTTTTATGTGACTAAACAGTACTATTTTACATGAAGGGTTTGAGTTTTTTTTTGGTAAAATAAGTTATCAACAAAATCCATCTTTCAACCTGTAATGCTCTTGCTCCAAGTTATGGTTTCTATAGTAACAGCTTAGTCATTGGCACTTGTACTAAAACCGTGAAAATGTGCTAAATGAAAAATATTTATTAATAAATACAATAACATAACGCTCTCAGTGCAGTCTCGCATGTAAAAGCAAACAGCATGTTGTGTAAGTGATCCGCCTCTAGAGGTCGCTCTCGGAAGCCAGGAAAAACTATCGGAATGGATTTTTGGCAGATGACTAATAGTTCCAGAGATTAAACATCGGTGAAAAACAATCTGCAAATCCAATGAATCGATCTGTCTTTATTTTACATCTATAACGAAACAGTGCAACCGTAAATGGATAAAAATTACAGGTCTCCTTTTTTTAATAAATCAAATCGCTGCCTAACCGCTGTGGCATAAGAGGAATAAAACACGCTATCGCTGATTATTTGCTGATGATTTTCCATTGCAAGTGTTTGATGTTGAAATGGTACTTACCCCCAAATCTAATGAGGATTATTTATTTTCAGAAAATGTACGAATTTTAAGGAAATTTAACCAACCAAATAAAACGTACTTTCAAGATTGTCCATGTGTTCGTGAAGAGTTCTCGCCAAGTTGAAAAACTGAGCGAGAGAGGAGGAAAACATGACTCTGATTTGGTCAAACATTCATTTGATATCAAACAAAAACAACAACAACAACAACAACAACAACAAAAAAAAAGACGTGTTAAATGTGGAGGAACGAGAGAAGGTGCTCACCCCGGCTTCATTGACCGCACCGAGAACGTCGGAGAACCTCTGCTCACACAGATGCAGCAGCACCACCAGGTAAAGGCCACAGCTGATGAACTCGTACTCCGACTAACACACACACACAGAGTTCAGTTCATCTTAGCGTTTTGAGATTTCAGCACAGAGATGTGAAGAGCAGAAGCTTCACTGCAGTCCTGTGCTTCCTCTTACCCGCTCGTGAGACCTGTAAAGCTCGTTAATGTCGAAGTTCTCAATGTTCAGGTGGAGCTTCTCCTTGCACAGCTCGCATGTAGTGATGGCCTCCAGGGTTGAGCCTGCAGAACCAACAAGTCACATGATCAAAAACCATGATCACAGAAGCACATAAATCTCTGCTCTCACCTTGATAACTCAGGACACATTCGGGAGCAGCTACAGCACGAGACGTGATTATTATAAGGGTGAGGGTTTTCAGGACCGGGATTTAAATCCCCGAAAAATAAATAAAGACCGAGTCAGAATGAAAAATTGATGTCTAGACGTCAGGAGAACTGACCGGAGCTGATCTTGGAGCGGAGCCACTTCTTGATGCAGTCCTGGTGAACGTACTGCAGGCTGCCTGTGCACCTGCATGGTTCTATGAGAGGGTTCGAGCTTGAAGTCTCTCCCATCTGACAGATCCTGCAAAGATCCCCTTCGTCTTCGTCCGAGTCCTCCAGCAGCAGGCTACCAACCGAAACGGAGAACGCGGTTAATGAGTCAGACAAAATCGGTGAGCTCTTTAAAAAGAATATACGCTGCAAGTTAAATGACATTCTGACCTCTCCTGAATCTTCCGGAGCTTCTCTGGATCTCTAGAAGGAGCAGGCTTCTCTTTCCCTTGGGCCTCGGCCAGATTCTGTCCATCCACCGCCGCATCCAATCCTATAATCACGTTCTGCGGCATCCGGAACAGAGGGCTGGTCATGACCCGGGTGATCCCAGGGTTCCGAGCAGGGATACGTGCAGCATCCTGCAGGAGGGAGGAGAGTCCAGAAGTTCTGCTCTGAGGAGCAGCCGTGGCTCCCTCAGACACGTCGTCTTCTTCCTCCTCTTCGTCCTCGTCCGCTTTTTCTTCCTGACTGGAATTTTGCTGTCCACCTTCGGGACTGCCGAGAGGGATGTGCGCGGACGAGTGGGCGTCCATGCGGGCGCTCTCGTCTCGTCCCTCTCTCCTGCGGCGCGAGAACAGCGGGTTGCAGCGGTTCCAGCTCAGCCAGGAGCTCCTCAGCTCCGTCTCGGCGGTTTCCCGCTCTCTGGGCGGAACCTGGGGTTCGCACGGAGGAACCTCCTCAGGCCCAGAGTCGAAGGACCTCGAGGCTGAACCCGATCCGGAGGCGGAGCTCGACTCCTGGCTGGAGCGCCTAGAGAACAGACGGGACAACAGACGTCTGGTTGTACTTCTGCCGTCCGAGTCGCCGCTCTCGGAGGAGGGGTTTGGCACAGGAGCATGGCTAGACGGAGGAGGGCTAGAGCTCCGTGCTGATAGAGGTGTGTAAGGAGATAAGCTCCAGGAGGACAAGGAGAACGGGTCAGATTGGGGGGTGGAGAATCGCGACGAGTCGCGGGACAGACGGGGACTGGGTTGGTAGTCGGAGACCAGCCTTTGCGAAGACGGGACAAAACGACGGCTGGAGGAGGTGCTGCTCTCCCTGCGGGATGAGGAGTACAGACTCTCTTTGGGTCGGGCTCCCTGGGCGTACGTGGAGGTCACGCGCTCTGGGCGATCTGAAGCACAAGACGGTAAATATTACACGTAGCTCGGGAGATGCTCCGATTCGAATATATACAGCTATACGCACACAGTGAGGAGGTCAGCGGCGTGGACCAGCAGCTGCTCTCTCCCAGACCAGACAGACCCGGCTCGGTCCTCTTCTCCACATCCCGGCGAGCCCACAGATCGTCTGATGAAGACGAGGAAGATGAAGAGGACCGGGACAGAGGGCTAAGGCTGGACTTCCACAAAGAATCTAGAGTTTTATGTCGTCAAACTTGATGTTAGAATACAGTCATTTTCCCCTGATGACATCACGCTGATGAATACTCAAATCTGATTGGCCGGATAGTTTTAATAGTAACAACCGACACGGGTATTTGTACAGTGGATGTGCAGCATAAACAAATATTCTAAAATATGTATAATTATAGACGTGGTGTTTTTTTTTTTTATGATATTCATAGAAGGAGTCTCCAGTTTTAGAGATTTCTAACAAACCATTTGGAGCTTTTAACTGGAAGTGAACACTTTACTACAATACATGGACTATTGTGGAATGAAAATGTTCAAAGTTTCATGCTCGGGTGTGAACAGTGTTTATTAGTTACATGTATATAAATAAAAGTGTTGGGTTGCCAGACGTGCCTCCTGTGTAGGTGCTGCTGGCTGTAGATGTTGAGGTTCTGCTGTAGGATGATCTGTTCGTGTACGAAAGCTTGGCTCGTTTCGACTCGTCGTCTTGAGCTGAACCGAGAAAACTCGAGTACGAACCTGATCCTCTCTCCGACTCCACCTGAGCACACGTGAGAAAACAAAAGAGAAAGAAAGAAAGACAGAAGGAAGGAATTAAGGCGTGACCCGGATTTGCATTCAAAGCAGAAAAATAACTCTGAGCAGCAACTGAACAAATCCTCCAAAAACAAACGGAGGTTGTGTATTTACAGGTTTGCTTCTTCCTCCGTAAGTGGACCCCACCCACGGGCGGTCACAAAGCGTAGACGAAGCAGAGGATGAGGAGGATGAAGAGAGAGGCATGGACATCTTCCATCTGGAGTGGCAGCTCTCGGATGAGCCGTAATCCCTGCTGGAACCCGGAATACGGGAATGGCTCTGAGAAGTAACAGGAATAAAAAATAAAAAAAATAAGGTTGCCAGATAAACCCTTCTTATTAAAACCCCTCTAAATGTTTTATTCCTCACAGATCACATTCTGTAGTTTTTATCCGTTTGATGCTGCAGAACGTTGTTCTGCTCTCATTTGCATGAAAACCGCAGGCGTTTCCTTAACCGGTCTCTCTGATGCACAAAACCAGCGTCATAAACATCTGCTTTCCATGGGTCAGATTTTGGTAGAAGATCTCCTGCTATAAAACCTACTGAACATGTTTCTGAGGAGATTTTTATTTTTTTTCCCCCACACCTGACTTTACTAAACGCCCTTGTGGATGAATGAATCTCTCAAATCTCCACAAAATCTAGTGGAACATCTTCCCAGAAGAGCAGCGCTACCAAACCTGCGCTCCACAAACTCCTGGTTTGATTATTTTGTGCGTTACACACGTTCGCTCTCGACTCCCCGCTCTCGGCTCGATTAGCTTCGGCTCTCGTGTGTTTCTTAGAAGCAGCTGAATAGCAGGCTATTTTAAAATAGTGGGAAACGAGTCTAAAAATAGAACTAAAAACAAGTCGTGATGGCGCTCTGCCGGCACGGCAGGCATAAAAATAAATAAATAAAATGTAAAAAATAAATCCCTGTGCCCCCGTGGCGAACACTGTTAACGCTGTGCTGCCGCGGCGAACACGTGACTTACGCGCAAAAAAAAGGACACCGAGTTCAAAAAGAGGTTCATGCAAATGACAAAAATAGCTGACAGGTGTTCAGTAGGACTCAAAACCGAGCGGAGAAATGAACTCGCACACCCTGAACTTTCACAACACGCTCCGATGACAGTCCTGCCTCGATCCTTATAATTATCCCTGCTCGCGGCAGAACGCCGACGACACGCCGCCTGACGTGCGCTGATCCGCCTCGCGCGCTCGCCATCTTCGTCGATCTGAAGTCCAAGCAAACAAAAGGCGCCGTGTTCACAGGCTAGACGTCAGACGCTTTGAAAGCAATTCCTGCATGTAGACGTACGGTGCGGACAAAAGTATCGGGACACCGGAATTTCAACAATGTGTGGTTCTTCTCATGATTGTACAGGACGCCTTTGAAGTTTTGCCTTCAATTGAACTCTGGGATATGAACCCGGCTCAGCATGACGATGCTCCGTGAAGATACGCTTATATACAGGGGCTGGATTTTGGTGGAAGATCTACATCTCCATAGAGGGGGGTGTGAGATTGACCCAAAAAAAATTATAATAAGATTTAATTTTATATATTTTTTCTTGAATTTTAGCAATTATTATTAATTTTTTATTCAATGGTTTTTTTTGCAAAGTGCTGTACACTAGCCTAACCTACTAGACGCTCCCTACCTGCGTCTGGATTCGGTTCCTACCTGACAGTCCGAGTCCAGCTTTCCCACGGCGCTCCGGCCGAAGCGCTCGCTCCCCAGCACGCTCCCTCTGCCGTAGAGCCGGCCGGCACTCAGAGCCGAGGAAGAGGAGGAGAAGGACGTGGGGGAGGACAGAGATGAAGAGCTGGAGACCGTGAACGGCATTCGGCGAGGCTTGGAATTCGAATCCATCGTTGAAGAGCACTGGAAGAGGAGCACAAATAAATAAATAAATAAATAATTACAAAAAATAATGCGCATTAAAATAAATAAATAAATAAAAAAAAAACAGCTCAGGAACAAAACTTCAACACTCTTCAGCGTAGGGTTTCGTGATCACCCATAATGCCGTACTGTTCGTCTTCGCCTTTAGTAAAACCTCTACCTTAAAGTGCAGCGGCGCTTTAGTGCTCCTTGTCTGTACACAAATTAGCTTTCAAACCTTCACGTTCCATCGACACCAATGCTCACGGAGTCTCATACATCCCTAACCGGCTCAAATCCTACAGCCGCATTCGGAGTCCAGTTGCGTTGAAAAGGGAAAAAAAAAAAAAAAAAAAAAATTAAAAAAAAAAAATGCAATTAAAAAAAAAAAAAAAAAAAAAAAAACAGCTCAGGAACAAAACTTCAACACTCTTCAGCGTAGGGTTTCGTGATCACCCATAATGCTGTACTGTTCGTCTTCGCCATTAGTAAAACCTCTACCTTAAAGTGCAGCGGCGCTTTAGTGCTCCTTGTCTGTACACAAATTAGCTTTCAAACCTTCACGTTCCATCGACACCAATGCTCACGGAGTCTCATACATCCCTAACCGGCTCAAATCCTACAGCCGCATTCGGAGTCCAGTTGCGTTGGTTTTCTATTAATATTGGAATATTTTTATTAATAACCGTAATAAAACAGTGTTCAAACCACCAGCAGCCTCAATACAAAGATTTCAGTTTACAGCCATTCTGCACTGATGACTCAGCAGGACACAAACACCACACTGTCTTCAAGATCTCATCAACAACCTTCTGTGACGTTATGTTTTAACAGTGTTTTATTTAAATCAACATATGTTTACGCTCATGACACCTTCACCTTTCCCTTCACCGCTAACCACCGGACCCACCATCAGCTGCTCTATAAATACCCCGCTTCACTCTGGTATCAAAATAGCACCAGCTCCTGCAGGTTAAACTTCTTCTACCTACTTTCCAAAACAAAAACGCTGCTGACTTCAAGTTTAACCTCCGCACTGTAGGAAAGCAGAAACCTTTCTCTAATGACCATGCTGACGAGATGAAAAATCAGCTCTGCACCGCTTCCAGCACTAGGAGTTTGGCTCGGTCGCTTCCGGAACCTTCTTCAAGGCCATGTTTAGACCTCAAGAGTTTTTAAAACTGTCCTGCATTACAGCTGCTGGACATTACTTACCCCAATGTTCCTCAAAACAACCAGCCACTGATCATCACCAATACCCCATAGCCAATCACTGACTACCATCATAACATACACCGACCAATCGCCTCCACCATTCTCCAACAATCATCAACCACCACTATACAGCCAATCACTGACCACCATTACTCCAACAGCCAATCACTGACCACCATTACTTCAACAGCCAATCACCTCCAATTTTTAGTAGACTAACAGACGTGAACAAAAGGAGTCTCCAGTGTCGATGTGTTCGGGTTCGAAGGCAAACGATCGAATTCTAAACACGTTCTAGCAAATCGCAACTTACACTCCTTTGATATACAAATAATTTGGAATATTAATTAGTATGCAAATGAGACGAGTGACGTCATCCTCGGGCGCCGTTTACCGCTTGCTTCGGTCGGTGCATTTTCCCCTGAAATTGCATCATAACACACACACACACACACACACACACACACACACACACACACACACACACACGGGTGTGGGATATTACAAAGCTTGATGTCAACACACACAAACACACACTTCCGTGTAAAACAAAGTGTCACATCCTGTGCTAGTTGTGTTTAAACACCCCATGAAGAGCTGAAACCCGGAAACTAGTGTTTAAAAATCACCTCCTTTGTATTTATTTATTTATATTATTTGTATTATTTAAAGTCAGCGTCCTTCACAAAATGTCCCTCACCCCGTCCAGGCCTGGTCTCGTCCACAAAATATAATCAGGGCCCGATTTCCTGATTTCAAAACACGGAATGTCATCACTCAATCCCACTTCCTTCCTGATTTATTTAATCATCTACAGACAAACAAACATGATCTTAAATCCTCCGATTAGATCATAATATCCCTTCTTTATTGTTTCCTGCATGAACTGAACCAGGGCCTGGCGTGACTACCATCAAGCAACACACCTCACAAGAGAATAAACACAATCATGTTCATGTTACACAACAAATCAACAATATCTTCTACTGCACATCAACGACATTTTGCAATAAAACCCTCAAAAAAAACACCGCGTGTATTTCTGTCTTTACCGAGCAAACAATCAGCAACTCTGCACCCCTCCGTTCACTTCCTTTCCCCCCGCGACAAATATCAACCCCCCAGCGGGCTCTGGAGCTCTCAGACTTCACCCTCCGTTACTCCGCGTCCGACTTTCCGTGTCCAAAAACGCGTTAAACCTCACATCAGAGTCTCACCTACGGATCTCCCGTCCGTCTGCTTTTAAGCCTTAATGGCGCTCCGTGTGTTGATATAGGCCAAGGTCACGTGACCCAAGCGGCTCTTCCTTTAGGAAACAAGAGCAGCGACGCCATCTTGTAACCGTTGATTGACGCGCGGTCCGGCCAATAGAAGAGCGCGGAATGGCACGCGGCCCGCCCAAACGTCACTCCGGCGTCCAATCAGAATCGGCGAATTTTGAGTCATTATGTTTTCAAGACGGAATAAAAAGTTTGTGTGAGGCAATAAAGGGAGCGGCAGGGTTAAGACAGTTTTCAAATTATATAAATGCGTATATATGGTAGGCTTGATGGTTATGGAGTTTGGATCTGAAGATCATGATCAAGTTACCATTTCTGGGGCCCCTGAGCAAGGCCCTCAACCACTCTGCTGATCAGTTGTCTCAATTAGGGCAGCTGCCAAATGGCTTATAACATTTTTATTTGTATATATATAAAGATTTAGAGGGTAAGTGCCACTGGGCTACTAATTAGCATGTTGGGGGTTCAAGCCCCACTCTTGGGTCCTAAAGCAAGGCCCCCCTGGAGCACTGTATCATGGTCGACCCTGTGCTCTGTGCTTCCTAACATTGCTGGGGTTTGCGACCAAAAAATTTCACTGTGCATGTGACGAGAAAATAAAGCACCTCCTGATATACGCTGATCAGCCAGAACATTATCATTAATATTCTGTTTTTCCCCTTTTGCTGATAAAACAGTCCTAATTCGTCGAGGATCAACATCTTCTTCAGCAGTTTCAGCTACAGGAGCTCGTCTGTAGGATCGGATCACACGGACCAGCCTTCGCTCCCCATGGCCCTGTCGCCAGTCCACCACTGTTCCTTTCTTTCCATGCTTCCCAGTGAGAACCACATATTTAGGAACCGTCCGTTCACACGGCAGTTAAAACCAAAAATTTCCAATTTGATCTAATGTCCGTTTCTCGTTTTTCTTGCCCCAAGTCTCTTCTGCTTGTTGTTGTTCTGAAGTAATGGTTTCTATCCCGTAATTTGGCCGTGAAGGTCTGACTCACGCAGTTTCCTCTGAACAGTAGATGTTGAAATATGTCGGCCACTTAAACTCCCAGAAGCATTTATGTAAATCGGTGGTTTCTGAGGCTGGTAATTCCAATAAACATATCTTATGCAGCAGAGGTAGCTCTTGGACGGTCTTCATAAAAGCCTGTTTCTTCATAGCATTTGATCGTTTTGGAGACTGCACTTGGAAATACGTTTAATTTACTGACCTTCATGTCCTGAAGTATTGATGGATTTTTTTCTCTTCTCTTAACTGAGTGTTTCTTGCCATAATATGAATTTGTACAGTAGCTCCAGTAGCACTAAAAGCGCTATTGACTCTGTACTCACTTTTTTCTCTGCACAAGACAACTGATGGGCTAAAACGCATTAAGATGCTCCAATGAACACGAGACAAAGCGCACCTGTGAACTGAAAACCATTCCAGATGCCTACTACATAGTTCCACATGTGTTCTTTCATAGTTTGGGTTTCTTCAGTATCAATGTACAATGTTGAAAATATAAAAAATAAAGAAAAAACAATGAAGGAGAAGGTGTGTCTGCCACTTGCACTCCGAGAAGCATTTATGTAATCAGTGTTTTTTGACACTGGTAATTCTTATCTTCTGCAGCAGAGGTAGCTCTAGGTCATTCTTTCCTGGGACAGGCTTTATCAGAGCCTGTTTGTTGAAAATTGATTTATTCCATACAAAACATTATGTGCATTTTTTATCAGTGTGTGAAAAACAATTATATATATTTATATTTATATATATATATATATATATAGTACAATCAATCAATCAATAAATCAATCAATATAACAAATAGTAGCCTGTATGTCACTTGAACTTGGTCGTGTGTTTTTAATAAATACCCCAAAATATCATTCTACACATTCAAATAATTCGATTTATATTCACATATTTGGATTATGTTCATTCATGTTCAAGTCTAAACAACGAGGATCATTTTTTGTTTATATTTGACATGATTCCCGGTTGCCAAAATGTTCTACCCAAATTTGCCAAACACCTTGGGGATAAACTGGAACTGTAGCAGGTGTGATAGTCAGGTGTTCACAAATTTTTGGATGTAAGGTGGCTAAAAGCAGATCTAAAAGCACTAAAAGAATATGTCTTACATTACATACCAACCCAAATATATAATAAAATATAATATTATATCAGCAGATCGATGTTAAACATGCTATAAAACTGTTGATTAGTTACTCTGGATAATAATTTAACTAGTCAAGGGGGCAAACATTTTCGCACAGCCCCAGTGAGTTCGATTAGCTTTCTTTGCCACCAGAGGGCGCTGTGTGTCGCGCTGCTTTCTCCAGACATATATACACGCACACACACACACACACACACACACACACACACACACACACACACACACTCATATATAGTATATATATATATAGACACACACACACACACACAAACACACACTCTGCTGCTCTTTGGCTTTGTGCTCGCATGGAGCCACATGGTATTTACCCCATCACTGAGTTAATTAGAAATGCTGCAGATGTGATAATGAGACATTCATTAGAATAATAAACATCAGTGCTATTGTATTCGAATCCTAATGCAATAACCTACACCGAGCCCCAATCACCGTCACCACGCTAATGATGTGCATGAAGAGTGTGTGTGTGTGTGTGTGTCTGTGTGTGTGTGTGTGTGTGTGTGAAGTCCACATGTCAGGGCTGAGGTCACAACCCGTTTCAGGGTTCAGGGTTTTGACTGCAGCAGAAACGCTTTAACCCACAAACCCGTCCTGCACTCCATCTCTCTGCTCCTCTAAAGCTCAAAGCTGCTGAGATGTCCTCAAAGTTAGTCTGATCACCTTTTTCTCCTTTCCGGGCAATTTTTGTTGGATTGTTAAGTTGACATTTTTTTTCCTTTCTTTCATTTCTCCTTCCATCTATTCTACTTTTCTTCCTTGCTACAGGGTTAATTGCTTTTTTTTTTCTTTCTTTCTTTCTTTCTTTCTTTCTTTCTTTCTTTCTTTCTTTCTTTCTTTCTTTCTTTCCATGCTGCTTTGTTCCTTGCCAGTTTTTTTTCTTTCTCTGCTAATAATTAATTATTTATTTCCTTTTTCTTTCTTTCATCCTTCCTTCCTTTTTACATTGTTAATGGTCTAATTTTGCTTTCATTTTTGCACTGTTCTTTCTTTCTTTCTTTCTTTCTTTCTTTCTTTCTTTCTTTCTTTCTTTCTTTCTTTCTTTCTTCCTTGACACACAGAAACATGAGTGCTAATCTGCACAGTTTTGCATCACATGGTTTTCAGAGTGATTGGGGAATGTGTTGGGCTCCTGGTCATGGATTATCAGGCCTGTGTGTGTGTGTGTGTGTGTGTGTGTGTGTGTGTGTGTGTGTGTGTGTGTGTGTGTGTGTGTGTGAGAGACACATATATGTGGCTAGTCCTGACAACAAGGATACTTAATGTGTGTTTGTTCTCTCTATCTCGCTCTCTCTCTCTCTTTCTCTCTCTCTCTCTCTCTCTCTCTCTCTCTCTCTCTCTCTCTTTCTCTCTCTCTCTCTCTCTCTCTCTCTCTGAGCTTGTAGGTGTGTGGTGTGGAAGCGAGAGTGCGCTCCTCTGCAGGAACACATGCTTTGAAGAAAACACAACAGCCTACACAATGTTCACAGAGAAGGAACAAATAAAACCCTGATGTTTTTTTTAATGAAGAAGGGAAGAAGAAGGGATCAGGGCCAGAAGTCAGCGAGCTTCAGATACGGCATGAGGAATGTCTGGCCTCCTTTTTTCCACACATGTGGTAATCACACAGGAATGCCTGGAGCCCACTTTGCTTTTTCCTTCTCTTTTCTTTTTTCTGCTGCCACACTCGCTCACCGAAGCTTTCCCACGCCATCCCCACCGAGTCTCCACATTCTCCAGTTCTTCCACTCTGGACTGGTACTTCCACAGCAAGCGATAAACACAAGGTCACATGTTCACTGCCAAACACACATAAACACACAAACACCAACACACCACACTTACATGTTCACTCCCAGTGTTCATCACATTCATCACACTCATCACACTAATTACATTCATCACACCAATCACATTAATTACAATCATCACACTAATTACATTCATCACACCAATCACATTAATTACAATCACACTCATCACATTCATCACACTAATTACACTCATCACACTGATTACACTCATCACATTCATCACATTAATTACAATCATCACACTAATTACATTCATTACAATCACATTCATCACATTCATCACACTCATCACATTAATTACAATCATCACACTAATTACATTCATCACACCGATCACATTAATTACAATCACATTCATCACATTCATCACACTCATCACACTGATTACACTCATCACACTAATTACACTCATCACATTCATCACACTGATTATACTCATTACACTCATCACACTAATTACAGTCATCACACTGATTACACTCATCACATTCATCACACTGATTATACTCATTACACTCATCACACTAATTACAGTCATCACACTAATTACACTCATCACATTCATCACATTCATCACACTGATTATACTCATTACACTCATTACACTGATTACCCTCAGCACATTCATCACACTCATCACACTGATTATACTCATTACACTCATCACACTAATTACACTCATCACATTCATCACACTCATCACACTGATTATACTCATTACACTCATCACACTAATTACAGTCATCACACTGATTACACTCATCACATTCATCACACTCATCA
>MU562415.1:6757464-6779964 GCA_024362625.1 Silurus asotus
CCGCCCCCCCCCACACCGCCCCCCCTGCGTGATGATGTCATCGAGTTACAGACGTTTTATATGTTTGAACAGCGTAATTATCATCATTATATCTGATTCAACAGCATGTTGGGAGCAAAGCAGACTGCTGATTGTGCGTAATTAACCGATAATAACTCATTAACTACAGAAAATAAAACTTTACATAAGTATTACATGAATAAATATTAAATTCATATTGAAAATTGTTTCATTATTACGCTCTTATGGGAATCGACGAAGCACCCGATCGATCTTTTTACGGAGAAGAAAGACGTCTGGTGCGCTGAGTGAGACGGGAGCAGGAGGGGAACGTCTGGGGAACTGACCACCGTTTTCAGTATCCAGATCGCTTTATTATCCAATATAAATAAATAAACAAACAAATAAATAAATCATTGTAATTCTGCATTAAGGGCCGAAGCGAAGGCTCTGTTGATTTATTGTTTGCATTGTCATTTCTTCTTTATGGTCTTTTTCACGTTCTTCCCCACGCAGCCTCGTGTTCTTAGGTGGCTTCGATCCGAATGAGGATGATCAGGGAGTTTGGGTTTATCCTCAGGTTTGTGATCATGGCGACCAAAGCCGCATTGTGATGATAAAAAGCGTTCTTATAACGTGTTTCAGTTGTCATCCCTGCTCACGTGAAAACCTTATCTCACGTCACGATTAAATAGTCTTTAAAGTCGGATCGGTTTCATCAACGCGAGCGGTTTAGAACGTCGAGGCGTCTCGGGCCGGGTTCTTCTTTTTCCCCACTTTGTGAACTTAGTACGCTCTGATTCGCTCACGTGTGCCGACGTGTGTCACGTACTTTTATTCGGAATTGTGCTTTTTTTTTCCAACACGGAATTTTTTGCCTGTGATGTGGAGGTGAGCCGTTCACTCTTGCATGTCTTTGTCTGGATGTGTGCTGCTGTGAAAAAGAGAGAGAGAGAGAGAGAGAGAGAGAGAAAGGGAGGAAAAAAAAAGCTGTGAGTGCAGGGGAGCAGATGTTGAAGCAAACATCCTGACGCGATGCTTTTCTCTTGTGGGAATGCCGCCTCTTCCTCCTCCTGCTCCTGATGCATCGACTTGACAGCTGCTTGATTTCATGGAACCGCTAAGAAGCCATTAGCGGTATCAGTGAATTGAAACGGAACAGTCTCACCCACTCTCTTCTTCCATTAGAAATGTGTCTATTGTTGGCTTTTTTTTCTTTGTGTGTGTGTGTGTGTGTGTGTGTGTGTGTGAATGAGTGAGTGAGTGAGTGTGTGTGCGTGAGTGTGTGTGTGTCGCAGCTGAGCACACAGAAGAAGACCTCTAATACACTCGCGCTGTTTCCTTTACTGCGAATTAGGGAGAACAAATCTGTCAGGACCTGTTTGTGCTGTTGGGGTTTGAAGGGATCTCATACTGTGCTCTGTGAAGCACACCCAAAAGCCACGAAAAAACCTCTCTGGCTGTGGCGGATATTAAAAAAAAAGAAAGAAAGCGAAGGGAAAAAAACTGTCAGTGTGGCCTAAGAGCCGGAGCGAAGTATCTGCCTCGCTCCTTCAGAGCAGGATGTTGTTTTCCTGTCAGGATACGGATAAAGTTAGGCCTTTTTTTTTTTTTTTTTTTTTAGAAAGAAGACGCCCTCACACCCCTCCGGCGTCCAGGAATTAGCTCGGTGAATAAAATCCTGGTTGGTAAGCTGATTAGCGGAGGGGGGAAAAAAAAACGTAGAAGTTTGCCGGAACGGCAGTTTTGCGTGGTCGCGGCATCAACAATTGGATACGCGCGGTAATCTAATCCCGGAGTGGTGATAAGACGGGTGTGTGAGGGAAGATGTGTGCAGCGAGAAAGCCGTTGAACCGCTTTGGCTTGCTGTGTGTGTGTGTGTGTGTGTGTGCGTGTGTGTGTGTTGATAGCCCGAGTCACACTTGTGGTTCTCGTAACTCTTAAGAAAACGACAAACAAATGTGCAAGTGCAGCGGAAGGATCCAGAACCTAAACAAACCTGAAATCTTTCGCTAACACGCTTTGCGCCATGTGGCGAGGTCCGAGCTGGCACACGGGCCGAGCGACAGATTTAAGGCACAGAAACCGAAAAATTAGGCCAAGCCGAGTGAGTTGTGCTCGACGGAGCGAGAACTGATGGGAAGAGACGGGCGAGGGCACGACGCTGCTGGGCTTTTTCCTCTTTTTTCCCCTCGTGCACACACACACACACACACACGCGCGGCTTCACTTCGCGTTATCGCCATTGAGCATGTGTGTGTGTGTGTGTGTGTGTGAACAACCGAACTGACGTTTAAGATCACACGTGTAACCGTTTCA
Organism: Silurus asotus; assembly: GCA_024362625.1. Taxonomy (NCBI): domain Eukaryota; kingdom Metazoa; phylum Chordata; class Actinopteri; order Siluriformes; family Siluridae; genus Silurus; species Silurus asotus. The sequence goes on from MU562415.1 coordinate 6,759,784, forward strand.
CGGTGAATAATCATGCTATTTGAGCATCTCCACTTGCTCTTATAAGAAGCTCCACTCTTCTGGGAAGACGATCCGTTAGATTTTCTGGAGATTCCTGTGAGACTTATTCATCCATCAGGGTGTTAGTACTGATGCCGGGGAGGTGAGGAGGCCTAGGGTGCAGTCAGCATGAAGAAATTCATCCCAAAGGTGTCGAATAGGGTTTCGAGCTCTATAGCAGGAGATCTTCCACCAAATCCGAATCATGGAAATCACGGCATTGTCATGCTGGAACAGGTCTGGATCTTCACGTGAGGGGAGAATTTGTTGTTTCAGCAGCCGAAGACACGATCCAGTTGGACGTTTTCAACAGTTTAAGGAAAGTAACGTGTCCCCAATAGTGTCCAGATATTGTGTCTTCAGACCAGAACATGAAACGATGTCGAAAGTTCAGAGGTCATTATAAAACTTTATAATGCAGCACAGAGGTGTAACGAGACGTATGAAGATGTCACACATCAGGAAGTTGGCCTCGTGGGTCGGAAAACTTTTTCCGAAACGTTAAGTTTATGAACCCAAGATCGGACGAGAACCCAAGACTTGATGAACAACTCAGAACGTAGATGTAGCTGTAAACGTATCGCGCGATCGACTCCACACTGTTTAGTTTTTCCGACGTGAGCGAATCACGTTAATTGCGCCTGGAACCCGGCGCTCCTCGTTACCAGAGGTGCAGCAGAAACGCCGCCCTCGCGAAACTTCCCCCCTGCGCTCACACAGCTACAACCTCGTAGTCTTTTTCTTTTCTTTTTTTTTTACCTCTCCACAATAAAAAAAAAAAAACGGCAACGATGCGCAAGGGCCCCGACTTTCAGTTGCAGGCAATTAGCTGCTTTCTCGCCCCGGCGTCTCCTGGGCTTCTATTTATCATTCAACGTGAGAATCTCCTTGACGGAACCCAAGGTTATTTTTGTGTAGGCAGCCCGGGTTCTTGTTTTTTTTCTCAGACAAGGTGAAAAGGTTGATTCTTCCCTGAAGAAAACGGCAGGAGAGCTAAACGAGCAGCAAGCCGCAGTAACGTCTCTCTCTTTCTCTCTCTCTCTCTCTCTCTCTCTCTCTCTCTCTCTCTCTCTCTCTTTCTCTCAGTCTTTTTTTCTCGTTATTATCCCCGTTTCTTGTTTTCGGGGAGGAAGTTTTGCGTTTGTGCGCAGCCGGGTTTGTTTGTGTGTTCGGTCTTTCTTTCTTTTATTGCGCTATCTGGTTAATCAGCAATGCTGATCTCGTAGTTTCTGGTCACACACACACACACACACACACACACACACACACACACACACACAGGGCAGTCGTTGTACTTTTATTTACCGTCTCTCTTTCTCCCTGCATTCTCTCCCCTACCCTTCCTAAACGAAGCTTCAGAGGGACGATTTGACTCTTTTTTTGTGTCTCTCCGGTGCCGTTTGTCCTGCCATAGTATTACTCATTCGCCAGGCCGAAGCGCTCGCCTCGTCTCGTCTCGTCTCCGCTCCGCTCACACACTCCCGAGTCCCCGCTGAGATAATGGAGGCCGCGCTGGAAATGCCAGTAGTTTGGCCTATTTGTTCGCCTGCTTATCGCTATATTTGCATCCCAAGCAGAAATAGCAGAGCGTCGCAGGAACGACAGGAACGCCGGCTCCTCCTGCGTGGATGGGTGGATGGATGGAGGGATGGATGGAAGGGGAGGGGGGGTTCAGGGAGAAAAAAAAAAAAAAACAAGCGGGAGGAAGAGAAATGAGATGGGATTTTTTTTTTTATCCTGGCGCTTTTTAGATGAGCAGAATTTACTGCACTGAGACAGCTGTCTGCAGGACGTGCAGCATTTGACCCCCTCCTCCTCCTCCTTTCCCTCTACTCCTTCAACTCCAATCCACACACACACACACACACACACAGAGGGATGCTTGAAGACACTCCGAGATTGTGCTTGTACAGCCCCCTCTTATTTATTGATCCAGCTGCATTTAAAATCTGGTCACTGCTGCCACAAAAGCCTTTTCGTTTTAGCTGCGCTGGCACACGCCGCCTCGGCCAGCCGGCTTTATTTATTTATTTATTTATTTTCCTCCCTCTCTCTTGTTGCATTTTTAATTTCCAAGCAGACGCGAGAACGAGCGGTAGAACAGAACAAAGCACCGAGAAGCTTTCAGGGCCACACCGTGTTTACAGGCTTCGGTCATATATAGTGCGCTCAAGAGATTCAGGTGACATCCGTATGGACCGAACGCTCCGGTTTTCCAAGATATTATGAGAATTAAGAAAAAGCACTTGAAGCTGGCTCGGCATGAAGCTGGAGGAAAGATCATCAACGTCCGACAAAACCTTTCCACGGGGCTTCTTAGAATCCCAAATGCGCTCTGCCTACAATTACGATTTTAGTTTATTTAAAAAACGTAATGCTTTTTACCCATTTATAGTTACTTCCAATGTTTGGCGGAAGCTCCGAGCGTAACCCTGTGTCCCAAACTCGACCCTAAAAAACTAAACAAAACGGAAACTGGAGATTCCTTCCTCCAAAAGTTTTGCATAAAAGTCTTACACAGTTTTCCACACTTCCTTTTATCTCCCTCATTAAAATACTTACGATACTCGATGCGATATAATATTGCATACATCGTTACTATAGAAACGATACAAACCTGTGAACCGGACCGGAACCGGCGCAAACCGGACGGAATTCATTTCTCCATGAGGTAAAAACGGATTTCCTTAATAAAACGCTTTCCTAAACACCAAATCTCCATAACACTCCTAACCATTCTCCCGATGCTAACTCGACGTAGCAGGAAGACAGCTGTCTGTCTGACGGGTTCATTAAGGAGACGAGGAGTTTCTCCGTCGTTATGTACTATACCGTATACATTTTTTATCCCGAGCAGAAGTGTGTATGAATTGTATGAATCCCAAGCAGAAGTGTGTAACGTGTGCGGCCGCACGGCAGGTAAACAAAGATGTATTTTTAGCTGTAGCGCGGCTAACCCCTGAGGTCGAACCCGAGCTCCAGAGCACAAACACACGTCTCGCGGATTATCGCGGGGCCGAGCGAGCGCGCTTCAGTGCTGCACTTTAAACAAAAGATGTCCAGATTGAAGGGTGGGATCAGGGGCCTGTAATCCAGGCTTGTTTGTGGAGTCCACACACCCTGGATTAGGCCACGTGTTTCAGACACCATGCAGAGTTATCTTTCTCTCTCACACACACACACACACACACACACACACACACACACACACACAGACAACTAGTCATGTTGAGAGTGACGTGCTGTGGTTAAGGCCACGGATCTGAAAAAAGCACAAAGGATGCCATTTGTGTGATGGGTGTGGGTTAGTGTGTGTGTGTGTGTGTGTGTGTGTGTGTGTTTGTGTGTGTGTGTAATGTACACGGCCGAGTTCATCTCCATTGCCTGAAGTGAAGATATGTGCTATGCTTTGCTTTTTAAAACTCAGGTGTAAAGCTCGTCTTTCTCTCTCTCTCTCTCTCTCTCTCTCTCTCTTTTCTCTCTCTCTCTCTCTCTCTCTCTCTCTTTTTCTCTTTCGCCCAATACATAAAACCTCGGCTGTAGAATTGTTCTGTAACGCGAGAGCTGCGTATGACTCAGATCCACCAGATAACACAGCAAGACACAACGAGCTTTTAAAAGGAAAAAGTTCAGGAGAGGAAAAAAATTCAAATTCGGGGTCTGACGTGTGCTTGCTTTTTTTTCTTTCTTTCTTTTTTTCCCCAATACTACACCATTCAAAATGAGACGTAAGACTTTAATGATTGTAGATGAAGGTATTCTGTCTCTTCTCTCACTTTTTTCTCTCAGAAAGTTGGGAAAGAGAAGCGCTATCTGCCCTCTTTGCCATACATGAGCTTACAGAAACCTGTGATTGGCTGGTTAAATGGGTGAGTATGGGAGGGGGTCTGGGTTAGGCCCCTCCCTCCTAGGTTGACTCATGACAGATTGTATCATGGTCGGAGCTCCTGAGTCTCTTTGAATTGCGTTACGTCGCATTAATATACAGGTAGTCCCCGAGATACATGCGTTCTAATGACACCATGGTAACTTGAAAAGTCGAGACATGGCCTTGCCTACACAAGTATGATCAGTATGAGGTATTATGATGTCATTAGATAATGACTTAATTAATTTCGGCAATTATTTTAGTATAATCCTCCTAAAGAGACAATACTATGGAAATGAAACGTGGATATATTTGATCCGTCCCCAAATCAGGCTCTGGATCCAATATAAGGTATACGTGGATGGGATTGGAGTCGTGTCCATCCGGGGGTTAAAACGTGTCCGTCCCGGGGTAACACTTGTCCGTCTGGGGGGAAGACGTGACCGGTGCAGTACCATTAGGAGCGACAGGTTTGACAGCGAGCTCCGTGTGCAGCCCTCATCCATAATTAAAGCCGTCACAGGAGGAGAACGTGGTGTAAGGAGTGCAACTCGATCTGTACAGGCGTATAAAAAACACCAGGCAGTACTTTCAGGTACTTTCAGGTACTCTCAGGTACTCTCGTGGACTCTCGGGTACTCTCGGGGACTCATCGAATGCGATGGACGAGGACGGAAACGTGGTGCGTCGCCGTAGGTTAGCGCAGAGCAGGCTAATCTCAACACGCCGCAGGAGCAACAGGAAAGTCACTAGCTCATCTTGTTCAGCTCGGGGGAAGAGACCATTTATCCATCCATCCATCTATTTATCTATCTATCTATCTATCTATCTATCTATCTATCTGTCTGTCTGTCTGTCTGTCTGTCTGTCTGTCTGTCTGTCTGTCTGTCAGACAGACTGTCAGACAGACAGACAGACAGACTGACTGTCTGTGCATCTATCTACCTGTCCATCCATCACTGTGTGTCTCTCTCTCTCTCTCTCTCTCTCTCTCTCGCTCTCTCAGGACACATGTCAGTGTCTCGTCACGCCTTGCTCCAGCTCGATACTGCCTCACAGCATCGACACGCCGATCCTCTTCCGCACTAACGCCTGGACACTAGGTTTCATCCTACAACCGGAGTTTCCGGAAAAAAAAACCTCCCGGGATGTGGATATGAACTTATCACGTACATATTATACATTTTGACATCCGTATCCAGAGAGACTTACATTTATCTCATTCACACAGCTGAGCAGTTATGGGGTTGAGGGCCTTGCTCAGGGGCCCAGCAGTGGCAGATTGAGTGGCTGGGATTTGAACTCAACACCTTAGGATCCTTATACCTTAAGCGCAAAGCTACCATTTTAACCCTAACCTCTCCAACTCCTTTTCCCCACCCCCTTCCTCCGTAAGCCACGCCTTCCAGCTTCCCACTGTATCAGTATCGTAAATCGCAAAGATGAAAGTATTGGGTTTTTTAATACGAGCACATCAAAAGCTTAATGCTTTTAATCGTGAGAAAAAGGCAGCGCCGCGATCCCTCCTCTCGTCTTCCTTTCAGCGTAATCACGCCGACCTTTACTTTCACCGCGCGCTTAACATCAGCAAATACGCCATTTACTTTTTTTCATGCTTTGTAATTGGGCGCTTTGTAAACCAACCTTGGGTTTGGGAAATAATTAATCATTTCGTATTCATTCCGAGGTCACGTTCTCACTTTTTCTCACGAGCCGCAGATTCTCCGAGACGACCAGGCTCGCTTTCCGTCCGATCCAGAGAAACGCAGACTTTTTTATTTCTTTTTCTTTTCAGAGATACACAGTTCAGTTCATCGCTGGTTAACGGAAACGCGTCTTTCGCCTCAGTGTAACGTTTCACCACCCTGAGAAAATTCTTCTGAATTCAGAGAAAGCTTCGATTCAGGCTTGAGTCCACCGGCTTTCGACGAGAAACAAAAGCGAAACCACGTCATTTGACTGTTGAAGTTTCTTTTTCAGCTTTTCGGAGCTTAAGTGGCATCGAAAGTTGTACCGGATTCAACCATATATAACGTATGGTGAACACGTACGTGAAGCAAAAACGTGCAGTTTAACGGCGAGGTCCACACGAGCCAAATCTGGAGATCATGTGGATTGTTCTCTGAGGATCGTTATGCAGAAGTTGCTGAAAGGTTTCGACATTTTCGGGGGTTGAGCTCGTCGATGTTCTTCGTTTCTTGAAGCGTGCGTGCCCCTGAAAACACCTCGACCGACTCATCGCAGCGTCACCGTGTGTCGAACGGACGTCGTGGGAAACGTCTCTGAGGCAGATTCACGCAGAATTCCACGCTCGCTCTTTCTGACATGCTGTCCGAGATAAAATCGCAGACGTGGTAACGCACGTGGTCAGAATATCAGCAGGAACACCATCAGTCTCGAAATCTGTCCGTTTACGTGATCGGTTCCTTCGCTTCCTGTTTTCTCTCTCATGCTCATGCTGATCAGTTGTTGCTGCTGAGGATGTAAAGAAGCACACTGGAGGTCTGGAGCTTTCACACCTTCTCACCTATATGATAACCGTAGCACAGAACATTCTCTATAACACACACACACACACACACACACACACACCCAGGGGCATTTGTGAGCGTGGATCAAATGTAAAAACCCTCTCGGATTAGACTAAGGGTGCTGTCTAGGTCTGGGGTCGTGACCCAACACCCTACACCACCTCAGTTCACGTCTTAACGCTGTACTGCTTCAGGTTCTGCACCCTGACTCTGTAAAACTCTCAAAACAGCGGCTCGATTCTTCCGAACGAGCCCGGAAAACCAACACTCATCGATCACGGCTGCTTACGCGTCCGTGTTAAGCCCCCGAGGGAGAACGCCGTCGTTCTGCCACTCGGTGTTTGCTCGAGTGTTCGTTTATTTTTTATTTTTTTTAAAGAGGGGGATTTTTCGCCATGGTAACTGACAGGGTGATGGAGATGTGGATTGCGGTGATGACGGACTAAAGTTAGTCTCCTGCATGAGTGTGTGTGTGTGTGTGTGTGTGTGTGTGTGTGTGTAAGTGTTTCTGTTTGAGGCACGGCGGATGCGTAGGCAGCACGGCTGACCTTCACGCTGAAATCTCAAGGCCTGTTCGTGAAGCTCTGCTGCTCCACTTCTCCTCTGCTGGACGGCGCTGGTGCTAAAGCCTCCATCACATCTTCAGTGTGTTGAATGATTTCCAAGAACTTCCAGACCCCAAAGCTTAGCCCATTTTCTTCTTAACTTACCTCTGACACTGGAGACCCCTTTCTCTAAATCCATCCCCTTATAGAAAGTTGGCTTCACCTGTCCGAGCTGCTTTTAGGAGAACTTCAAGGGTTCCTGAACAATCAGAATCAAGATGATTATAGGTATTTCCTATAATTTGAAAGTATATGTCGCTGATTGACTGTTTGTGTGTGTGTGTGTGTGTGTGTGTGTGTGTGAGGGGGGCCCAGTTTTCCAGACTCTGTTCCCTCAGCCGGAAAACCTTAAGTGAGTCCTTCATTATCTAGTTTATTTGTTTGCTGTGATGTGTTTCGCGTTCAGGGTTTTGCGCGTGAAACGCGTTCCAGATGTTGCGCAGTTGCAGGCGGCCGGCCGAGCCGGTGTTTGTGCTTTTTTTCTTGTTTAAGTACAAATGGCTCTCACATGTGGAGCCACCGCTGAGATCGTCTTTCTTTCTTTCTTTCTTTCTTTCTTTCTTCCTCGCTCGCTCACTCTTTCTCTCTCGTGCCTGCTCTCCTCCCCTCGGCCGCATCTGGCGTTCATTTTCAGAGAACTTCAAAGGTGAACAGGGGGGAAAAGCGAAGACACGGAAATGAGCGGAATATTAATCCAACCGCGTCGTCCCGGCTCGGGGGTGCCGGCGCTGCCTCGGCTCCCACACGCGTGCAGAAAAATTGCCGCCGTGGCACCGCGTTCATCCTTCATTCAGCCGAGGACAGTGTGTGTGTGTGTGTGTGAGAGTGAGGGTGTTTGAGAGAACAAGAGAAGAAGAAAGAGTGGGAGAGAGAGAGAGAGAGTGTGGTGTGTGTGTGTGTGTGTGTGAGTAAGTGTGTGTGTGTGTGTGTGTGCGTGTGTGTGTGTGTCTCCTCTCTCCTGTTAGTGTGTGAGTGATGAGCCGCAGAGCAGGCGGCTGAGGCCGGAGCTGCTCTCAGATGGGGCTAATTATCTGGTGGCCATTTTAGAGGAAGTGTTTACTGAGATGAGAAATGGCAGGATCCTCTTTTAAGGCTCCTTTTTTCTTGATCTGATTCAAACACACACACACACACACACACACACACACACACACACACACACACACACACACTCTGACCACCATCATTTGACAAAAGTAAATGCAGAAACAAGAAGGCAGATCTATCTATCTATCTATCTATCTATCTATCTATCTATCTATCTATTTATCTATCTATCTATCTATCAACAAAACCTTACAAAATCTGTCTCCTTAAAAAAGCAAAGCACGGCCATTTTTTGCTTTTCTCGCGCAGCCGAGGTGAGAAGAGACAGGCCTGCAGGCCTCGAGACACACTCGAGACAGAGAGAAAGAGGAAGTGAGAGGCTTTGAGCTGAGAAACAATCTGACGAGGAGATGAATCACTGCTGTTTGGGGTTCGGTTTCCTGCACCGGGACTCTCCGAAATTGTCAGGACTTGCCTGTTTTTCTCCAAAGGCTTTAAAGATGGCTGCTTCCATCCTAAAAGTCCTGTAGAATCACTTGTTTCGCTTTTCCAAGGTTTTTTTTTTCCAACGTGCACGAGTACGGCCCGCTCTTTGGCCCGATCGCCTTTTTTATATCTTCTCCGATGGAGAAAAGCAAACCCGTCTCGGAAGAAGAAGGCGTGAGGCTCTGTAATCGACCCGGCGCGTGTACGTTCGGCGCGCGTATAAGATGATCGGCACGGCCGATGCGCCTGCCATTATCTCCACGTCAGAGCTGTCATTACTCCCGGCGCCGCTGTAATCCTCTCTGCAGCGATGCCTCGGCTGTCCTCGTGTCCGATTCACGTTCTTTTTTAAAGCGCAGACCCGCAATATGGCTGAAGAAACACGTGATATATCGTCTTGTTTTTTTTTTTCTTCCTCCCAACTAGTACATGAAAGTAATCTTCACAGTTTGACCACAAAGCCAGACTTGCTCCGAAACTCCCACACTTCCTCCAGCCTCGGGGCTTTCTTCATATTTAACTTCCTCCGTTTCTCTCGCATGATATTGTTCTCTCATTAAACCGCGATTAGCTGCAGGTGCGCGCACGTGAACGTGTAGCCGGTGGTGATGCACTGAGACACCGGCCCCAAAGTCCAAGGAGATCTGGTGTACGAACACTTAGGCGAAGGTGGTGATTGGGTGATTTTAGTCATTTTTTTATCTCTAGACGTAGAGTCCAGGCGTCTAGACGTAGAGTCCAGGCGTCTAGACGCAGCACCGGAGGTCATAATGATGATCCGGTGAAAATTAGCTTAGAGACCCTTTCAGTATGACACGAAACTGGATGAATCGAGCGAGCGTAAAGCAAACACCAAAACCACAGGCAGGCAAAAGACAAAAGAGACTGTCTGTGTGTGTGTGTGTGTGTGTGTGTGTGTGTGTGTGTGTGTGTTTTGCGATGTATTCCATGCCATAAGGTTTTGTTAGCGGGTTATAGTTGTAGGAGGAATTGGATCAGGTCCAACCACACCCCCTTTATCTCGTCCAAGACAGAGCGTCACGTGAGAGACGTGGAAAAGTTTCCCATACGGGCCAAACCGGAGCGGACCGGCGCACCTTCACGCGAAACGAAACCGCGCCGTTGATATAAGGTCACGCAAGAGCGATACTTTTCATGTTTTTAACCTGGAATGACGCACTGAAACGTTCCCTTCTTGCGTGACCTTCCAGACGCCCACAAGAGCAAACGTGTCTCCGCCGTGCGACGTCGTACCGCTAACCGAGCGGCCTCGAGCGGCGCTTTTAGCTCCTCCTTTCTCCCGATTCAGTTCCCAAAAGCACGGTTCCAGCTCTCTGTGCCGAAATTTCCAGCGCTTTATTTGTAACTTGTGGAAAATTTGGAACTGAGTCACAAAGTGTGTGTTTGTGTGTGTGTGTCGTGTTGTTTGCATTTGTTTTTTTTTTTGTTTTGGGTGTGCGTCTGGCTTTTTTTCCCTTCTTCTTTTGGCCTCACTTGTTCATAGATTGTGTGTGTGTGTGCGTGTGTGTGTGTGTGTGTGCGTGTGTGTGTGTGTTTGTTTGAGTCGATGTTGCTGATTGTGAAGATTGTAAAATATATCTGTTCTCTGATAAACACACAATTGCGTGAAGCATGCACATACAGAAACACAGACAGAGAAATAGACTGCGTGTGTGTGTGTGTGTGTGTGTGTGTATGTGTGTGTGAGAGAGAGTGTGTTAAGGCCGTGAGAAAACCGGAGAGGGCTGGTTCTCTCGGCATGTGCGCTAGGAAAAATCATCCCACACACCCGGAGACTTAAGGGCTGACTATAATTCCAACAGGTTTAACAGGAAAAAAAATGGAACTGGGAGTGTGTGTGTGTGTGTGTGTTTTGCCCCACATGTGTGGGCATGTGGATGTGTGTGGATGTGTGTGTGTGTGTGTGTGTGTGTGTGTGTAGCTTATGCCACAAGGTCTGGGTGCAAACATCATGGTTTTTCACGGTTTGACCACAAAGGCGAAACTTGTTTTTGCCAGTTCAGTCCCTTCAGGCTACAGGCCTCTGTATATTTAACTGCTTTTGTCTCGAGCTCGTCTCGTCTCGTCTCGTCATGTGATCATCCAAACATGCGAAAAATCTTGACTCTGTCTCTCTGTTTCTCTCTCTGTCTCTCAGGTGGAAGAGCAGTGATGTTAAAGAGCTGAGGACACTCTCCACACAGTGAGTACCAGTAGATCTACTGGTCTTTCTTTCTTTCTTTCTTTCTTTCTTTTGGAGGTGTTCCTCTCCTCGTCTTCCTCGTCCCTGATTCGTTTTGGCATTCGCAAATTTTTCAAGGAAAAGTGAAAAGAGGGGTGTACCTGAACTGTGTGTGTGTGTGTGTGTGTGTGTGCGTGTGTGTGTGTGTGTGTGTGTGTTTAGTAGTGTCTGTTAGTTAAGCATCTGGTCACACAGGATGTGTCTTCCAGGACGGGACACGCCCCTTGAAGGAAAATGTAACGTCCCGAATGGGATTCAGACAAAAATGCTTGAGACACAGAAAGTAAAACAAAACCATCCAAAAAGAGCTGATGTGGATTTGTTTTTAGTTTTTTTTGGGAGGATGTTGAATTTCCGCACACGTGATATTTTTTATTTTTTTTATTTTTTAATGTACGTTTTTTTTTGTTTTGTTTTTTTTATTGTGTAATTTGTCAAAGTAGCTTTCTCTCTCTCCTTCCGTTCATCCTTTTGTTGATTTCTGACAATTTCTTTTCTTATTTCATTCTTTCTTTTCCCGCCATCCATCTATCCATCCATCCATCCATCTATCCATCCATCCATTTATCCATCCATCCATTTATCCATCCATCTATCCATCCATCCATTTATCCATCCATCCATCCATCCATCCATTTATCCATCCATCCATCCATCCATCCATCCATCCATCTATTTATCCATTCATCCATCCATCCATCATCCATTTATCCATCAATCCATTAATCTATCCATCCATTTATTCATCCTACCATTCATCCATCATTCTTTTCTTCCATGTTATTTTGTTCCCTCATTATATTTCTCTTTCTTTCTTTCTTTCTTTCTTTCTTTCTTTCTTTCTTTCTTTCTTTCATCGTAATGTGTGGCAGAAGGTGACGAGCCGTCACAGATCCCTGGTGATTACAGAAAGTGTCAGTGAACACAAGGACGACACTTTTCTTTCCTCCCCCTCCCCCCATCCGTTCTGCTCCTTCTCAATCCCTCACTCTCGTCTGTTTTTTCCCCCTCAGTCCTCTTCATCAATGTGTGTATTTTTTTCCTCATGCGTGCGTGTGAAATTCGGCCGCACGGTCGTGGGTGTGATCGCCGCCTCTGTGTATCGGTTTTTCTTCTCCTTCTCCAGCACTTTGTGTTCTTTGTGAGGAGTGGAGACACGTCCCGCCCGCTCCTGTCCACCTCTCGGCCACCGTCCCCTTCCCCTCAATCAATAATGGTAATGGAGGCCTCGGCGGAGCATCGATTTCTTTGGAGAATTGTAGGAAAGAACGAGGCATCATCGCCGAGCGACATTTTGTCCTTTTTTCTCCCTCTTTCTCTCTCTCTCTCTCTCTCTCTCTCTCTCTCACCAACCATGGTTCGATAAAAAAAAAAAAACTATGAGCGACCCTGTTTTTCTGCCCCTCGCAGTCGCCTGTGAAAAATCCGAGGATTATTAATAATCACGTCGCTTTAGATTCAGACGCCTCTGTGTTTTTTTTAAGCTTCTTTTAAATTACGTCTGAACCTACATTTTATGATCTGCCGTTTTTAGCATAGCGAGGGGGGGTGGGGGGGTGATGAGACGGGGGTCCGGGGCGTTTAGAACACATGCTCGGAACGCTTTCTGGTTCTCATGGATTCATACAAATATATAAATATATAATAATGTGGAAAGGAATCAGGGCCGAGCGGGACGCCCAGTGGGAGGTCCGAAAGTTGAAAGACGAAGTGTCTCTTTACAGAGCGGAGTCTTCCTCAGCAGATGCGCCGCTCTCTCAGGACTCAGGGAGAAAAACGTCATTTGTTGTTTTTTTTTCTTCTTCTTCTTCTTTTCTTCTTCTTCCTCCCATCGTCTCAGTTTCTTAAAATACCCTGTCCTGTGTGAGGCCGGCCCTTTCCCAGATTTAAAAGCCAGAAAGTACAACTATGTGCTGTCGCTCCTTTTTCCGTTTCAGCCAGATGTCTTCATTAGACCTTTCTTTCCTTCCTTTCTGTCCTTTCTTATTCGTTCTCTCTTTTTTTATAGATGTATAATACCGCATAAGACAACATCAGTTTTAACAATACGTAATAAATCATCTTCTACATATAAAAAAAAGCACACCAAAGACACCGCAGTTTTACTCCCTGGAAATCCAGGCTTCATGAATATGCAAATATGGAACTGCCCCCTTGGGTGCGCAAGCCACACCCACTCCACCTGGCCCTGGTTTTTTTGCATGTGTGTGTTGGGGTTTTTTTTGCAGCTTTTACACACTTTTAGCATTCAGACAGTTCATTTCTCATTTTCAGCATTTATGACATTAGAGTGACTTTATACAGTTGAGCAGTCGGGGGTCTTGCTCAAGGGCCAAGCCATGGCCGCTTAGTGGTGCTGGGATTTGAACTCAATACCCTCCAATCCGAATTCTCAATTGCTGATTTTTCACCTTCCTTCCATGCGTTTAACCTACGAGGGATAATGAATTTTCCTTCCGCTACCTGCAGGTTGATTTTCCTCTGACGGCATGAAGCGTTTTTTTTATTCCTTTTTATCCCACCGCAGTTTTTTTCCCCCTTATTTAATGAATGCAATTATTTTATTAATGTGATTATAATGTAATTATATAATTATATAATATAATGTTTTAAAACAAAATGAAACTCGCTCGCACGTGAGTTTGTGCAGCTGTACACACTTCCTCCCAAGGAAGTTTGGCTCGAGGTGGAAAAAAATAAAATAAGCCCCGCCCACCGTGGCCTTGAAAATGGAAGTGGCAAAGGAGCAGGAAATGAGGAAGTGGAGTGTCGCAAAAAAAAAAAAAAAAAAAAAAAAAAAAAAAAAAAAAAAAAAGAATTCAAGGAGAATGGCTTAAAGAACAGATGTCGGAAGAGCTGCTCTCTCTTTTTCAAGGACAGTGCTCTGTGTGTGTGTGTGTGTGTGTGTGTGTGTGTGTGTGTGTGTTTCCTCCTGAGGAGATTTGGAGCAAGAATGATGGAACTGGAGCCTCGTTTTACTGCTGATGCTGTGCAGGATGTGTGTGTGTGTGTGTGTGTGTGTGTGTGTGTGTGTGTGTGTTTGGATTCTTTGAGGCAACGCACACATACAGGTTGTTTGAGAAGTGTAATGGATGCTTGTCTGTCTGTGTGTGTGTGTCTGTGCGTGTGTGTCTGTGTGTTTGTGTGTGTGTGTGTGTGTGTGTGTGTGTGTGTGTGTGTGTGTGTGGGAGAACAAGTGAAATGTGTAATGGACGCCTGCCTGAGCTGAGTCTAGATGTCCAGATCCCCAGCGAGAGTCATTACCTCAGCACAGTGACAGAGAGAGAGAGAGAGAGTGTGAGAGAGAGAGAGAGAGAGAGAGAGAGAGAGAGAGAGAGATGGAGAAAAAAACCAGAGACAGAGAAGGAGACAGCAAAGGGAGAGATAGAAAGAGAAAGTGATAGAAAGAGCGAAACCTAGAAAGCTGGGTAGGGATAGATGAAGAGAGAGGAGAGATGAAGAGTAGGAAGACATGGAGAGAGAAAGTGAGATGGACAAAGAGAGAAAGGGATAGAAGAAGAGATAAAGAGGTTTTGGAAGAGGTCAGGAGAGGTGAAAAGAGATGAGGGAAGGAAAGAGAGAGAATGAGATAGAAAAAAGGTATAGAGTCGAGAAAGATTTGTTTCTCTCTCTCTCTCATCACTTCTTTCTTTTCTTTTTCTGTTAGACACACACACACACACACACACACACACACACACACACACACACACACACACACACACACTTTCTCTCTGACTGGTTTCTCTGTTGGAGATGCCGGATGCTAAAGATAGAGGCAGCTGTGTGTTGTGTATCGATGGGAAGGACAGTGTGGACACAGGAAGTGTGTGTGTGTGTGTGTGTGTGTGTGTGTGTGTGTGTGTGTAACTACACACAAACTACCACGTGTTTTATACAAAACAACATTTATGATTCTAACAACTAACAAAACAGACACTATTATATTTCACCAAAAAACAAAAATTTAGTTTTACAATTATGACATGATAAAACACTGATCTTATATCGCAATCAAATCCTATAATGCCCAAAAGTTTGTGGACCCCCGAGTACAAAATTAGTGTGTGCTACTTTTGAAACATCCTGTTGTCCCATTCCACGAGATCTTCCACCAAATCCAACCCATGGCAAGCAAACCTTCATTGAAGCCATCCTTTGAAGAACTGCATACAGGTGGAAAATGTGGGTGTCCCAATACTTTTGACCAAACGTTTAAAAATCCATTAAAAAATCTTCAAAGGGAAATTTAAATGAATGAAATGTAAACTTTTGTTTGCTATAAAACTTTTATAGATCAGCACATACAATATGATGACGCGATAATCGCTCGTCCTTCACTCCTTCACGTGATCCTCGTATGGAGGACGTACAGTAGAACGTGCGAGTGCGGAACGCAGGATCGACTCGGATGGCGAGTTTCCCCAGAGAGACTCATCACACCTGAGACGGAGAGAGAGAGAGAGAGAGACAGAGACAGAGAGAGAGAGAGAGAGAGAGAGAGAGAGAGAGAGAGAGAAGGTCACTAGCAGTGGGTGGTTATGCCTATGGAGATCCATCCCATAATACTGGGTAACTCTGTATTATTAATCTCTGTTTAATCTCTCCTCCATGCGCTACAACGCTAATCGGTTAGCGCTCAGCTACGCTTTCAGGGAGAGCGACTTCTGCAATTTATTTAGATTAATATGTATTATTATTTACAAAATACTAATTAATAATTAATAACCGACTGGGTGTGGCATTTAACCCTCTGAAATATTTATTTGATGTTTTTTTCTTGTTGTTTTTTTTTTACCAAATGATTAATGATGATACTTTTTCCTCTTTCGGGATTAAATATTAATAAAAAATAAATAAATAAATAGAATCCAATGAAATGTGGTAAACAATATATTGCTTTTTTTTTATTTACGCATGTATTTTTTTATATACCTGCTTTTATTTATTTATATAATTATTTATTTTTTAAACAATATATAAATAAAAAAAATCGAATAACATTTTAATAGACAAAATAAATACAAAATATTATACAAATTCTATATTCTATTAATATATTTGTAAATAAAATAATAACATTTTTGTAAACTTTACATAATATTTAACGATAGATAGATAGATAGATAGATAGATAGATAGATAGATAGATAGATAGAGTAGTACAGTAAAGTGTGTGTGTAGTACACTACAGGTTGTCGCGTGTGTGTGTGTGTGTGTGTGTGTTGTAGTTCTCGGTAAATCCTCTCAAATCCAGAACATCTGCTGTTGTTGCTTTACACACAGTGTCACTGCTCTGTTATGAAACATCTCTGTATCACATCTTCATCTCTGTATAAACTCCTCTTCCTCTTACACTGCACATCCTGGTATTTTTTATGTTTATCGTTTATGGGTACATTACATGAAACAAACATATTTATATAAAACCTGAGATCGTCACTTCGGCATCTTCGACCAATCAGAATCCATAATCGGATTCATCAAAGTCCAGGATTGAGAACCTGAACATGAGCAACCTGAGGGCCTTAAACTTGATTTGAGCTTGAACCCGGGATTGAGGAGCATGAACCCAGTGCTCGGTAGATCTCCTCAGGTCTCGCTCTGGACTCCATCAGTGAGCTCTAAAGACAGAATGCTGATGTCTCTTTTATTCCTGAGTGCGCACACACACACACACACACACACCACATGTAGTCCACCTTCTCCTACGGATCTGCTCTACTAACACTGTGGGTTTTACAGAACAGTGCATTTTGGGTAAAAAGCGGGAAACGGATTCGGATCGGAAAATCGCTGCAGCAGGCGACGATGCTGCTGCGCTCGGCATGGAGCCGCTCTCAAAAGAGGAAATAGCTACAAAAGCAATATTTAAGCCGAAGATTGATGCACCTGAGGATCTATGAACACTGCCTACACACACACACACACACACACACACACACACACACACACACACACACACACACAGGTGCCTGTAAGAGTATTGAGTCTTAAAAAAGCTCCCATTTAGAAAATTGAATGAATATTGGATCTGAACTGAATTGAATTATTTTTGAGCTAAAATCTGATTTTTTCGAGCTGAAATTGAATTATTTTAGAGCTAAAACTGAAGTATTTTTGAGTTGAAATTGAATTATTTTAGAGCTAAAATTGAATTGTATCACTGCAGAAATTGAATAATTTTTTAACTGAATTACTTTCAAGCGGAAATTGAATTATTTTTGAATTAAACTGAATTGTTGTTAAACTGAAAATGAATAATTTTTGAGCTGAAAAGTGAATTATTTTAGAGAGGAAAACGATTTATTGCTAAAACTGAAGTGTATCAGAGCTGAAACTAAATGATATCAGTGCTGAAATTGAATTGTTTTTGAGCTGAAACTGAATTGTATCAGGTTTGAATTCAATCATATCGGTCCTGAATCGAATCATATTGCAGAGCTGATTGTATCAAATCATGGGTGTAACACAGGGTGTCGAACACGTCGCGGTGTTTATTTACTTTAGTAGTATTACAGCCGTACCGAACAGATCGGATCGAAATCGAACCGTACCGCTGCTGTATAGTGTCCCATCAGAGCGAGCGAGAGTCAGGTCATATGGTATGGTATGGTATGGTATGGTATGGTATGGTATGGTATCGTATCGTATCTGAGCCTCACTGTATTGTATCGAAGCTGAATGACTTCTATTGAAGCTTTTTTTCCGTTATTGCCTTGTGTGTAACGTAGCGTATGGCGGTGTTTATAGTGACACGGGGACGGTGGTGGACACGTGACCAGCTGAATTGGAGATGTGGAGAAATGGCCGGAGCGATTGTTTGCGTGCTCGGGCCCCGAGCCTTTCTCCTGCGTCGCTGATGCTAAAATCGGTGTGTGAAGATGGCTCTGAAGAGTGAGCGCTGGAATACTAATGAAGGAACGACAGGAGAGGCTGCTGCGCTCCTCTCCTCCTCTCCGCAGTGGGCTCACTCGCTCTTTCTCTCTCTCTCTCTCTTCTCTCTCTTTCCTTCTTTCTCTCTTTCCCTCTTTTCTCCCCCTCTTCCCCCACTCCCTCCTTCCATCTGCTCCTCTCGCTCGCACAGAGGATAAACTGTGTACATGATGACATTTACACCGCAGTTGCACGCAGAGAGGGAAGGGGAGTGTGTGAGTGTGTGTGTGAGTGTGTGTGAGTGTGTGTGTGTGTGTGTGTGTGTGTGTGTGTGTTCAAGCGCATCAGTCTAAGCCCTGTCATATACCATCCTCTCCCACTGCTTTCTTTCTCTTCTCTTCTCTTCTCTTCTCTCTCTCTCTCTCTCTCTCTCTCTCTCTCTCTCTCTTTCTCTCTCTCTCTCTTTCTCTCTCTCTCTATCCTTCTCTTTTTTTCCCCATCCCTCTCTCTGTCTCTCTCTCTGCTGCCTCATCTCTCCATCTTTCCCTGCATGTGTCCAGCGTAGGATGTGTCTCAAGAGTGCTGTGCACAGCTAATTTATACACACACACACACACACACACACACACACACACACACACACACACACACACACACAGAGCGGAGTCATTATTAATTTCTTTGTGAAGGGCAAATATAGCAAGGTGTGGTTGTGCTTTACCGAATCTCACCACCGTGAATCAAACACACACCTACAGGTCATTTGCAGAACCGTTATATGTGTGTGTGTGTGTGTGTGTGTGTGTGTGTGTGTGTGTGTGTGTGTGTGTGTGTGTGTGTGTGTGTGTATAATTTCACAACAGCCTCCTTTAGTACTTTAGAAGTCTCTGAGTGTTTTAATCCTCTTACACCACAGCAATACACACACACACACACACACACACACACACACACACACACACACACACACCCTCGTTTGCATCGAGAAAAATAAATGTATTTCTATATAATTATCAGTAAATTTGCTACACTTTTATTTATTAAGCGACCAATAATTTGTGACCAACATCGATTTGTTCAACTGTTTCTCGAGCACGTTTTCTCAGCACCGCCGCTGCTACGTGAATCACGTAGAATGCAGATTAACATGGCAGAGGTAGAGCTGTAACTTCCTGTAACTTCCCGCAGACACAACAGGAAAAGAACGTCTGGGTTTAAACTTTTTTTTTTTGCACTACACTTCTGGTTTCTCCTGATGTTACAGCAGCTGGAAACGTTCCATCCTGTACCTGCTTCTTAAAAAAACACACCATGGTTCTGTTCCAATTTATGCAAATAACACACACACACACACACACACACACACACACACACACACACCCCCCCTCACTTTGTATCCCACTCCCTTTTGTTATTGTGACACACACACACACACACACACACACACACCGCCCCTCACTTAGTATACCACTTCCTGTTGTTATTTTGTGCATCCTGTAATAACAGATGAGACCATTTCTTTAGAAAGACATTAAAAATGTTCGCTGTGGATATTTTGTGGAGCTTCGTGAGCTTTCGTGAGGTTTTCAGTTGCCTCTGATTCGACGTCACGGAGCGACGCCGAGCGATAAAATGCAGCCGAAACTCCTGTAAACAAACGCTGTGTTTTTGGGTCGAATCATTTTGTAGGGAATTCGAAGAAAATGTCAGGGATTTGTGTATTTAAAAAAATGAGAGCGTTTTAGAAATGGTTGTTGTTCGTACACGCATCATACTGATTTCTTAATATTCCAGTTTACTCTGTCTGGCAGTGTGGGGATGTGAAAAAGTTTTAGCCCCCTGGGTTACGGGTATTGAGATCCGTCTCATCTCAGATGTTTTTATTCCACTTACACAACAGCTCTGTTAGCGCACGTGTGTGTGTGTGTGTGTGTGTGTGTGTGTGTGGTGCAGATGTTCGTGGGGGGTTGAAACAGAAGGAATGTGTGCGTGTGTGTGTGTGTGTTTGTGTGTGTGGGGGGGATTTGTGTTTTATTGGTTACTTTCTGAAGTCCCAGCTGCCGGGTCACTCCCCCAGTCCTCGGATAAGAGAGTGAGCATGAGTGGCGTGGAGGAGTGAAGGAGAAATGGATGAAAAGAGAGGCGGACAGAAAGACACAGAGACGCTGAGAAAAACAGAGATATGGAGAAAAGAAGAGAGGGAAGGAAAACAAGGCCAGAGTATGAGAGGTTCTTTTGGCCGTTTCTTGGAGGAGTGAAAGAGGGAACGGTTTTGCTCCAGTCACATTTTCAATAGAGGACATGATGACACTTTTTTTTTTATTTTTTTTTTTTTTGATGAATAGATTTATCTATCGTTCCTCCTTGTTGCGAGCACATAGAGTGTAAAACAGGAAGTAGAAGGAGAGATGGATAGATGGAGATGGATGTAACGGGTGGTAGGGGGAGAAGGGGAGAGAGACTAGAGGAGATAGATGGAAAGATAGA
>MU562415.1:6788604-6793604 GCA_024362625.1 Silurus asotus
CCACACACACACACACCCACACACACACACTCGCACTGCACACACACACACACACACACACACACACACACACACACACACACACACTGACATACACTGACACTGCACACCATAGACACACACTCACACACACACACACACACACACACACACACAGGCACTTCACACTTCACACACCTTATACACACTGCACAAATAGTGCACATCCCACACACACACACCACACACACTGACACTGCACATCTTACACCTCATAAAACACCTAACACACACACACACACACACACACACACACGCTGAGTGTAGACTTCTGCACTGCATATCGTCCTTCATCTCAATCCGAACGTCTCGTGTTTCTTTTTTTTCGTCCATCAGATGGTTTATAATGAGGGATCTGTTTTCTACATCTCATCTTAATCGCCTTTTCGTTCTTTTTTTCATTTCTTTCTTTCTTCCTTTCTTTCTCTCTTTTCGTTTTATTCTCCTGGAGAGAAAGAAGGCGCAGCGCAAAAACGCTAAATGAAGAGCTCTTTACAACCAAAAGCCTAATTATGTCATCGCGCTTGCTAAAGAAAGATGCCTAGTTTTTTTTTTAAAAGAGAGCCGAGGCGAAAAAAAACAAAGCGCAAAAGAAAGAGAGAGAAGGAGCGAATGAGAGAGAGAGATGGAGAGAGAGAGAGAAAGAGAGAGAGAGAGAGAGAGGAAGCCTGGCGTTGAGCTTTAACAACTGTACATGAGCTCATTACACACACTGTCTGAGGCTTGAGCAAACGAAAATACCTCCAGTGCAGCACGACGCGTTTAACGCAATCTCTCCGTCTGAGCACACACATCTCGCTCGTAATAGGTCTCGCCTTCCGAACACACACACACCCACACCCACACACACACACACACACACACACACACACACACACACACTGTCAATTTAAATGAAAAGGTAATCCGTGTGATTCTGATGTGAAACGAATAACGTCTGCGCTTTCAAACTATGATACACCATCGTAGCATCGTGTGTGTGTGTGTGTGTGTGTGTGTGTGTGTGTGTGTGTGTATAAATGTAGTACATTACACCAGCGTATCGTTCGCCGTGTAATATAATCGGAACCCTGTCTGGTCTCCGATATCGATCTCGTGTCGTATGATTGCGTTAGTCAGCTCTCAGCTCTCGCGGCCCGAGGCTCGCTGAAGCTAAAAATAAACTCTGAACGTGGCGAATCCAGAGGCCGCACACGTCTACCGCACGCCGAAGCTAATAATAATCACGAGATACGCGTTTGAACGACGTTTCCAGGATTTCGCCGACTTTTCGTGAAAGTACATGAAATTTCCACAGAGTTTATCGCCGTTCTTTTTTACTTCCTAACGAGCGTGAAACAGGCTCCTCCCACCCTCGTTCTAGCGTCTCCTTCCATCCCTCACCGTTTAGAGATGCGCACGAGTGCTGTAAGTGGAGACTCTTTTCTTTAGTTGCTGTGAAAAACCCTCAAAACATAAAAAAACTGTTTGAGGCACACAATTGTATATTACGTCTCGGGTGGTGTGAAATTCTTTCTTTTATTTGAACAATGAAAAGCGAAACCCGTTCCAGAGCCCAAGTTCCATGAAGATCTGCTTTCTACAGGGTTAGAAATTTGGTGCAAGATCTCCTGCTCTAGAGCTCTGGAAGAATATTTAACGCTGTCCTCCTCACTTCCTCACCTACTGTACTTGAATTTACAAACGCCCCCTTGAGGCTGAATGAATCCTCCCAGAAATGTCCACAAAGTCTGGTGGGACGTTTTCCTAGAAGAGTAGAGATTATTATAAGAGGAAACTGGGACCGGATGTGTAGGGGGGAAAAAAAGGTCGGACTTATACCATACTGTCCATGAATGGACAATTTTCGACCAATCAGATTGGAGAATTTGATAGTTCATGTGTCGTGGTTGGGGGAAAAATTACGTACTGATCCTTTAAGCAGCATTTTATAGCAATTTGTTCTTGGTAAAACAGGACAGAAAATTAGGAAATCAAGTTATTAATTATTTGTAAATGTTTTACTAATTATTTACAAATATTTATTAGGACTTCAGCCGTGAGCAACGTGTTTTTATCTCTGTGATCCGTCCTGGCTATGTAGTCGTTCTGTGTGTGTCTGTGTGTGTGTGTGTGTGTGTGTGTGTGGGTGTGTGTTAGCAATACTCTGTGTGAGTGTAGATGACAGTCTTAAGAGCGTTAAGCACAGGGTCAAAGCGGACGAGCGGCGGATTTATAGTGCGGATGATGACATGGCGAGGGGGCGGGCGGCGAAGGGGGCCGAGGGTGTCGAGGCCACGGGACACGGGGAGGGCACACGGAATCGCACCGCTGCCCCCGAGACCTTGGAGACTGGCGTTACAGACCAACCAGCACGTTTGCATCAGCCAGACAGAGAGAGAGAGAGAGTGAGAGAGAGAGAGAGAGAGAGAGAGCGAGGGAGAGAATGACAGGAGGAAGGAGAGAAGAGCAGAGATGGAAGAAGTGTCATGGAACAAAAACAGGAAGCTGTTGTTATATTTATCACAAAGCTAAAGTTACTTAAATGGTAGGTGGAGGACGGACGGGTGTTGCAGGGAGTCAACTCGGTGCACAGATTAGCCTGTAAAGCTAGCAGGCCTACACACACACACACACACACACACACACACACACACTTCATTTCTATAAAACAACGGTTTCTTTCTTCTGTTTCCTTTCCAGCGATTGCAGCTTTATCACGTTGTACTTTTTATCCGTTTGTGGAAACTGTTAACGTCCTGAAAATGGAGGCTCCTTCTGTAGACGGCGGATGAAATCTTCATTGTGAGACGAAGGTTTCGTGTGTTTAGAACCAGGAAGAGCGAACAGAGCACGTCTCGGAAATGTCCCAGGAATGGCTCGGAATTCCGTGTTTTGGTGGTTGGGGGTGGGGTTATTGGTAAACTGGTGTAATGCCAAACCCCTCTCTAAATGGGGTCGTGGAGGTGGTGGGCACGTGGTGGGGCGTGGCATGACATAGCTTGGAGGGGCGTGGTATGGTGTAATGTGGTGTGGCATGGATGGACATGGTGTGGTGTGAAGGGACGTGGTGTGGTGTTGCGCAACGTTGTGTGGCGTGATGTGGAGGGGCGTGGCCCGGCGTGGACGGTTGTGGCATGGCGTGGACGGTTGTGGCATGGTGAGGTTGCTCGCTTTTGTACAGGTTGTGTGTTTGTGCTTCCCATAGGTCACTCGGAGGAAGAGCTCGTTTTTCATACTGACTCGACCGAAGTCATCGTAGAGCATATGACCCGAGTGTGTGTTTAGCGCCGTAATGGTAACGATGATGAGCTGTAATTGCAGGACACGGAGAGGGGGAGGAGGAACTGTGTGTGTGTGTGTGTGTGTGTGTGTGTGTGTGTGTGTGTGTGTGTGTGTGTGTGTGTTTAAAATGACACAGTGTGGACCAGCCTCAAGTCTGGCTCATTTGTGATGTGTGTGTGTGTGTGTGTGTGTGTGTGTATGTGTGTGTGTGTGTGTGTGTGTGTGTGTGTGAGAGAGAGAAAGAGAGAAGGTGGGAGGGAGAGGGACCTTTAACCAGCCAGGCACAGCTCCTGTTTAATTTGTAACACTGTCTGTCCACTGGCTGGCGGCTGCACACACACACACACTGTGTGAGAGAGAGAAAGAGAGAAGGTGGGAGGGAGAGGGACCTTTAACCAGCCAGGCACAGCTCCTGTTTAATTTGTAACACTGTCTGTCCACTGGCTGGCGGCTGCACACACACACACACACACACACACACACACACACACACACACACTTACAGAAAGAGCTATAAACAACACAGCTTGTTTACATGTTAATGAGTTTTACACATATTTACGTACACTGTGTCTTCAGTGTGTGTGTGTGTGTGTGTGTGTGTGTGTGTGTGTGTGTGTGTGTGTGTGTTTTTGCGGTTTATTTAACACCCAGACACGCAGCGATCACCAATCTGAGAAATTTCTTCCTGTGATGACGGTCTCAGTCGCACCCTTGTGGATGGACTTTAGACGTGTGTGTGTGTGTGTGTGTGTGTGTGTGTGTGTGTGTGTGTGTGGGATGTACAGCTCATGATAGAGGTACAGAACAGATCGAATTAGTCCAAGCATCTCGTCACAGATCCAGCGAACGATCACGCAAGTGAAGCAGTACATTTTTAGACTTTTTTTCCTGAATTCACACTCGGGAGAAATCAGATCCAGATGTTTAGCGTTAACGTTGCGTTTTTGTGATTCTGGGGGGAGTGGGAAAAAAAAACAGGAAGTGGAATCGATGCACGAAGAATAATTTACCAAAGATTCTGCTAAAAAACAATAATTAATTAACTATTTCATTCATTCATTTATTTTTCTGAGACACAGCATATGAAATGTCGAGGGGACCAAACTAAGTGGGCGGGGCTTACTTACATTTTCGCTTTCCCTCTTGTCAGTCATAACGACTAGCCAATCATGTGCATCTGTGAGAACCTTTTTTTTTTTAATTATTATTATTAATAAATTAATAAATTAATAAATTAATTTATTTATTATATTTTTATATATATATTTTTTTTTTGTTTGGAGGAGGATTACGGAAAGTATGGATTATTATTTCATCATTACATCCTATGGATTTATTTTCCTGAGCAGTAATGAGACATGAAAACCTTGTTGAGATTCCACAGATGAAACACACACCTCTGTGTCTGGTCAGATTCCGAGACGGGAAAATATCAGGAAAACAGATTTGGGAAGGAAACGGAGCAAACATGATAAACTCACAAAAACAGGCTTCAATGTTAATATGTGGACAGTCATTTTCTATTAATGATGATCAAATGAGACTGTGTGTGTGTGTGTGTGTGTGTGTGTGTGTGTGTGTGTGTGTGTGTGTGTGTGTGTATAGAGAGAGAGAAAGAGGGAGGAAGCTCTAGTGGTCTCCATTTGGCTGCTTTTGAAGTCGTCACTGTTTCTCTTTTGTTTCGCCCTTCATGT
>MU562415.1:6796104-6819834 GCA_024362625.1 Silurus asotus
TTTACGTTTTAAGGTCAGTACATATCAATATTCCCGGCACTATTGGGTTTTTTCCCATTCAGTAGTCAGTACACTTCAGTCTTTGCTACACTTGTGTTGTTTTATATTTAGTATTTAATCCACTCAGTACAATGTTTTTTTCATTTAGTATTCAGCATATTTCAGTATTTCCTTCCCTCACATTTGTTTTTGATTCAGTATTTAGTACAATGTTTTTTTCTTCAGTGTTCGGTATTCAGCATTTTCCAGTGTTTCTTTCTCTAGTGGTTTTTATTCAGTACACTTCATTATTCCGTGTACCAGAGGTGTTTTTTTATGGATGTATTGTTATTTATTCGTTTTCCATAAACAGCAGCCTTTTGTACACTTCAGCCTTCCATACAGCGTTCCGTACAAGATATTTATGCAAACGTAAACAAACGGTTTCGGAATAAAACCTATAGAGCACGAGGGTTCTGATTCGTTTCATATTGGTGCTGCACTGAGCATGTGCATTGAAGCTCCTGAGGTACCTGCTGATCAGGTGAGCAGTGAAGCTACAGGATTAACATAGAAACGTGACGCTGAGGCTGTGAAGTTCCTCTGCTTCCTGTTTGACCAAGGCCTCGTTTGTGGGCTGAGTGTGTAGGGGTGTGTGTATATGCCACTGTCTGCCCTTTTCATTATTAGTGTGTGTGTGTGTGGCTGTGTGTGTGTGTGTGAGTGTGAGACAGAGAGAGAGGCTCTGCAGTCCGATGTAATGCCTCAGGGGTGAGTTTTTGGAGAGATCGGGTGGAGAAGAACAACCAGCTTGAGAATCTGACCCCCTTAACACACACACACACACACACACACACACACACACACACACACACACACACACACACACACACCATCCTGTTTGTTCAGTGTTGCATTAGAGATAAGTTTTATGTGGTGTGACAGCTGGTTGTCGTATACTCGGGTATTTGAGAGTTTTATGCACACGGGTTTGTATGTGTGTGTGTGTGTGTGTGTGTGTGTGTGTGTGTGTGTGTGTGTGTGATGCTAGTTTTGACATCTAGACATCTGGCTGGCCTCCATGACAAACGTGGAAGGTGTGGAAAGAAAAAGAAAAGAAAGCGAAGGAGGAGGAAGCAGCGTGTGTGTGTGTGTGTGTGTGTGTGTGTGTGTGTGTGTGTGTGTGTGTGTGTAAAATAGAAGTACATGCTAGTTTTGACATCTAGACATCTGGCTGGCCTCCATGACAAACGTGGAAGGTGTGGAAAGAAAAAGAAAAGAAAGCGAAGGAGGAGGAAGCAGCGATTTTGTAACAATTTTGGGTGGAAACCTGAATGAATTTTGGGATGGAAAATGGACATCAACGTTCCCAGAGATTTGAAGGTGAAAAGCAAGCGAGTGTTTTTTACATCATTTGGACGATGTACAGGTAAATTGATGTACAGTAAACAAATAGCTGTGGAAATGAGCCAGAAACATATTAGCGTTCAAATGTGTGTGTGTGTGTGTGTGTTTGTTTGTGTGTTTGCGTGTGTGTGTGTGTGTGTGTGTGTGTGTGTGTGTGTGTGTGCGTGTTTGTATCTGGTGATCTGGTAATTCAACACAAGGCCAAAGAGCAGCTCTCGGCCAGGGGACCCCACGCATCCCAGCATGCACTGCTTTGCCATCTGTCACAGGCCCTTTGTTTGGGTGTGGGTTAAGCTTTTGCTCTCTGGTTACTCAACACACACACACACACACACACACACACACACACACACAGATCGAGGCGATGTGATCTCTCTGAGTCAGTGCTTCCAGCCACCAAAGTCAGTGTTTTGTTGTTAACTGCTGTTAGCTGCTTACTATTCAGAAAGCAGGGGGTTGGGATGGTAGTGGGTGCCAATACTTTTGCAAGCGGCATAATCTATGTAAAAAAAATGTCACGGTTTCCTGTGGCGTTTTTCGGACCACGTAGCAAACACGCACACCTGTACATTTTCGTATATATCTGCCGATCGCCTAATCGGCAAGGTCTATGGCTTTAAGCTCCGCCCACAAGTCCTTGTTCAGGAAACAGATTCAGAACTCGGTTTCGGCTCAGGAGTAGAAATAACAGTACAATGCTGCGTGTGTGTGTGTGTGTGTGTATGTGTGTGTGAGATGATGATAGAACTGGAGGCGTGTGTGAAGGTTGTGTTTTTTTTTTCTTTTTTCCCTTCCATGAAAGGACTGTCCTCAGCCGAGAAGGAAAAAAATGGCTATCAGCTCAGTGTCAGTGGCATTGAAATCACTATTATCAGTTAGATCTTGCAGCTCTGCCACGCTTAAAGAGTCCTTTTAGATTATACTGAGTGTGACGAGAGGAAGAACGGAGTGAGCGCACACACACACACACACACACACACACACACACACACACACGAATACACGTGCACACTTTTTCCCTTACAGCTGAGACAGGTGAAATAGTGACTCGCACGTCTCGCTGCACAAACCCACCCTTGCACGCGACGCGATCCCGCCCCCCGTCCTTCTTTTTTTTATTCCTCTCCCTCCTCGTTTGTTCTTCCTGGCATGCCTTCTTTTGCTCTCTATCCCTCTTTCTTTCTCTTCCTCCATCCCCCATCTCCCCGACTCTCTCCCGCCCCTCGTCTGTCCATCTTTGTCTCCGTCTCTCCGGTGTGGCTGCCAATGTCGCCAAGCAACTGCGTCGCACAACAGGCGAAGCCATCTCGCGCTCAAGGAGATCCGCTCCAGCCAATGGCGTGTCAGCGGGCGGCACGGTCGGTTATCTCGGGGGTTAACGAGGACCCGAACGCGAGGCCGCTCACGCCTGGTCCTCGTTAACCGCAGACGCAATGGCGCTCGTATAAAACACTGACGAGTTAACGCAGAGCAACACAACGACACAAAAGTGGCAAATGATAACCCAGACGACACCGCAACACACTTCCTTGAGGTGTGTGTGTGTGTGTGTGTGTGTGTGCGTGTGTGTGTGTGTGTGTGTGTGTGTGTGTGTGTGTGTGTGGCCCTCTGTGCTCTATTAGCACAGTAGCTGGCATGCTCTGGTTAGCACCGAGCCGATCTGAAGCCTCTGTCGCCAGATTAGTGCATCAACCATCTGTTAACGTGGGACATAATGCACACTGAGCAAGACACGCATGACACACACACATACACTCACACTCACACACACACACACACACACACACACACACACACACACAAGCAGCACAAATCGAACACGCATATTAACCTTGGTCATAACCCGGTGTGATAAATACAATAGTGAGACAACATAAGACACGATATTCCATATCCCTGAGTATTCCGAACACATTCAGTTTTCTGTAGACTTTAGCGTTCTGCACGCTACAATACATTTTATTTTATTTCAACATTCCCTACACTCCAGCATTCAGTACGCACCACAAATCTCTTAGACTACAGTATTTTTAACACTCCAGAATTCCATAAACTTCAGTATTCCCAACACTGGTGTATTCCATCCATTCTAGCAATTCCTATTTTCTAGATTTCCAAACACTGTAGAATTCCCTACACTCCAGCATTTCTTACACACCAGCATTTCCTACACTCCAATATTCAGTACACTTCAGCATTCCACACATTCCAGAATTCCCTACAATAAACTTTTTTAGTACACTTCAGCATTCCCTACACTCCATTATTTTCTACGCTCCATCATTCCCTACATTCCAGCATTCAGTACACCCTAGAATTCTCTACATTCCAGAATACCAGATACTTCAGCATTTCCCACACTCCAGAATTCCTTACACCCCAGCATTTCCTACACCCTAGCATTCCACACACACCAGTATTCCCTCCACTCCAGTATTCCCTCCACTCCAGCATGCCACACACTCTAGCATTTCCTTCACCTCAGCATTCCCTCTACCACAGCATTCTCTACACTTCAGTATTCCACACACTACAATATTTTTCCCCCACAGCATTCCTTACACTCAAGCATTCCCTATACTACAGAATTCCCTACACTCCAGCATTCCCTATACTAAAGAATTTCATATTCTCCAGCATTCACTACACTTAAGTATTCCCTACACTCCCTACACTCCAGCATTCCCTATATTTTAGCATTCCCTAGTCTACAGAATTCCCTACACTCCAGCATTCCCTATACCACAGAATTCCCTACACTACCACATTCCCTCTACTACAGAATTCCCTATGCTCCAGCATTCCATACTCTTTAGCATTTTTCTCCATAGCCCTCATCGTTGACTGCATTTCCGTGTTATAGTTTAGTCAGTATTCCGTACGCACCTGTGCAGATTTATTAGCTGTTCTCAGCTCTGGAATTTTTGGCTCTCCTTCTTTATTAATTATTTTGTCTAATTACCTGGAAACTCTCGGATAAATATTATTTCTGATGACGGTTAATTTGGCGCTACATGAAAGTAATAAATATGAATTAATTTAAATGTAGGAAATATAATTTAATAATAATAATAATAATAATCATTTAGTGTCTTTTTCTGTTATTGGTGTGTGTGTGTGTGTGTGTTTGTGTGTGTGTGTGTGTGTGTGCATGTCACAGTACTTCCCAGCATATGACCTCCTCATTCGCTGAATCTGGGAGCAGCTGTTTTATTTCCAGCCCTGCTATTGGCTGACTCGGGCCGAGTTGAATGAATTAGGCAGCTCGTGGAGATTAGAGTGCGGTGCCTCGCAGTGCCACGGTGGAAGGCTGCTAATTACCTATAAAATCAGGCTAATTCCGATGCTAAACCCGTTTTTAATTTCTGATAATTAACTCTGGATCGGATCCTTAAATACCCCGGCATACCGTTATCGTGCTAATCAGGGTTGTTGTTGTGAATGATTTGGAAAGCCCCGGCCTATTACGGCCTACATTAAACCGTAATCAAGCTAAGTGATTGGCTGGCGGGAAAAGGTGCGCCGTATTCAGCTGTGGCGTCGCCATAGCGATTTTTTTGAAATTCTTTGATCTTGCTTTAAGGAAATATTTGTCAAGACATATACGGATTCTGATACGTCCTTGTTGGGTAAATGTGTGGTCTTTATTTTTTACTTTTGCGAATTTTACTGTACATTTTACACCTTTTTTCTCATTTATACAACTAGGGGCCTTGCTCTAGGGCCCGAAACTGGGAGCTTGGCATGGTGGGTTTTGAACTCATGACCTTCAGAATTCAATTTCAATGACGTTCCCTAACTTGGGGTTGTGACAAAAATCAGAAAATCGCTCCTTTACATTATTCATCAATATATTAGGCATTGTGGATAGGGGCGGAGTCATGCCAAATAGGCCACTCCCACTCCTTGAAAGTCACAATGCGGTAAATGAGGTAAGGACTGCTTTTCATATAATATGAGGTTTGTGTAGATCTGGAATTTTTCCTCCCCCATGGAAAGCGAGGATTCCATTTTCCCTAAACCCATTCCCAGGCTTTTTGAGATGGAAGGGTCACGACCCGATGACCTTCAGGAGGTGGAGCCACGTGGAACCAGGCGATTTGAAAACAAGAAATAAAAGCTAGAAAGAGGGAGAGAGAAAATGGAGGCAGAGGAGAACAGGACATGGCCTCTGTGTCTGCTGTTTCCTGTGTGTGTGTGTGTGTGTGTGTGTGTGTGTGTTTATTTGTGTGTGCGTGCATATCTGTCGATCCATCAGCATTGCTCATGGGCGAGAGTAGTTAGTTGATATTCTGCGGATGGCTCCATCACTGAGATCTAATAGCGTGTGTGTGTGTGTGTGTGTGTGTGTGTGTGTGTGTGTGTGTGTGTGCGTGTGTGTGTGTGTTTGCTTCAGAGACAGCAGAGCAGCCCAGGGGACAAGCAGAGAGTGTTGATGTATAACGATACAATAACAAAGGCGTGCCGTAAAACTGGTGTTCTCGCACGACGGAACCTCGGAGTCGGGGTCCAGTCTGCTAAACTGCAGGACAAACCGGAGCAGGCAGATCTAACACACTCTACTGTAACGGTGCTTACACTCGAGTTTTCCAAACACTCAAACATTCTGTATCATCGAATATTCCAGTCACATCAGTATTCTGTACAGTCCGGTGTTCCATACATTCAAGAATTCCGAACACTAGGGTATTCCGAACACTAGGGTATTCCTTACACAGTTTTCTAAACACTCAAGTATTCCATGCACTTAGATATTCCGTACATTTAAGTATTCCAAACACTTGAGTGCTTTGTACACATTTGTTTGTAGAGATTTTGTGTACTTCGTACATTCCTGCATTCCATTCTGCTCTCGTGCCCATACACTTACAGCATGCCTTCAGATTTCTGGATACCTCAGCATTCCCTGGATTTAAGCATTCCCTAAGCTAAATTTTTTTTTATACGCTTCTTCAGTACCCTGAGCAACTCAACATTCTCGATACCTCAGCGTTCCCTACGTTATGAGGATTTTACATGAACCTTTCATTCGGAATTTTCTTCACTGTAATGGGAATTCTCGCTTGGAAAATTGTCCGGTTGGAAAAAACAGTGCTTTATGTCTGAACAGCAAAACAGGAGGTCTTTTTCCAACTCAAATATTAGGCAGCCTGTTTGCTGAGAAAACAAACAAACACACACGCACACACACACACACACACACACACACACACACACACACACACTTGGGAGTTTTTTTGAGGTTGATCTTTGTGTTTTAAACACGCGGGTACAAAAACGCTGCACCTTTTACACCGTGTAAAAAGGGCTGTGAAAAGCCTCGTAAATCATCTCACACGCAACTCTCTTCCCGCGTATGTGTGTGTGTGTGTGTGTGTGTGTGTGTGTGTGTGTGGACCTGTGACTTTTCTCCACTCGAGTCTATCTCAGAAGTGAATGAATCGTTAAACTGATGAAGAGAACCAATTGTGACAAGGCTTCTGCCCAAATCTGTTGTTAGAAAAAGATGCTCAGTGTGTGTGTGTGTGTGTGTGTGTGTGCGTGTGTGGGTGAGTGGGTGTGTTGCATTGAATGACTACTGACTGGTTTTAAATAGGTATATTGTTTGGAGTAAGTGAGATGTAAAAGGAAGAGTGGCAGTGTGTGTGTGTGTGTGTGTGTTTGTGTGTGTGTGTTCGGTGTGTGTGTGTGCGCGTGCGTGCGCATGTGTGTGTGCCGTTTCTAACCGCTCTGATTTGATTGGGTTTGACAGATATGGAGTCTGGAGAGCGACTGGCTTCGCCTTCCTCCACCCCGGTCTCCGTACACACCAGCTCATCCTCATCCTCATCCTCAGTGTCCCCGGCCTCCAACGCCAAGAGCAGCCTGAACCACGGAGCTGCAGCCTCACTCGCCACCTGCGGTAAGAACACACACACACACACACACACACACACACACACACACACACACACACAGAGCGTAGCATATTGAGCAGATACTCACACGTTTTGTCCAATAATGTAAAAAAAAAACACACTAATCTGCATAATCCTCTGTATGTGTGTGTGTGTGTGTGTGTGTGTGTGTGTGTGTGTGTGTGTGTGTGTGAGGCCCTGGTCCCTGTGTCCCTGTAGCTCGTGCAGTGCAGTACGGTGGAAAGCGCTGTGACTGGCTCCTGCCATAATTACCATGTTATTGTGGAATATGTGAAAACACCTTTTTCCAGGCGCCAGGATTTAGTGCTCACAGCTTCGGCTGCAAATTGAAAAGCTGCTGCATTAATGAGACTCCCACAATTAACTCGGCTTTTGTCAGGCGGCGTCTGCTGCCGAGGGTCTGCGTGTCTCTCTCTCGTCTTCCCCATCATACACTCTTTCCTTTCCTTTCATTCCATTTCCTTTTCTTTCCGTCTTTTCTTTTCTTTTCCTTTCCCTATCCCTCCCATTCCTTCCCTTCTCTTTCCTTTTCTTCCATTCCTTTCCTTCTTTTCCTTTCCTTTCCTCATTCTTTTTTCTTTTCTCTTCCATTCCTTCTCTTCTCTTTCCTTTCCTTTCCTTTTCAGAATTTTCCTTTTATTTCCTTTCCTTTCCTTTTTTTAATGTTTCTATTCTTTTCCTTTCCTTTTTTCCCATTTCCTTTCCTTCTTTTCCTTTCCTTTCCTCATTATTTTTTCTTTTCTCTTCTCTTCTCTTCTCTTCTCTTCTCTTCTCTTCTCTTCTCTTCTCTTCTCTTCTCTTCTCTTCTCTTTCCTTTCCTTTCCTGAATTTTTCTTTTATTTCCTTTCCTTTCCTTTTTTCAATGTTTCTATTCCTTTCTTTTCCCTTTTTTCCTTTCCTTTCCTTTCCCTTTTTTTATTTCATTTCCTTTCATTTCCTTTACTTTTTTCAATGTTTTTATTCCTTTTTTTCCCTTTTTCCCTTTCCTTTCCTTTTCTTTTTTCCCCTTAGCTTTCCTTTCCTTTCCTCTATTTTTCTTTCCTTTCCTTTCTTTTCGTTTCCCCATTTACAGTTCTTTATTTTTTTCTCCTCTCCTCCGTTCCTGCTTGTTGGCTGGGTGTTGAAGCAGTGTTTCCTGACACTGGAAGTCGTGGTGTTTGGGACGATGTTCTGCTGTGTGTCAGCTGCAGTGTGTAATTTATTCTCTGCAGCACAGAATATTTTTCATCCTTGTGTTGACGTCCGAGTTCCCCATTAGACCCTCATATCGACCATCTCTCCGATCTGCTGCGCCCCGCTCTCTGCCTGCCCGTGTGTGTGTGTGTGTGTGTGTGTGTGTGTGTGTGTGGGTGTGTGTTGCCCTCGTGCCAGCTTCAGCACCGGGGCTCCAAGTGGAGCTTTGTTATGAGGTTCCTATTGTCTCCTACTGGAGGATCGAAGCCTGAACAGGGTGTCAGATTTATCACCACTTTCCAAACTCAACTGCCTCTGCTGCACTTTCATTCCTTTTACATTCCCTCCTTTTACATTCCCTCCTTTTCCCCTTCCTTTTACATTCCCTTTTTCCCTTCCTTTTTTCTTCCTTTCACATTCCCTTCTTCTTTCTTTCTCTTTCACATTCCATTCTTTTTCAACGTCTCTTTTTCTTTCTTTCCCCCTTTTACACTCCCTTCTTTTTTTCTTCTCTTTTATATTACCTTTTTTTGCTTTTCTTTAACATTCCCCTTATTTTTCCTCTGCCGTTTTCTTTCCCATCTTTATTCCTTATCCTTTTACTCTCCCTTTTTTCTTCCTTTTCCTTTTAGATTTCCTTCTTTTTGTTCTTCTTCCCCTTTTACATTCCCTTCTTTTTTCTTTCCCTTCTTACATTCCCTTCACCCTTCTTTTTTAAATTCCGATCTTTTTTCTTCCGCTTTTGTCTTCCCCCTTTTTCTTTATTCGTTCTTCTTCCTTTTTACATTTCTTTCATTCTCTCTCCCCACTTACATTTTCTTTGTTCTTCCTCCCCTCTATCCTTTCTTTCTTTCTTCCCTCCTTCCTGTTTTGTCCTTCTTTAAAAAGTAAAAGAAAAGCTGATCAGTTTACCAGTGTACCCAGGGGAGGGGGCGTGGCCTGTATGGTTGGGACTGTCTTTTAATTTGCATATTCGTAAAATTTCTTTTTATTATTGAAGTTTTGTTTGACTTTAAACTCGTCCGGAAAAAGCGGCGCATGGGGACCGGTGCTGAACGCGTGCTGTTTTTCACGTGCGTCCAGCCGAGCGAGTCGTCACGGCGACGAGGCACTGAGGCAGTGAGGCAGTGAGGCAGGCAGGTCTGCTGTGAGAAGAGAGGAGACGTGAGCAAACGTCTCGCAGGGCTAAAATGGAGAAGACACGTCTGCTGTCTCTCCCCCTCAAACACACGCTTGGCAATTAACTCCAATCTGTCGACGGCGGCGTGATGGACGCCAACAAAGGGCACGTTAATCCCCGCGCTCTGCGTCCCACACACACACACACACACACACACACACACACACACACACACACACGAGACGCAGCGGTGCATTCAGAGACGCCCCGTCTATCACACTGAGGGCTCAGTGTGTGTGTGTGTGTGTGTGTGTGTGTGAGGGTAAAGAGTGTAACAAAAAAATGCATAAAGAAAGACAAATAAGTGATAAAAAGAGAGGGATGAAAGAGAGGGATGAAAGCTTCAGCTCTTAGCTCCTTCTCTTTCCATCCCTTTCTGCATTTATTACTTTCACCCCTCTCTCTCTCTCTCTCTCTCTCTCTCTTCATCCCCTTCTCTCTTTTCTTCTTTTCTCTCTTTATTTCTTTGCTTTATCTCCACATCTGTCTTCTCTCTCTCTGTCTCTCCATATCCCCCTTTTCCTCTCTCTTCTCCTCCTCTCTCTTTCTCTCTCTTTCCATCCCCGCTTTTCTTTCTTTCTCTCCATTCTCTTGTCCATTTCTCTGTCTCTTTCTTTTGCTCACCCCTCCTCTTTTTCTCCTCCTCCACTCTTTTTTCCATTGCTCTCTCTCTCTCTCTCTTTCTCTCTCTCGATTCCCCTTTTCCTCTCTCTTTCTGTGATTTAATTATCAGCAGGTTGAAAGCGCATTAACGTGAGCACGCTTTTCCGTCATTGTGTGTGTGTGTGTGTGTGTGTGTGTGTGTGTGTGTGTGTGTGTGTGTGTGTCACCGGGAGTGAATGTCAACCTTTCTGGAGAACACTTATCTCCCCGTCCTCACCCCTTCCTCCCTCTTTCTCACTCTGTTCACGCCATCGCTGTGGAATCCTGTGTTCTGATTGGTCGGATTTATTTCCTGTAAAATAACAGTCACTATCGTCAAGTGAAAGTGGAAGTGAACTTTATTGTCATTTCGCCGGGCAGCAGTTTCTCCAAAGGCTCCATGTGCAGATGAACATAAATCAGTCAGAAGGTAAGACGGGGAACAAGAAACATAAGACGGCACAAGAAACATCACGAGTATGAAATCAATGAAAAAGAAATCGAATTCAATAAAATGACCAAGTTGAAATGGGAACGCTGAAAGCGCTTAAGGAAGGAGTCTCCAGTGTCAGAGATAAACACTGAGTAAAGAAGGTGTGTGTGTGTGTGTGTGTGTGTGTGTGTGTGCGTGTGTGTGTGTGTGTGTGAGAGAGAGAGAAGGATGGAGAAAAACAGAGTCTGAATCTTGTAAAGTGAGTGGTGCCCACAGGGAACACTTTCTCCTGCACCAGTCGTCCGTCTCCACCGTCCACACACACACACACACACACACACACACACACACACACACACACACACACACTCGCATCTGTTCATCGTCTCCTCCCAGTTGCAGCAAAAAAGCCTCTCCATATTTCTCCGTCATCACTTTTACCCTCCTCCCGAGCCTGACCTGGCGCTGGGCCGCCGCGCCGAAGCTCCCAGAAGCACCGGACTTTTTTCTTCTTCTCCTTTTTTTTTTTCTTCAGATTGAATTTCTACGAAATGATGTGGTGCAGAAATTGTACCTGTGTCCTAGAGGAGACGTCGTCCTGCCAAAAAACACACGCACTCCACTGACGATGATGATGAGAATGAAGTCACTCCGCTAAAATAAAGCGTGACCCGTTTCGCCGACATGGCAGGATCGCCCCGGCTCGCTGTATCACTTCCGAGCTTTTATTTCTCGCCCTTTTTTGATCATAGCTTTCGGTCAGCGTGTGTCAGCAAGCCTGTGATTACATTAAACACCACATACTTACCAGGAGCGCTGCGTTCGAAAGTCGGACCGCTGTAAAAGCCGCGACGGTGCTTTTGCGCTCACACACACACACACACACACACACACACGCGGAGCAAGCAAGCGAGAGAGTTTGCTCTTTCTCTCTGTGTGGAACTAATGGCATCGGCTCTCCCGTCCGAAAGTGAATTACACACTAGGATAACAGCTTGTGTGTGTGTGTGTGTGTGTGTGTGTGTGTGTGTGTGTGTGTGTATATATATAAATGTGTGTGTGTGTGAAGGGAATCTGGGAATCTGCATGAAAGATTTTCTGTGTGCGGAGTCTCATCCCGGCTGATCCAGGCCTCTTGATCGCCACACCACGTCCCAATGAATCCATGGGAACCAGTCCTAAAGTGGTTTATTCTTCTTACACCACAAGAAAGTTTCATTCGTTACTTGTTTTAAGCCTCCAATGCTTTGAATTTCATATCGGATGCAAACGGCCTCAAGGTCACAGCAAGGTCAAATGATCCCCCCATTTGACCATTCATAGACTTGTTTTTTGTTTTTCATCCCAGCATTGTTGGCATGGATTTCTACTGCAGGATGAAATAGAACAACATAGAAAAATATTCTGCATGTAAAATAGCACTAAACTTTATTACAACAAGAAAATAATAAAATAAAATGCTGATCCATGAAAATGTGCTTAATGAAATAAATATTACAATATTAATTATATGAATAAATATTGAGGAAAATAAAAGACTTACATTCAAACTGAATTAAAAAGTGACACTCCAAATAAATAAAAACATTTACTTTCGGAAAAGAAAAAAAAAAACGCTTCAAATAAACAGCACGTGGTGTCAGTGATTCGCCTCTAGAGGCTGCTCTCGTGCTGTGTAACGCAACCCGGAAAAACTGTCAGTAGTATTCAAATAGCAACTATTTTTTTTAGTTTTATAGTTTAGCAGTGCCGGTTAATATGTAGACATCTTGATTTTTCTTTTTATCTGTATTTGATTGCATGTAATGTTTTGGAACGTTTGTGAAACAGTACAAAAAAAATTACACAGCTTAGTAGCTCAGTCGTTAAAGTATTGGACTTTAGATCGAAGGTGGTGAGTTCCAATCCCAGCGCCAAACTCCATAAATGTAAATAAATGTAACTAGCAGGTCTTCACGTCCAAGCTTTACAGTATTGAAAAATTCTTACACAATGTTCTAATTGCGTTTGTCGGATCATTGCAGTAGGAATGATGTGTGATCCCGTCTCTCTTCTCTGTCTGTGTCCCCTTGTCTCGATTCAGGTCCACTGTTTGGCGTGACGGGAAGCGAGCAGCCGTTCAGCGTGACCTCTGTGACCTCGGTGCCCAGTGCCTTCCCCGTGATGGCGCACCCCGCCTTCGGCCTGCTCTCTCCCGGCACGGCTCGGGCCGAGTTCGGCGGTCTCGGAGCTCTGGGGGTCACAGCCGCCCTGGCAGCGCATCCTCAGCTCGGGGCTTTCACAGGTCAGCCAGGGGAGTCATTCTTTTAGAATTGTCCTTCTTCTACAGACTCATTAAACATTTCTCAAAGCAGCTTCACACAGATAAAGTTGTATAAAAGAGTGTATAAATTTAGTCGCTATAAGTTTGCTCCTTATAAGTTTATCACTAATAAGCGAACCATGGTGACTGTAGCGAGGAAAATCTCCCAGAGATGCTAGGAGGAACCTTGAGAGGAACAAACTGAGTGTAATATCAATAAGGTGAAATATGGACTTATCGACCAATCAGAATAAAGAATTCATCTGCGTCTTTCTTTGTCTTTCTGTTACAAATCCCAGAGTGGTGGAGAGCAGCCGAAGCACATGGGCGGAGTCAAGCGGCCTTCTTTCCCCCTTTCTTAGGCCTGCCCCCGTTGTTTGCCCCTCCCCTTCAGAACCATGAGGCCACGCCCTACATGTCTAAAACTTTGAGCAGAAGCAGCCAGGGACCTAAAGGTGAGTAACATGGACAGCAGGTTTTTGTGTGTGTGTGTGTGTGTGTGCGTGTGTGTGTGAGCGTGATTTGAGATTTCCGACTCTGTGAAAAGCAACACGACGCCTAATCGATGATACGTGGAAATAATGCCGGATATAGAGCTGGAATTGCACAGTAATTCGGTTTGGTCGTTGCGAATGCTCAGCGATAATTCCATTCCTCATCCGTTTCAGATCAATCTTCCTCATTCGGAGTAATTATCAACTCGATACACTCTGTTCCATACGAAGACAAACTGAATTTTAGTTTAGTGTTTTAATAGATAAGTGTTTCAGGGCACAGTGAGATTATCTGCCTCAAATACACTACAGCGAGAAAAGTATCGGGACACCGCATCACATTTTCCCTTAGAATTAGGAGACCAAATCCTGTTTTAGCACGACAATGCTCCTGTCTACAAAGCCAGCTCTATGTAGATATGCTGTTTATGGGTTGCATTTGGTGGAGGATCTCCTGCTATAGAGCTCTGACCCTCAACCCTATTGAACATGAACGAATGTGAACGCTTCTTTGCCTCCTCACCTCACCCATGTGGATGAATGAATCTCAGATATCTCACAAATCTTCACAAAATCTAGTGGAACATCTTCTCAGAAAAATGGAGGTTGTTATAACAGCAAATGGAGACTAAATGTGGAACTGGATGTTTAAAAAGAAGCACAAACCAGTTTTATGCTCAGGTGTCCACAAATATTTGGTCATATAGAATCGCAGGTATATTGATTTTATTCTGTTTCTAATTTTATTTAAGGTTATTTTTATGTTTGTTTATGTTTGTATTTATTTATTTATTTAGTATATTTAATTTTTTTTTAAATTAATTTTTTTTTTTTTGCGGTATTCAATAATTAGTGCTGTA
Source organism: Silurus asotus (assembly GCA_024362625.1). Classification (NCBI taxonomy): domain Eukaryota; kingdom Metazoa; phylum Chordata; class Actinopteri; order Siluriformes; family Siluridae; genus Silurus; species Silurus asotus. Next base: position 6,810,493 of record MU562415.1, read on the forward strand.
TCAACTTACATTTTTATTCAAATAAATGATTATATTAAACCATGTTCAGATGTGTGTGTGTGTGTGTGTGTGTGAACGTTACTAAGCCTGTAAGGTGTGTGTGTTGGATCCGTCCCTCCCAGGTGTTAATGGAGCTCTGAACGGCAGCGTGGTCTCTCCATCTACGACTAAAGGCAGCGCGTCCGTGTCGTCCTCGCCCGCTCTCAACACCTCGGCCTCCAAGCCTCGATCCCGCAAGACCTCGCATTACAGCAACAGCACCGGAGAGCTGCAGGAGAAACCCCTGCAGAAACCCAAAGAGAAGGTAAACATGGTACGGAGTGTCTCGTTAATACAGCTTCTCGTATTGTTCCTCGTCTTGTCGTTTCTCGTCTCATCGTTTGGGGCTTGAAACGAAAAATCGCCTTCATCAGACGCTAAAAAATCCCATTCTCGTGTGTCGAGATGCAGGAAGTCGAGTCACTTGGACTTGATAGCAAGGCATGTGGACAGAGCGAATAACAGAGAATCCTTGTAGAAGTTCTCCTACATTTCTTCATTTGTTGTTGTTGTACTTGTTGTTGCAGTAGGAATCGGATTCTGACCACGTCTGGTGCATTTCCATGCTAAAAAACTGCCTGAGTAAAACTTTATGACGTGCGTTGGTCACGCTGCGGTTACAGTCAAGTCCTGTCTAATCACATCTGAGGTCATGCCAAGCCGCTCTCGTTCTGCGCATTAGCAGGGATGTGGTGTGTGATGGCGCTGTGAAACAGCTGCCTGTGTGCTATTAACGCACGGATTTTATATTTCACTCAAATTTCAGTCACATTATCAACATTATTTTCGATTACTGATCAGATCGATTCTGATTGGTCAGGATTTGTTGGATTGATGTGTAAAAGCAGTTCTGATTGTACTCCTAGAATTGCAAATCAATTTACGGGTGTGTTTATGCACGCTCGCTCTTACAAGGCATGGTTTCCATAGTAACATCTGGTTGTATTGCGTTTAATTCGCGCCGGCAGAATTTCCGCGATTTCTGAAACAATGACGTTTTCTATAAGGAGATGTTTATTTCACAATTATCAAAGAAGAAGTTTTGCAGTTTCTTAGTAATGAGACAAGCCGCTATCCTGGTCAGGGCTTATCGTGATGTTAAATATGTAACCGCAAACTAATAAAAACATTGAATTCTTTAAATTAATAAATGTTGGTTTTATTTGGCAAATTGTGGTGGTTATGGGAAAAGTATTCATGGAGGTAACAGGAACTCCACTATATCACTCCACTCCACCACTAGTAACAAAAAATTCTTCATTATCGATGCGGACGTTTGTTGGTTGCCGTAGAAACTGCGTAAGAAACAGACTGAGGGCTCCGGGGTGAGCGACAGTGAATCAGGATCGTCTTTGGACAGCGACATCGAAGGAGTCAGCAGCAGCGACCTCGATGACCTCGGCGAGGAGGACGACGACGACGACGATGACGACCAGAGCAAAGACAGCGAAGAGTCGGACTCTGAAAAGGAGCGACAGAAGAAAAAGAAGGCAAAGGTTCTATTTTTGGGAATTTTTAAAAAAATGATTTCATTGCCAACCGATTCTGAATCTGTTTCTGATTCTGATTTTGTTTCCTGATTTTCCTTCAGCTCTCGCCTGCAAACCTGCGACCGAGTAAGAAGGAACATTCCAGAGTGGCGGAAGTGTGGGACCCTAGGGAGGGCAATGCCCCTCCGGATGCCCGCTCTTCACACGTCTCTAAATCCAGAGACAGGCCCGCCCAACCCACCAGCGTCATCCAGTCCACCGGCCTCGCAGTTAACGCCAAACCACTGGCTCTGATTGGCCAATCGCAACATGACTCCTCCCCTCAGCAAATCAGCTCCTCCTCTCCTCGACCCCTGCCCATCTCCTCTCACCAGCCACTTCCGCTTTCCCTCTGCTCCTCTCCCAAACCTCTGTCAGTCCCGTCACCACCCAAACCCCTCCCCATTTCATCTTCGCCCAAACCACCTCCCCTGAGCCCTTCCACCAGAGCACGGGGCTCCACCCACAAGTCTCAGGCACCGCCTCTGGACTCTCTGAGCAGCAGGAAGCTTCTGGAGACCTCACTGTCCCAGATTGCTGACTACAGACTGAAACAGGTGGGCGTGTGATTGGTACCTGGGCTCCAAACACGCATGCACGGAAACACTCCATAATAATGTTTGGTAGAATTGAATTCGATGCAATAATCATTTCATTGGTTAGTTTTTTTTTTTTATGTAGCACAAAAGCAAATGAGCTCGAACAGTTTCTCTGTGTAGCGCTAAAGCCAATTTTAAATCAGGGGGTTTTAGGATGCAGTTGGCATTCAGCATCCGTCTCCCTGTATTGACCAGGCTCGTTGAAAAGGTCGGCGAGAGAGATGGAAAGAGAGAGGGAGAGGAATAAAAGAGCTATGCTTCTCCATGCTTTTCTTATCTGTAGCTCTGGATTCCCCACTGCGTGATTCGGTCTTGTAAACGAATGTGGTTAGCTTCATAAAAAAAATTAAATTGCTCCTCCAAAAGCCGACGAGCAATTATCTCCACAACTTCTTACTCCCAGATTCTTAGCAAATGAGCACCAAAATGGATTTATTTCCCACCCTTTCTTCTGTAAGCATGAAATTACTGCTGAAGAGGCTAATACCCGTTCATCGTAATCGGCTAAAGTGGTTTTTATTGCACAGTCATTGTACTGAACAGTCTAATATCGGGCTGCGCTTTTGGGTTCCATTCATCTGAAATTACCGTTCAGACACGTGTTTAGCGAGGGGACGTGGGAAACGGAACCCGAGCCACGCGGAAATCTAGGGCCTTCGAGAAAACGCGCTGGATCAAGAGAGTGTTTCCGTGCTGGGTTTTTTTCAGTGCTTTTACGGCAGAGACGCTGCGAGCGACGTCTGCTCCGGACTCCTTTGTTCCCCGAACGGATGAGGAGCCAAACTGAGTCACAGCATCGTGTTACAACACCCTCACACATACACACACACATACACACACACACACACACACACGCCATCAGCGCCTATGCCACATGACAACCAGAGCAATTACCACATTTCCTTCCAACTCCTCCCAAGTCCATTTTTAATGCTTTATTGTGTCTCTCTTTCTCAGCGTCCTCTCATTTTAATCTCTTTCTTTTAATTTCCCTCCAGTCTTTACTTGTGCACGACCAGGAGTTTCCACTCCAGCTCAAGAAGCAACAGAACCTTTACAAGACCTCAAAGACTTCCGGGGTCGTATCCTCCCCCTCTTCATCCTCCTCTTCTTCTGCCGCTCTCCGTTCCAAGTCCACGTCGAGTCGTACCAAGCCTCCGGCCACTCAGGTGGTGGCCGCGACGCCCAGCCTCATTCTCAGCCAGACTCTCCAGGGGCTGGGCCACGCCAACGGTATCCTCCAGAGCTCCACGCAAGACACGCCGTTAGCCCTTACCACCAAACCTCATACTGACCTGCCCGTCAACCTCAGCACAGGTGCCAGGAAAGACATGTCCGTGCCCGCCCCTTTACCCGCCCCGCTGCCTGCCCTAGTACCCGCTTCCGCCCTGCCGGCCCGACCTCGCGCCTCTCGCAAAAACAAGACGCCCAGAGCCCTAGAGGTCTGGAAGGACGTTTCCCAAAAGCACTTGGTTAAGTCCCTCGTGGATCTGTTCCACCACGGAGGGGGAGAGCAGGAGACTTCAGGCAAGAAGGACTCGGACGAGTCGGGCGAGGATGACGATGATGACGAGGACGACGATGTCGATGATGAAGATGAGGACGAAGAGGATGAGGATGACAGTCTTTCAGGTTTGTGGAATGTTCTCAGCTTAACAATAAAAATGTGTCAATGACTCTTTGGCTTCTTTCTATAGGATGTGTGCTCTGATGTTTCCTCAATGAGTGTGAACTTATTACTGTGGCTTTGTCTTATGCATCTCTCAGAGTCAGACAGCAACTCAGACAGCGAGCTGAACGGCTCCACGAGAAAGAACAGAGACACGACGGAGACGGAGACCGATAGCGAGAGGACACCTTTGAAGCTTAGCAAAAACCTGTCCCTGCTCCCCTCGGCCTCCGGCAATTACAGCCTGCCTGACTGCTCACCGCTCAACCTCCAGGTCATTAAGCCCTCCAGCGTGGCCACGCACACCATCGTGAGCGGCTCCGGTGCCTTGACCTATCACAGCTCGCCTTCCTCGTCGTATTCCGTCGGCACGTCTCCAGGTAATCTCTCGGAAGCTTCGAGAGGGATAACGATGCGACACCAACGGGTTTTACACTGTTTTTGCAGATCGCAGTGTCACGTGCATCTACGACGAGCTCTATTTATAGAAGTGTAAATTGTGCTCACAGGCATCTGTGATGCTTTGGTGTGTTTGTTTTTGTTTTTTTCTCCTCCAAATGAACACATTTCCTTCTTAATCTCGTTATCTCCCCTGCACACCAGAGCCGGTTGCTATCGTAAACGCGCTAGCTAATGAGTGTGTTTGTGGTTGTGTGGTTGTGTGTTGTTTACGCTAACCTCCGAGCCGTGTTTGGTTGAACCTGTTGGCTCGGGTTTACACACTCATTACGGCTGTTTGGCTGACTCCGGCTTTTTTTTTCTCCCAGGGAGATTCGTTAAACAAAATACTCACAAATCCAACAAACATGTCAAGCCTGTGGGTTTGTTCTTGGCCGAGTTTCAATAGCAGGAAGAACACTTGTTGCTCTCCTACTCCCACACTGTGTGTGTGTGTTGGTGTGAGTGTGTGTTCTGAGAGTGTGTTTGCTCTGGCTTTGAGGAACGTGATGACTCGATGTCAGAGGAAGAAGCTTTCACGACGGTGAAAAGCTAATGGTGTGAACGCCATATTGACTGCGAGACTCGTTTTCCAATGTGCCAAGCTGTTCACTTTGCTGCTCAGGATTTTGCATACATGTGTGTGTGTGTGTGTGTGTGTGTGTGTGTTTGCATGTGTGTGTTTAGATGACCATGGCGATAGAGTAATATCCAGCTAATTTTGACCTTATGTGGACATTTGGCCTGTCCTGAGGTTAGGGATGGAATCAGGTGTTGGAAGTATAAAATGATTAGAATGTCCCCATGATGACAGCAAAACAGGTTATAGTCTGACTGTCTCTTCAATTTTTCTCTCTCTATTTCTCTCTCTCGTGTTGTAGGATCTGGAAAGAGGAAGCGTGTGATGAACGAGGATGATCTAAAGACTCCGTTAGAAATGGGGTATGTGTAACAGCGTGACTCAAACAATCGCTCTCTTTTTTTCTCTCTCTCCGTTTCTCCCTCTGTCTCTCCTGAAATTGCGTTTGCTTTGTGCCGCCATCACGCCACCTCGAGCTGATCGCATCTCTGTCGTTCCGCGCTCTAGTTGGCGGCGAGAGACCAGGATCAAATCCGTCGGAGGTCGTCTCCAAGGAGACGTGGCGTACTACGCGCCCTGCGGCAAGCGTCTGCGGCAGTACCCCGACGTCATGAAGGTAACCAGTGACCTCTGACCCCCTTCCCCATGCTCGCTTTTAGTACCCACAAAGTACCCCCTCCCCAGGAAACCCCCCCCCTCACAAAGAAATGTAATAAAAACGAAACCTTCCAGTAGCTTCTCCCCCATTGCCCCATCCTCCCTCCTGTTCCCCCTGACTGTGTAGATTAGCTTTGCTGTGTAGTGCCCAGCTTTCAGTGTGCTACTACACTTCCTGATGGCTCTCTGTCTCACCAAACGTCATTATTCTCTCTTCTGTAGTATCTATCCAGATACGGAATAACTGACATCACACGCGATAATTTTAGCTTCAGTGCAAAAATAAGGGTTGGTGACTTCTATGAAGCCAGAGAAGGACCCCAGGTGAATGCCTTTCATCTCTCTCTCTCTCTCTCTTTCTCTCTCTCTCTCTCTCTCTCTCTCTTTCTCTCTCTCTCTCTCTCTTTATCTCTATCTCTTTCTCTGGTTCTTTACTTTCTTTTTTTGGTTGTGTTTCCTCCCACCCTCCACCTCACTCTCTCACTCTTTTCCTGTCACTTCCATCTTTAATCAAGAGGGCAAGGATTTCAGTTTGAACCTCGATATATATGTAGCCTAAAAGTCCTCCCCTTTATATAATGCACTTGGAAGCCATGTGATAATCGGCTCTCATTACCTCCACAGGGTGTTCTGTTTCTCTTTATGTTTTGTGTGATTGGGGTTTGTCTTTTATTTTATATCGTTTCGTCCAATTACTCTCCAGAGCTGCTGAATGATTGGTCTCTCTTGTTTATTTTTGCACTAATACCTGTTGTGCAATGACTTCAAGAATGATCGCTAGCGCTAACTATGGTGTCATAGCGTTATAAAGGAAATGATCAAAGCTAGATTTGAGAAAAAGGGACCTCCGTGCTGCCATCTGATTGGTCGGTTTGCCGGTGTCACGCCCCTCCCGCAGGGTCTGCAGTGGTGCCCGCTGAGCGAGGATGAGGTCATACCGCGCATCAGAGCCATGGAAGGCCGCAGGGGTCGGCCGCCCAACTCTGAGCGCCAGCATGCAGGTGGAGACAGCGAGGGCTCCTCGGCCCGCCGCAGGAAGGGGCGTCCACCCAACGTGGGCCACACAGAGTTCCCCAGTGTCTCTGAGGCTAAGCTGCTACGCAAACTGGAGGCTCAGGGTAACACTGACACATCCCTCCCACCAAAACATCTCCACCTCACCACCAAAACATCTGCATCCTCACCCTCCGAAACATCTACACCTACATCACACCCATTAAAACATCTGCATCCTCACCACCAAACCATCTGCATCTTCACCCACCTAAACATCTACACCTATACCTCACCCACAAAACACCTACAACTTACCCTCAAAACACCTACATCTCACCCACAAAACACCTACACCTCACCCTCAAAACACCCACCTCTCACTCCCGAAACACCTACACCTCACCCCCTGACGTGAGCTTTCCACAAACCTTCTCAACTCTTCTGTTCCAGAAATCGCACGGCAGGCTGCTCAGATGAAGCTGATGAGGAAGCTGGAAAAGCAGGCACTCGCGCGAGCGGCTAAAGAAGCTCGCAAACAGCAAGGTACATCTCAAATCTTAATAGCGCTAAAAAAATATTGGCACCCTTAATATCAAAATGATCCAATTCTGGTATTTTCATACAAATTTTATTAAACAATGACTGGAATGAGGTGCCAAAATTTTAATATTTTTTTTTCTGTTTCAGCCATCATGGCAGCAGAGGAGAGGAGGAAACAGAAGGAGCAAATCAAGATCCTCAAACAGCAGGTCAGTGTTTCAGCACCTCACCACCGTCCTGGATCCCAAATAGCGGACAATTCGTTTTCCTACTCCCTATTCCTAATCCAATATACTATACTATACTATACTATACTATCATTTACAACACTATACTATACAACACTATACTCTACTATACTCTACTTCACAACACAACACTATACTATACAACACTATACTCTACTATACTCTACTTCACAACACAACACTATACTATACAACACTTTACTATACTCTACTATACAACACTATACTATACTCTATCATACTATACAACACTATACTATACTATTCTATAAAACACTATACTATACTCCATCATACTATACAACACTATACTATACTATTCTATACAACACTATACTATACTATACTATACAACACTATACTATACTATACTATACAACACTATACTATACTATACTATACAACACTATACTATACTATACTATACAACACTATACTATACTATACTATACAACACTATACTATACTATACTATACAACACTATACTATACTATACTATACAACACTATACTATACTATACTATACAACACTATACTATACTATACTATACAACACTATACTATACTATACTATACAACACTATACTATACTATACTATACAACACTATACTATACTATACTATACAACACTATACTATACTATACTATACAACACTATACTATACTATACTATACAACACTATACTATACTATACTATACAACACTATACTATACTATACTATACAACACTATACTATACTATACTATACAACACTATACTATACTATACTATACAACACTATACTATACTATACTATACAACACTATACTATACTATACTATACAACACTATACTATACTATACTATACAACACTATACTATACTATACTATACAACACTATACTATACTATACTATACAACACTATACTATACTATACTATACAACACTATACTATACTATACTATACAACACTATACTATACTATACTATACAACACTATACTATACTATACTATACAACACTATACTATACTATACTATACAACACTATACTATACTATACTATACAACACTATACTATACTATACTATACAACACTATACTATACTATACTATACAACACTATACTATACTATACTATACAACACTATACTATACTATACTATACAACACTATACTATACTATACTATACAACACTATACTATACTATACTATACAACACTATACTATACTATACTATACAACACTATACTATACTATACTATACAACACTATACTATACTATACTATACAACACTATACTATACTATACTATACAACACTATACTATACTATACTATACAACACTATACTATACTATACTATACAACACTATACTATACTATACTATACAACACTATACTATACTATACTATACAACACTATACTATACTATACTATACAACACTATACTATACTATACTATACAACACTATACTATACTATACTATACAACACTATACTATACTATACTATACAACACTATACTATACTATACTATACAACACTATACTATACTATACTATACAACACTATACTATACTATACTATACAACACTATACTATACTATACTATACAACACTATACTATACTATACTATACAACACTATACTATACTATACTATACAACACTATACTATACTATACTATACAACACTATACTATACTATACTATACAACACTATACTATACTATACTATACAACACTATACTATACTATACTATACAACACTATACTATACTATACTATACAACACTATACTATACTATACTATACAACACTATACTATACTATACTATACAACACTATACTATACTATACTATACAACACTATACTATACTATACTATACAACACTATACTATACTAAACTATACAACACTATACTATACTATACTATACAACACTATACTATACAACACTATACTATACTATACTATACAACACTATACTATACTATACTATACAACACTATACTATACAACACTATACTATACTATACTATACAACACTATACTATAT
>MU562415.1:6820327-6837503 GCA_024362625.1 Silurus asotus
TACAATACAATACTATACTATACAACACTATACTATACTATACTATACTATACAACACTATACTATATTATACAACACTATACAACACTATACTATACTATACAACACTACACTTTTCAACACTATACTATACTTTTCAACACTATACTATACTGTACTATACGATCATTTACTATACTGTGTAATACAATACTATACTATAATTTACTATACCATACTATACTACACTATACTATACTGTACTATACACACACACACACACACACACACACACACACACACACACACAGAGGTAGGCTTTAGAAGTTTGCGAAGTTAACTGAGTTCCTCGAAAAGAAAATGTAGTTCTCCCCGCCGTTCTTGGCCGTGACTGACAGTGCCGCGTCCTTCGCTCCGCTTGAACCGCCGAGAGTTTTGCTAATCCTGCCATTTGCAGCTTCGTTGAAATGCACAGCGGCGCTTTCAATTAACACACACCCTCTCTCCTTCTGTCCGAGCAGGAAAAGATAAAGCGCATTCAGCAAATCCGGATGGAGAAGGAGCTCCGCGCGCAGCAGATTCTCGAGGTACGGGGCGACTCTGGGGGGATGTGGAGGAGAAAGAAAAAAAAAGAGTGGAGAGATAGAGTTGGAATAAGCTTAACGTTCTGCAAATACACACACTGCTACTACACTGTTTAACATGGAGCACACACACTCACACACACCATGCCACAATTGCTCTCTAGCATTTTAGGGGTTATGACTTCTGCATATTCTCTCTCTCTCTCTCTCTCTCTCTCTCTCTCTCTCTCTCTCTCTCTCTCTTTCTTTCTTTCTTTCTTTCTCTCTCGTTCTCTCCGGACTATCGCTAAATTGGTTTTGCTGGACTGTTTCCGAATATTAAATTCGCCGCCTCGGTTAAATTAGACATAAAAGATTTTTTTCTCTCCCTAACAATAACAGGTCTTGCATAAGTAGAAGGGGGATGTTTACTTTTCGCGCCCAATTATAGGAGGCTGAAAAGTGTTTTAGCCGAGCAGAATCGAATCGGAGCTGACACGCTTGGCAAACCATTCCGAACAGGATTTCTTTCCGTGTGTAATTACACGTTGAAATTTCCAGCTAATTCTCAGGCGCCTGTGTTTGTTTGTTTTTTCCCCCCCTCCTCCCCTCTCCTTCCTCCTGCTGCCGTTTTGTCAGAACGAAAGGGGAATATTGAATAATTTTCAAAGATCCCTGGGCTGATCCTGACACCAGCTGACGTACTCGGCGCAAAGGTTCTCAATCACTGACTCGGTGTTGCGTAACTCTCCGATTAGCGCAGCCTCCAAATGCCAAGAAGTGAATAGCAAGCAGCAAACACACACCCGTACACACATGTACACACTCATACACACCGCTGCAGATTGCTATGCTTTTATTAAGCGAGCATCTTTTCTCGATATTGCCTATCGATCACACAAAAACGAGGCGTCCTGGTCTTAATCCGGTCCCTTCAGCTTCTCACTGCGTGACCTGGACCTGTTTTTCTATCGGCAGGCAAAGCGGAAAAAGCGCGAGGAGGCCGCCAACGCCAAAATCCTGGAGGCGGAAAAGCGTTTAAAGGTCAGTGTGTCTTGCGTATTGAGGGTGTAACCTCAGGGACGGAGATCCAAAAGACTTCACGCATTCATACCACCTGAATGACATAAATACGATGCGACCAATTAGCTGCCTGATAGTAAGACAGACTCGGAAGTAGGCGTGGTCTGCCCTCTTCTGCATACGAGGTGGTATAAAAAAGTTTCCAGACTCGCTCTGTTTTCAAGAAAGTACTTTATTCATCTACGTTTACACACTATCACCTCCAAAACAGTCCCCTTGCACAGCAATACAGCGCCCCCCAGAGTTCCTGCCACTTCTGGAAACCTTCTCCGCAGTTGTGTCCAAACGGCGACCTTTGAGCCGCTTCCTCATCTTCGGGAGGAGGGAGGAGGGCGAAGTCCGCAAGGGCCAAATCTCCTCAAATGACTTGTTGCAGCATCACCGTATACTTGCCAAATCAAGTTCAACGTCTCTGTGGCAGATTTGCCCGGGAATTTCACATTTGCTCTTTGTTCCAATTTGCCGTCAATGATGAAATTGCCGACGTGGCAAGGCACGTGGTCAAAATAGCACCAGCTTCCGTTGTGCACCGGACGATGTCTTTCAGCACACGGACTTATAAAGGGTCGGTGCTCCCTGTGACTGTGCGTGCAGCCTCGTGCTGCCATCTGTTGGCGGGTTACAAAATTACTCTCGAAACTTTTCGATGGCACCTCGTATGATTGGCTAGCATTGCTAAGATTGACAAGAGGGAAAGTAAATCTATGACAGGTAGGAAGTGCTAATCTGCTAATCGCTCTGCTTCCACCATCTTCCACCAAATCCAGCCCATGTAAAGCATATCTTCATGGAGCTGGCTTGTGTTGTCATGCTGGAACATATTTGGGTCTAATAGTTGAAGTGAAGGTGGAATTTCATGCTACAGCATATAAAGACGCTCAATACAAGTGTGTGCCTCCAGCGGTTTAGAGGAAGAATCACATATGGGTGAAGAAGTCGTGTGTCCGAATACTTTTGGCCATATATTAGGGAAGGTGTGAATAATAGATGCAGTTCATTGTTCCATTTTCTTTCACATCAGACCTTTTTAATAAGAGTTTACTATAGTTACACACACAGTGTGTGTGTGTGTGTGTGTGTGTGTGTGTGTGTGTGTGTGTGTGTGTGTGTGTGTGAGTAAGAGAGAGAGAGAGAGAGAGATGCTAATAATACAAAAATTGTGTGTTCTCTCCTTGATAAGTGATGTCATATCTTGCTAATGGTGTGTGTGTGTGTGTGTGTGTGTGTGTGTGTGTGTGTGTGTGTGTGTGTGTGTGTGTGTGTAGGAAAGAGAGATGAGACGGCAGCAGGCTGTTATACTAAAGCACCAGGTTTGTATCCCTCACAAACTAATTAACATTATAATTAATACTGTAAATATTATTATTATTATAAATATTATTAATATTATTTTAGTATTTTTTTGTATTTACACTCGTAGAAGAAGAGAAAAGTACTTAAACTTAGTACCTCTAAACTTAAAATTATAATATGTAAAACAGATTTAGGGGTGGAGCTGTTAGTGATGTCATTAATTAAGCTCCACCCTTTCCAAGCCCTTTTGTCAATTAATAGTCCTGGTTGCTATGGTAACATATTTCGGCCTCTGACTTGTCCCATATGGTGACACGTCAGCTATTAAGGTAACGATCTTTGTTTAAATGATGTGGCAAAGGGGGCGATGCTAAATTTGCATAATCATGAATATTTATGTGAGGAACGAATATTCGAATGTGTTTGACTGTTTGTACTTTATTAGCTGTTAGAATTGTTATTAATATTATTTATTATGTTTATGATTATTAGGATTATTATTATGGGATATTTTAAAGTTACTATAAGTGGATTTATTGCTCGGATTAGTCGTAAAAAGACTTGGGAACGCGATCCGTCGCTCACAGTGCCGTCTGAAGCCCTTCGTATTTTTCTCTCCAGTTAATGTTCATGCTTTTGGGAGTGGGGCTCATACCTCAGATCTCTGTTTTTTGGGTTTTCTATTTTCTTTTTTCTATTTTTATTTTTAAATATTCTGTTTTTTGTCCTCCCTCCCCCCCTTCCTTCCTGTCTTATAATCCTGTGCCAACTCTCTCTCTCAGGAGTTGGAGAGGCATAGACTAGATATGGTATGGGTATGTTTAATCTTCTGTACATCTAACACTCGCATCGTGAAACATGGTTGTGATCTGGTTGTCATAGCGGCACTTTGTTTGTACGTTTTTTTCTTTTCTTCATTTTTTTTTTTCCGTTGGTTTGTTTGTTTGTTTAATTTCGTACGTGTAGCGCTGGCTGCTGTCATACTACATCCTCCTCTGCATGGCTTTCTTTTCCAGCAGCATAAAGAAAGAAAAGAAAAGAAACCGAAAGAAATTCACCAACAGTGCATCGTCCACATCCGTGCATGTGTGTGTATGTGTGTGTGTGTGTGTGTGTGTGTGTGTGTGTTTGTGTGTGTGTGTGTGTAGATGTGAGTGTGCATGTGATAGTGAAAGAGTGCTGGCTCAAATGCAACAGACTCTGTGTGTGTGAGTGTGTGTGTGTGTGTGTAGATATGTGTGTTTATATAGATTTGTGTGTGTGTGTAGATTTGTGTGTGTGTATATATATAGCTGTGAGTGTGATAATGAGTGTGTTTGTGTGGGTATGTGTGGTAGAGAGTGTCTGTGTGTATATCGGTGTAGATATGTGTATGTATATATAGATGTCTGTGTGTGTGTGTGTGTGTGTGTGTGTGTGTGTGTGTGTGTGTGTGTGTGTGTGTGTGTCAGTGAGAGAGTGCTGCTCTAATGCAACAGGATCTGTGTGTGTGTGAGTGATATGAAAAGAGTGCTGGCTGTAATGCAACAGGCTCCGTGTGTGTGTGTGTGTGTGTGTGTGTGTGTGTGTGTGTGTGTGGCAGTAACAAAGCCATTCATTATTTATTTATATATATAAATATTTATTTATTTATTCACCTCCACATACCATGTGAACACTGCATCTGTACGATCTCGATCATGGTTGTGGTTAGACAGTGTGTGTATGTGTGTGTGTGTGTGTGTGTGTGTGTGTGTGTGTGTGTGTGTGTGTGGTGGAGTCTTGACCCAGATGTAGTGTTTGTGCCACAGCATCTGTACAGCAGATGTTGGAGGGGGAAGTGCAGTGGCAGTTCCGGGCCGTAGGGTCACTGAGGTCACGCTTGTGAGAAACTCCTTCCCTGTAGATGTTTGACACTGGAGACTCCTTCCCCCTGTTACTATAGAAACGCTCCCGTATTAGGAGTAAGCAGCGGTTGTAGAGCAGGAATCAGCAGCTTCCAGAGAATCGGAATGGAGTTTTTGTGCATCAAGGAAGCAACAAGGACTTCTGATCAGAAGGTCATGGGTTTAAATTCCAGCACAACCAAGCTGCTACTGCTGGGCCCTTGAGCAAGGCCCTTAACCCTTAAATGCTCAGCTATAGAGATAAAGTGACTGGATAAGGACGTCCGCTAAAATCCTTCCGTAAAAATCCACTGATGTTGACACCAGAAGGCTCGGATTTCTGTCTCCAGGAGCCTCTGGCATCTCCTCACGGTGGATCCCTACGGCTTCGTAGAACCGCCACTGTTCCATCCCGAGAACATCTTCTGTGGAAGCACGTTTATCTCCATCTCAGGGTCAGATACGGAAAGAAGTACACCTTTTATTCGAATAATATTGATTATAATTGTTATAATTAGTATTTAAAACGCACACGATCGTTAGCGCCTCCTGTGAGGAAACGAAGTAGCAGCAGGGCAGCGAGGCGCAAGCTAACGCTCTACTGTCTTTCCCCCCTTTTTTTTTGTTTGTCTTTTTTTTTTTAAAGCTGTTGAGCTGCTAAATTAGCGCTAAGCTAACTCCGGACGCACTGACCCGCCTCCCCCTCCCCCGCCCCCTCTGACCCGCTCACCAGCACCTGCTGCTTCTCCTTTTGTGTTGCGTATCGCTGTTCTGTAACACGCGTTCACATGACTGTAAACCTCATCCTGGCCATGGCATTGTGAATGGACAAGTGTGTGTGTGTGTGTGTGTGTGTGTGTGTGAATGCATTTGGCTGTCTTTTCCTCGATCTGTGCAACATGCTACACCACGCTGATCACTGTCCTCTCGTCTCTGCTCGATCTCCTGTTTTCTCTCTTGCACTAAAATTTGCTTTTCCCTTTCCCGCTTTCCGGATGGATGATTGCGAACCTTTCTCTGGTTTCAGGAGAGGGAGAGGAGGAGGCAGCACGTAATGCTGATGAAGGCCGTGGAAGCTCGTAAAAAAGCTGAGGTATGCTTCGTTCTCTGAAAAGTTTGACATGTTCTCCAACGTTCCACCGAGTCCTCGCCTCGCCTCAACTCCGTCTCCCGTCTGTTTCTGTGCTCCTGTCTCAGGAGCGCGAACGCCTCAAGCAGGAGAAGCGAGACGAGAAGCGTCTCAACAAGGAGCGCAAGCTGGAGCTGCGCCGCCTCGAACTGGAAATGCTGCGCGAGATGAAGAAGCCCAACGAGGACATGTGCTTAACTGATCACAAGGTAAAAAACCTTCCACGTATCTCGGGTTACGTCGCCATCAATCCGGAATAAATTTGAAAACGACGTAAAAAAAAATGCTTCACGTCCACACGTTATTTGTCGTTTCTCAAAAGTCGCTCATTTCACATTGAAACGTCTCAAAGCGTTAAAATCCCCTGCGTCATTTATTTACTTCTCAAAAAGCAACATTTTCGCTGACTGAAAACGTCGCCTCAGTGTGGACAGAAGGCCAAAATACAGAAAAATATGCGTAAAAAAAAAACATTACTGTGGACACACACACACACACACACATACACACACACACACACACACACTTAAAAAATTGCGGAAATCCTAAGCTGAATAACTGAATAACTAAACATACACAGGAATGGAACATCTCAGGAGCACGATGTGAGAATCCACCTCCAGGTTAATTGTTATTAATGACGTCACATCACAGCTACCATTCAATCATTTCTAATCATATTTAAAAGAGCGACACGTCATGTTTTATCCGTTTATAGTTATATTTCCGGGTTACATTTCCGGATAGGAACACTTGTTCTCTCAAATTACGCTTTCGTCTTTCATCTTCTGTTTTTCCCCAAACCAACGACCTGCATGTCTTTTCACCACATCCATAAACCTCCTTCTTCGATTTCTTTTTTTTTAATGATCGGTGCTTTTATCGTCAGCATCCTTCTACCTATATACCCCATGTCCCTCCTCATAACCACGCACACACACACACACACACACACACACACACCTGCTACCAGGAGACTCCCTGTGTGTCCCATGTGTCCGTTACCTTCCATAGGATTTATATCGCTTCTGAATTCAGTACTGAATGAATTGCAGTGTCGCTGTAATGATGCTTAGCTGCAAGACTCATGAACAGTTGCCTTGATAGACCATCATCGTCATCATCATCATCATCATCATCACTTTAGCCCTGAGCCTTGCTGTTTTGTTTTCCTTTTTGTAGTGAAACAGTTTCCCAGAAATCCTCTCGAATCCTGTGTTTTAACCCGAGCTCTCAGGTTCCTGCGTTTTCCTGGATGCTCAGTCAGGAGGAGAATAAAAAAAGAGCGTCTCCTTGAGGCTTATGTATCGTCTGTAGCAGCATTAGGTCATCGCTAACACCTCGCCGAGGCAGATCGGTGACAGACGGGAACGCTGACACCGTGTGGTCGTTGCGGAGCGCAGCATCGCCGCGAGCGTCTGGTGTTTAATAAAAAAATAATAAAAATAGAGAAATGTACATGAGTGAACATGTGAAACGAGTTCAGGAGTCTGTAATCAATAATATAAGGTATAATGAATAATAATAAAAAGGAAAAAAGGGGTTGATTGTAAATTTGTACGTTATTAAGAACCTGAGGACTTACTATGTAACTGTGATAAAGACCCTCCGTGAAACCTGTGCACGCTGTGTCTCTCTCTTTTTCTTTCTCTATCTCTCTGTCTGACTCTTTATCTCTGTTTGACTCTCGCTCTCTGTTTCTTTCTCTTTGTCTAAATCTCTTTTTTTAAATCTATCTTTCTGTCTCCCAATCTCCATTTCTCTGTCTCACTCTCTCTGTCTCCCTATCCTACTCTCTCTTTTTTTCTATCTCTCTATCTCACTCTCTCTATCCGTCTTTCTGACTCACTCTTTCTTCATCTCTCTGTCTAAATCTTTATCTCATTGTCTCTCCGTCTCACACTTTCTGTCCCTTCGCGTTCTCTCTCTCTCCCACACAGCCTCTGCCGAAGTTGTCTCGTATCCCAGGCCTGGTGCTCCCGGGGCAGGTTTTCTCAGACTGCCTGATGGTGGTGCAGTTCCTGCGCAGCTTTGGGAAGGTGTTGGGGATGGAGCAGAATGAGGTTCCCACGCTGGGCGTGCTGCAGGAGGGGCTACTCAACCTGGGCAACAGCATGGGGCAGGTGCAGGACCTGCTGGTGCGATTGCTCTCGTCAGCCGTGTGCGACCCGGGACTGCCTCCGGGGTACAGGGTGAGAGATAATGTCCACGCAAACACACATACACACACACACACACACACACACACATATATTTTTATCCACAACAAGTACAGGATCTCATGTTCTAAACTCTTGTCCTCCACAGGCCAAGTCCATCCTGGGTGATCATCTGACCAACATAGGTCTGAACCGGGACAACGTGTCGGAGGTTCTGCAGCAGTACATGGAGGCCCACTGCGCTCAGACGGTCCTGGCCAACATGGCCCTGAGCCTGAAGACCAAGGCCTTCCAAGCACATACACCTTCACAGAAAGCCTCGGTGCTCGCCTTCCTGGTCAACGAGCTGTCCTGCAGCAAGAGCGTGGTCAGGTACGCCTGTGGGCTCGAACACTCTGAAAACCACTGTAGCACTTCTTTAAATATTCATCTGGCAGTGAGAGCGTGTAAGGAGGTTAAGCACAGACGGTCGGTCTGAGATCATTCATTAGTAACGACGCCTTTGCGTTTCGCCCGCTGTTTCAGCGTTTCTGTTTATGTAGCTAAGATCTCTCTTCTTCTCTCACTCCTTCTCTTCTCTCTCTATGCTCAGTGAGATCGATAAGAGCCTGGACCAGATGAACGTCCTGAGGAAAGACGAGTGCATTGTGGAGGGAAAGCTCAAAAAGTAAGGGCCGAACAAATGCACTAAATTTTACTCATTTTATTTGTTTCTATATAAGATTATTCGATAGACTACACCGAAAGGTGCTTTATACTCGTCACAAAGTGAAATTCTTCGTTAGGAAGCTGGGGTCAGACATGATAAAGCACCCCTGGAGCAGATACAGGTAAGGGCCTTTCTCAGGGGCCCCGAAAGTGGCAGCTTTGCAATATCGGGGCTTAAATCATTAACCTTGTACTATAAGCCTTAACCACTGAGTTACCACTTCTAATGGTTTTCGCCCTAGTGCAGGGTCAGCCATGGTGTGGCCCCCTGGGAGCAGATAAGATTAGGGGCCTTGCTCAAAGGCACAACAGTGGCGGCTTGGTGGTGCTGGGGCTTAAACCCCCGACTTTATAATCAGTAACCCAGAGCCTTAACCACTGAGCTGCCACAATTTTTTCCTTTAATAATAAATATATATTTTAATATATTAATATCAGACACGTATGTGGTTATCCCTCAAACTGTGGGATGCACCCAGCCTTCACTTGCACAAGGAGACCCAAACCTGTTATGGCATGACAACACCCTAGTGCACAAAGCCGGCTCCATGAAGATGAATGGGTTGGATATGGTGGAAGATCTCCTGTGATAGAGCTCTGGAACACTCTTGTGTGGAATGTGAACGCTGACTGCACCCCAGGCCTCCTCACCTCATCTACCTGACTTTCTCTAAAAAAATCGAATGGAACATCTTCCCAGGAGAGTAAAGCTTATTATAACAGCAAATGGAGACTTAATGTGGAATGTGCACGGGTGTCCACAAACTTTTGTCCGTATAGTCCATGTACAACATTATGTTGGAAAAAAATACAATGGCAATTGTATTAAAAAATACACAGCTCCGTCTCTGGGATTCTTCAAATGAGGATTACAGCGTAAATATCCGCGTATAAGTATAACAACACGCAGGATAGAATTGATGTAGATTATAAACAGATTAGTGCAAATTGTATCTTATTAAATGTAAATAAGTTTGTCGTATTTTTTATTGAACTGCTGCGATTTTTGTGTGCAGGCTGAAGAACATTCACGCAAAACGCACAGGGAAGCGTGAAGCCGTTGGAGGGGACGAGCCTCAGGCCACAGGCACGCCAAGCGCCGGACACAAGCGCAAGAGAAAGGCCGGGGACAGTGACGAGGACGAGGACGATGACGACGACAGCGACGATGCCGTGGACGACGAGGACGAGGACGACGAAGAAGAGGTGAAGAAGGCGAGGAAGGTAGAGACGTGCGACGAGGTGAGAGTCGAAAATCAGCTAAATGGGGCGGAAAACGGCTAAATGTTTTTTGTGATCATGTTTGGATAATGTGTGTGTGTGTGTGTGTGTCTCTCCATCTTTGTGTGTGTGTGTGTGTGTGTGTTTGGCTTAGGATGAAGGGGATCAAGCCACGAGCATAGAAGAGCTAGAGAAACAGATAGACAAGTTATCGAAGGTAAACACACACACATGCACTCTGTATTCAACAAACACCTGCACACACTTATGCACACACACTCACACAGTCTCTTGTGTGTTTTTGCGAGTGCAGCAGCAGAATCTGATCAGACGGAAGCTGTTTGAGTCGTCTCACGCGTTACGCTCCATGAGCTATGGACAGGACCGCTACCGCCGTCGCTATTGGGTTCTCCCACAGTGCGGAGGCGTCTTCGTCGAGGGAATGGAGAGTGGAGAAGGTACACACACACACACACATACACATACACACACACACACAGTGTTCATAATAGAAGAACTTCTACATTCAGCTCACGCTAATTGCATCTCCCTTTTCTAATGTAGTGCATGGGAGGGGTTCAAACTTTTGCATTTACCTATGTATTGGTTTTCATCCATTATTATTCAGTAGTAATAAACTGATAGATGGACAAAATTTGGTGTGAAAGGAGTGTGTGATGTTCTACAAGCAACATGAATGAAGGCCAACTGAAGCATATCCAATCATCTCTCCACAGGTCCTGAGGAGCTGGAGAAGGAACGAGAAAGGCTCCGCAACTTCGAGCCAGTGCAGATCAAGGAGGAACCACAGGAAGAAGAGGAGGAGGAAGAGGAGGAAACGCAGGCAGAGGCAGACGAGGCACAGCAGGAGCCCGAGGCCCAGGTGTCAGCTCAGGTGAAGCAAGAGGATCACGCTGAGAAAGAAGTTAAGCAGGAAGACGAGAAACCCTGTTCGCCACTGAATGAGCTCCAGGAGAAGGACACTCAGCTCTTAGACTCGTGTCCTCTCAAGGAGCCCCCAAACGCACCCGGCGACCTCACGTCCCTTTGTGTGAGGACTCCGGACAGCAGTGTGGAGCCGGTCACTACGGCGACCGCATCGGCATCATCTCCGACTCATTCTACCTCCAAGTCTACTGTACTGTGCAGCACTCCTGCAGACGTTGTACCTCTCGTTGCTCACTTTGGTGCTCCTCTGCCCCAGTTTGGGGTCCCTCTGTCTCTACAGCATCAGCAACACCTCCTGGCGAACGATCAGCTCCTGCGCGTTTTGACTGAGCGCAGCGGCCACTGGTTCAGCCTTCTCCCCCGTTCTCCCTGTGACGACTCCTCGCTCATCCATCCCACCACGACACCACCACACTCCTCAGCCCAGACGAGCAACGTCCAGCCAAGGAGCCCCCCTGCCCCATCCTGCTCTCCTCACCAACACCTTCAACCGCCGTCTGCCTCCAGCAGCCCTCCAAATGCTGCTCTCGACAGCCTAGGAATCCTTACTGTCTCCCCTCTGCAGGTGGGAAGCCTTTATATAACAGGAAACTGAGATGCAGAATCTGTTTCACGGATTTGATTAACGTCTCTCCTTTTGCATGCAGGTAAAACCCGGTGGTGCTCTGCTGCCTTTGCCCATGTGTGGATGGTCAGGTGGGGTAATCAGCCCCAACTTGCCCATGTGCAGTAGTCCTATGCCTCTTTGCCCGCTCACTGAGGGCAGTGCCAGCCCCCTGCTTGCCCCCAGTGTCTCCACCAGCAAAAGTGGCTCTCCTGCACCCCCTGGGGACAAACCCCTCTCTGAGCCCTCACCTGCGATCGATTTGCCACGAAACCATGACCACCCACAGCCACAGCCAATTCCAGAAGGTCTCACACACACACGGACGCACACAACATATCTATTAGCTCAAATGTAAGGCTGTTTAAGCAGGCCAGGTTTACACACTTTATAATGATGCCGTTGCTCCATGTGTGTGTATTGCAGACATGATGATGGGCTGGTGGAAGATGACGGAGATGGAGGAACTGCAGACCCTGATGAAGGCACTCCACAGCAGAGGGATCCGAGAACGAGCGCTGCACAAACAGATCCAGAAATCCATGGAGCTTATCACCCAGACGTGCAACAAAAACAAAGAGGGTGAGTGGCTGTAATATACAAACTACACACTTCTTTTGATGCAATTTGAGTCCACTGGGGGTGGATTGATCATTCCCTGTCGTGTATGTTCACGTGTGGGTGCAGTAGCAGTGATGGAGGTGTCGGAGCTGGACGAGGGCCAGGTTTCTGTAGAGACGCTTCAGGAGTGGTGCGTAGATGAGCAGGCAATGGAGACGGACATCGCCTTACTGCAGCAGGTGGAGGAGCTCGAACGCAGGGTCACTTCAGCCAGCCTGCAGGTCAAGGTGAAGAACGGAGAACATGTCTAGGAAAAAAAAAACATTTCTTGTTCATTTTTTTTAGTATTTGTTTTGCGTTGTCGTACTGCAGGGCTGGATGCATCCAGAGCCCCAATCGGAGAGGGAGGACCTGCTGTATTACGAGCACAAACCCTTTTCCAAGGCCTGCCCTGGGGCGGAGTCACAGGAGGAGCGGAGCTCGGAGAAAGGCCTGAGACGGCAGCCCAGCAACCCGCTGGACATCGCTGTGATGCGCCTGGCCGAGCTGGAGCGCCACATCGAGAGAAGGTACCTGCGGAGCCCCTTAGGGACAACCATCCAGATCAGGCTGGATAATGTGGGGACGGTCACTGTGCCCGCCCCCGCGCCATCCACTAGTGCTGGAGGGGAAGGGTAGGTCATCCACGCAGCCAGCCTTAATCCCTCCCTCTCTTATCCTCTCTCTTTTCCTCTTGCTCATCCTCTTTCTTCTCCTTCTCCCCTTTTCTTCTCTCCTGGCTGGGGCGGCTGTGCTTGTGGCGTGTGTGTGTTCTCACCCGGGGCCCAGGTTCTCCACGGGTTCCATGGTTCTTGGCTCACCTGCATTTGAGTTCCTTTCTGTCCTTGGCTGCATGCGTTCAATTTATTTGGTCATTTGTGCGAAGGATTTCTCTTTGCTGTTGTTTTGTGGGAGCATGGTGCACTCTAACCACGGGGCTTTGATTCCTCTTCAGAAGTTTTCCTCATACAGTCAGTGCCATTCCACAGGATGTGTGTGTGTGTATGTATTTGTCTGGAACGACGGCCAGCATTATACTCGATGCGTAATCCAGTAGTGGGGGAGGTGGGAGTTTAGTGGTTGAGGCGTTCGGACTGTAAGTCGGTCTGGGTTAGGCCGTCTACCCCAAATGTAAAATGTTAAGTATTGCCCTGTGAAACATCATGATTTCCATGATCGGTGTGTAGGCTCCAGACTTCCTGGTCATATCTCACAAATTTTTCTACTTTTAAATAAAAATGTTTTTTTATCGTCATCAGGAAATTAATTTGATTTATAGCTTGATTTTGTACATTTTTGGCCGACAGTGACAAGTTTATCATATTAATTCTGTATTTATTTCACTTTGATGACCAGATCGTGATCGTAATTGCACATGTGCAGCGATCCGTCAACGTGATCGTCAGATTTTTTCTTTAATCCAGGGAGATTATAGGACATAAAATACAACCGATTTGATATTGTTGGACAAAAAAATAATTTAAAAAAATATATAAAATATAAAAAAATGCTATTCTGTTGTGTGCTAATGTTCTACATACGTGCTTTCCATGCTTTACTGCAGGTAAAATCAAGAATAATGCTGGCCTAAGTGTGTGTGTGTGTGTGTGTGTGTGTGTATAAAAATAAAATATGGTCAAAAGCATTGGGACACCTGACAAAACTGTCACCAAAAAGTTGGAGGCACACATCTACAACTTTTTTCTTTTTTCACTTGAACTAGACCCAAACCTGCTCCAACATGAGAATGCACAAAGCCAGCTCCATGAAGATAAGTTACATGGGTTTGGAGTAAAAGTTCTCCTCATATAGAGCTTTAACCTGAATGAATCTCCACAGAATCTCCACAAAATCTAGTAGAACATCTTTCCAGAAAAATGTAGCTTATTATAACAGTAAATGGGGACCAAATGTGGAACGGGACGTTCAATACCAATCTTATGCTCAGGTGTCCACAAACTTTTGTCCATATTGTGTGAGAGTGGTTGTGTGTTTGTGTGTAACCCATCTCTTTGTTGTATTTGTCTCTTAGAAGTGAGGAGGAGATCGCTCCAGGGATGAAGGTGTGGAGAAAGGCTTTGAGCGAGGTGAGGAACTCGTCACAGCTGGCCATGTGCCTGCAACAGCTGCAGAAGTCCATCGCTTGGGAAAGATCCATCATGAAAGTGGTGAGTGTGTGTGTGTGTATTTCTCAGTCCAGGGTTCAGTGCCAACCTGTGCACGATGATGAAACAGTATTTTAAGCATGTACTAAGGTGTGTGTGTGTGTATGTGTGTGTGTGTGTGTGTGTAGTACTGCCAGATCTGCCGTAAGGGGGATAATGAGGACTTACTGCTGCTGTGCGATGGCTGTGATAAGGGCTGTCACACCTACTGCCACAAGCCTAAGATCAACGCCATCCCTGAGGGAGACTGGTACTGCCCTGCCTGCATCTCCAAGGTAACCGCCACCACCTCCCGTCACATTCAGAGTGCTCTCACACACACACACACACACACACACACACACTGCTCCTAAAGTATACACGTATGCAGTCTGGTCAAGGATTTTTCCTCCCTTTAGAGACCAGTGAACAAAAACAGGACGTGATGTGAAAAATGATAGAAACGCTTTTTTACTCACGTGACCTAATCAGAGACGGCCCATTTTTATGGCTCCCATAATGCATTTCATTAGTGCTCATTTTAGATGGCGCTTTCGGCTGATCGATCCAATACCGGAATTTGTACTGTCCATGTGTGCATATGCGTCTACTTCCTGCCTGAAACAATTTACGGCAGATTCGGATTTATAATGGTGTTGACTCGACTCGATACCGGAAAACGTTCTTTACAAGTGATTTTCTTGTTATAAATTAGCAGTTGAATTAGTTGATTACCCCGATACCGATAGCTGGGTTGGATCGTACTTACCGATAACCAATTAATCAACTTAATCAAGTTTTTGAAATAGATGCTGAATAAAAAACGAACAAACAAAACATTTCATGTAAAATAGTACTGAACTTTAATACAAAAAAATGTATGATATTATTCATAAATTATAAATAATAAACATAATATAGTGCTCTCCGTGTAAAAACTAACAACACCTGCCATCAGTGATTCGCCTCTAGAGGCGTCACTCAGCAACGAATGCAACCCGGAAAAACTATCTACTAACTGCTATGGATTTTTGTTGATAGCTGATATTTACAGCAATCAACTATCAGTGCCAGCAAAACTGATAAATCAGCCGACCGCTAATATAAATACAGTTTATTTTTATTTGTAAAATATATCAATCAATTTATATTGGTTACATTTATACTTTATATTTATTATTTAACTCCAAGTAATTCTTAAAGCCCTATAGAATGCAAAAGTATCGTCTCACTCACGTAATGGATGCAACTGCAGAAAATCGCATGCATTAGCTATATAATAAGCCGGAATTTTGTGAAAACAAGTCAGCATATTGTATGCACTGGAACATGGAAGTTCATTCCTCTCACTGTCCTGCTGATAGTGGTTTTAAAAAGGAATCTGTTGTGTAGCATTGAAGTGTGTGTGTGTTAGTGATACCTTGGGAAAGTTTGCACGTTGATTTCCGAATGCAGACTCAGGGAGCATAAAACGAAGTGCAGGAATAAGTGTTTATGGCTTCAGGGATGTGAGGGATGTGAGACCACGTTAACTGACAGGTCCGAATCCCGCAGGCGAGCAACCAGTCGCCGAAGAACAAAAAGGCTCAGAGTCGAATGCAGTCCGGTGGAGGGGGCAAGAAATCCTCGGAGGCGGCCAGGAAGAACAAGAAGCAGCAGGAGGTGTGTGAGGAAGAGGAGGCAGGAGGAGGTGGCAGCAGCAGCACCAGCATCAGCAGCCCAAAGAAAACAGCCACTACTTCCAGCCAGGCGAAAAAGAGCTCTCCGGCTCCTCCTGCTGCCAAACCAGAGAGTCCGGCCTGCGTGAAACGAGCCAAAACGGCCAGGGACAACAACCGCGACCTGGGCCTGTGCAGGTACCGTTTCATTCATCACTTTTATGTCGGTCACAAACACCTGTTGACACAAATAGTGTAAAATTCATTATTACTGGGGAGGTGGTTAAGGCACTGGACTTTGGCTCTGAAGGGCATGAGTTCAAATCCCACCCTCACTAATCTGTCACTTCTAGATCCCTGAGCAAGACCCTTAATCCCACAGCTGCTCAGTTGTATAATTAAATATAATGTAACTGCATTAGCGGGATGATTTCTGAGATCTGTTCTTCTTGTATAGGGTTCTTTTGGCCGAACTGGAGCGCCATCAGGACGCCTGGCCTTTCCTCACACCTGTCAACCTCAAGTCGGTCCCCGGGTACCGGAAAGTCATCAAAAAGCCCATGGACTTTTCCACCATCCGCGAGAAGCTTGTCAGCAGCCAGTGAGTCTCCGTTACATCCTCTGTCTTCTCCAGAGTTCTTCTGAATTCAATCAATCAGACCTGGAAAACAAGAACAAACAGCCAACCAATGAAAAAATGGCTATTAATTAGAACCAGTATAAAATTAATACGGCCAATTCGCTACAATAAAGTAGAACTTCTCTTTATGTGAAGTAAATTTTTGACTCACTGCTTTTCTTCCTTTTTTTTCAAGGTACCAGAACCTCGAGACGTTCATCATCGACGTCAACCTGGTGTTCGACAACTGCGAGAAGTTCAACGAGGACAACTCTGACATCGGCCGCGCCGGTCACAACATGAGGAAGTTCTTCGAGAAGAGGTGGACTGAGCTCCTGAAGCAGACTAACTGATCCACTCAGAGCGCTTTTTTTCTTTTCTTTTTTGAAACCCTCAAAGTGGAGTTCGGATCAGAACCTCCCGGAATCAACATATTCCTCCCAGCAAAGCAAACACACACACACACACACACACACACAAACACACACAACACCCCAAAGAGACACAGGACAGAGGGTGTCTTTGTGCAATATCATTTCCTTGTAGAAAAGAGTAATCGCACTGAAACCTTCAACCGTCAGAGTTGTATCGAGGAAAAAAAAA
>MU562415.1:6837663-6875163 GCA_024362625.1 Silurus asotus
AAAAAAAAGGTCCATTCTTCATTTTCCAAAAAAAGGAAGAAACAGCGCAACTGTTTAAAAAAAAAAAAAAAACATGAAAAAAACATGAAAAAAAAAATGAATGGAATGTTTATTTGTTTGTGTGTGTGTCTGTGTGTGTGTGTGTGTGTGTGTGTGTGTGTTTTTAATTAATTTGTTTGTTTTACTTTTTATCATTTTTTTTCTTCTCCAAATATGAAACGAAGCCAAGAAAAGAAAGGAACCTGTTTACACTGCTCCGGGAGTTTTTCCCTCCATGCACACACACACACACACACACACATACACACACACACACACACACACACACAGTTGGATTCCAAACCCCGTCCCCATGCATATGGTTTCAGACATTGGATATTGTTCATGCCTTAGACCGATTGTAGCATTTAATTTTAGTCTTCAAAGTGACTTATTATAAGTATTATAATAATTATTATTATTATTATTGACACATTTATTGGTTGTACAGTATACACATATCTTCTACAAACACTGTGGTCTCCTTACTCTTGGTAGTGCCTGCCCTTCTGAACAGGGTGTAGGGAAGTATTTTTTGTTTGTTTCTGTATTTTTGTTTGTTTCTTTTTCTTTTTTTTAAAGAAGAAAAAAAAAAGACACTCCCTGGTTTCCTCCACACGCCGGCATACATACTGTTCACCAGTGAGAGTGCGTTATCCCGTAGTGAGAACTGCCGGGAGTTGGCTTCATCAGCATCTCACACACACACACACACACACACACACACACACACACACATATACACATGCACACGCAAGTGCATGCACGCACACACAGCAGCCGGCTTTCGGTAACCACTATGGCCACGTCCCAAATTGCATACCCTCCCCAACCCTGTGGCTTTGTCCTGAATCGTGTCATTCTTCACAACAGTGCAGAAGCAAAAGAGCGCTCGGAGAACACGTGGGAGTGCAGTTGCTGTGCCGTTTTAACCTACTACTTAGCAGGATAGAGTGCAGTTTGGGACGCAGCCCGTGTCTAAGTCTCCTTGTTATCCTCTTCCTTGTCCTCTTTGTCCTTCTCGTCCTCGTCCTCCCCCACGTCCCCCTGTGTGAGTCTTGGCCACTGGAGGCAGCTAGAACACAGTTTTTTTGTACCCGAGTCAGAGTACTTGAAGTTATTTTATTTAAAGCTATTGTGGGAAACAAAAATGGTAGCGTTCTTTTTGTAGGAGCATTATTTTTCACTAGTGTGTATGTGCGTGTGTGTGTGTGCATACGTCTGTGTGTGAATGTGAGCGTGTGTATGTAGGAGTGTATGTATGAGTGTGAATGTGTGTGTGTGTGTGTGTGTGTGTGTGTGTGTGTGGCACGGACCTATTAAAAGGATGTTTTTAAAGTCATCCCACTTCGTTATGGTGTTTTTTCCCTCCATTGGTATAAAACACTTGTAATATAAACACCACACACAAACACACACCCGCACACACACTCTCTCTTGTGCTCGTTACAACACTTTGACACTGGAGACTCCTTCCACAAACGTGTCCTTACAGAATACTGCACCATGTGGAGGGAAACGTCCTGGAGTTTGTTGTAGGAAATCAGCGTGATCCAGTGTACAACATTAAACACACACAAGAAGACAAACCTTGCTGAAAAATGAGCAGATTGTTACAGTGATTTAGCAACATATACTTGTATTTTCATATAAAATTATAGATTAGATTCCAATTAGTTTTTGCAAGATTTTATATTCTGAAATATTACTACTATATAAATTTTTTACTATTTGAACTGATATTCAGTGTAGTAAAAAGTGTCAAATCTAGCTC
This sequence comes from Silurus asotus, assembly GCA_024362625.1. Lineage (NCBI taxonomy): Eukaryota > Metazoa > Chordata > Actinopteri > Siluriformes > Siluridae > Silurus > Silurus asotus. Next base: position 6,839,477 of record MU562415.1, read on the forward strand.
ATGTCATCATCGTCGTTATCGTTAATAGGAGTTGTAGATTATGTTGTAATATTTACTTTAGAAGAAGTTTACTTCTGCAGTTTCTTTCTTATATAAATGTATGATTAGAAAAATCTATAATTAAATAACCATAATTATTGTGTGCAAAATACAAAACTAGCAGTAACAACAAAAATAATAACCGTTAATTATATGCAAATTCCTCGCCTCCTCCTTTTATTATTATTATTATTATTATTATTAGTATTGCCAGAGGAGGCAAATGTACACACATCCTTCATTCAGTAGAAGTACAGAGTTCAGATACTCAAGTTTTAAAAGGCTCTGGTAAAAGTAAAGAAGTTTGGGCTCAGACGTGTACTTCAGTAAAAAATACTCATTATTACTACCTGTTTTAGTCATTAATTAGTTATTAATACAAAACAATTTCAAATGTTCTCTAATGAATGTATGCAGACTGAAGATTCACCATGTAGAACACAAGCAGAGAAAAGATGATGGTGATGATCAGGACTGTGTCTGTTCTCAGTTATGACTTCATCACTGACTCCCTCTGTCTCATCCACGCTCACTCCAGACTTCTTACTGCCTCCTGCCTGCTCATTGTGACCTTCAGAAACTAGTCTGTGGTGAGGGAGAGACAGGAAATGATCCACCAGAGGATTGAAAAAGCAGCACAATCGCAGGAAACATGTTGATGTGCAGAAAACAGAGCACAACAAGAAGATAAAATATCGATCATCTAACCGAATGGATTAAAATAACGAGTCTGTTGTGTAAATGTAAGAAGTAGAAAATACAGATATTTGTGTAAAAAATTCAATGAGTAAAAGTAAAAAGAAAAAAACTGATGCCAGACAAATCTACTAAAAGTACACTGACGAAGTGTTTGTACTTTATTTCTTATAAACTATTACTCCTTTTTACTCCTCTGTTTATTGTTATGATTATTATACAATATTTTACATAACTGTTACAAATAATAAAAAGTAACAAATATTATTTATTACTAATTATTTATTTAAAAATGTATTACTAATAAAACTCTCTTTCCCAAACACATACGCACAATAAGACACGCTTTATATACATATCGAATATAGTGGTTTAATTAATTTTAATAATTAATTTGTTTATTTATTTAACTCTCCACTCAGCGCCATGTTGAGCCACAACGGTAAACATAGGACACGTGACCAACCATGTGACGTCACAACCAACCCGGAAGCAGGAGCTCTAAACAGCTTGGTGAGGAGCGTTCCGTTTTCTCATTTTATATACGATTGTTTCATCATTTTATTTAATGATGTTTATATAAAACAATAATTACAGCTGTAGAGGATTTTACCTGGTCGTGGGATTCAATAAAGTACAGGTTTTACAGGAAAACTGGAGAGTGTTAGCTCAGTGGCTAGTGTTACATTTATATATATAAATAAATAAATAAATAAATAAATAAATAAATAAATAAATAAATAAATAAATGCAAGTTGATAAAAAAGTTTTAAGAATAAATCAATGTAATGCAACACACTTTTTATATTGATTAAATAAAATGTATATCCTATATAATGTGTGTGTGTGTGTGTGTGTGTGTGTGTGTGTTCTCATTTTCATATTATTTAAGACTTGAATGTAATTATCAAATTATTGTTTTTATTACTGTAAATGTATTTAAAGAGATATTTTCAAAGATGCATTTATTTTTAAAGATATTTACACTATGTCAGCGAATTGTACTGTGAACTCGAGGTCGGTGCTAAGTGAAATAAATATATATAAAAATCTAAATATATTTTTATAAAAAAAATGAATTATAATGGATCTTATATAGCGCTCTCCATGCACCCCGTACTCTCGCGTGTAAAAACAAACAGCATGTGGTGTCAGTGATTTGCCTCTAGAGGGCACTCTCATAATTGACCCGGAAAAACTATTGGTATGGATTTTTTGCCGATTTGTAGTTCGGTGCCGATTAACCATCAAAACCATTGATTCGTTCGATCTTTATTGTGAAGTAACTGTTTACAATATGAAAATGAATAATCCTATTGCTCAAGCCTTTGTCCTACTCAACTTTAAACTAAAATATATAACATTTTTGCTCCACAGCAAAATGGTGTCTCTGGTCTGCACCATACAAGGCCACCTTGATGACGTGAACTGCTGCGCGTTCTCCTCCTCGCTCCTGGCCACCTGCTCGGCAGATAAAACCATCCGTGTCTACTCCACCCGAGACTTCTCCGAGCTCCCGTTCTCGCCACTTTCGGGTCACGGCTACGGCGTCCACTGCTGCTGTTTCAGCCCCTGTGGGCAGTACCTGGCGTCCTGCTCCACCGACGCTACCACGGTGGTGTGGGCGATGTGCAGCGGCGAGATCGAGGCCGTGCTCCAGCATCCCGGCAGGAGTCCGGTCAGAGTGTGCGCCTTCTCACCTGACTCCTCCTGCCTGATCTCGGGAGCTTCAGATGGCACCGTGGCTCTGTGGGACTTCACCTCAAGGACTTTGCTCAGGTCCTCCTCCCTCTATTTCCTCTATACGTCAAATGAAACCTTCACCGTGGTCACATTGTGATATGTTTTTCCTGGATTGCTGGTTTGACGTGTCTCTGTGTTTTTCACTTTCCTCTGATTTCTGTTCCTGACGTTCAGGACCGGCGCCGTTCCTGACACCACGATGGTAGCGTGTTCCTTCAGCCCGTGTGGTCAGCTGTTTGCTACAGGATCCACATATGGAGATCTGCGTATCTGGGACTTGGGAATGAACCAGCTCCATGCTGAGAAGTACGCCCACGACCTCGGGGTCACCTGCTGCCAGTTTGCACCGCAGATAATGACAGGTATGAGGAGCACTGTTTCATTTAACATCACTTTGAATTTGACTGTTATGTCGTTTAGCTCGAGTTGATTGATCTCTTTATCAATCTGTCTGTCAGATAATGCACTCTGTGTGGTCCAGTTCCGTTTGGCCTCCTGTGGTCAGGACGGCTTGCTGAAGGTCTGGCTGGTCTCCCGGAACTTCTCTACAGGTAAAGACTCACCTGCTTCCTGCTCTCCTTCATCACCCTGACCCCCAGAGGGATACATTTGTTACTCTGTTGGTATTTTGGTGTTTTCCAGGGTGTAAGATGCAGCTGATACACACACTGTCAGGGCAGTCGTCTGCAGTCCTGTGCTGTTCCTACTCTGCAGACGGACAGCTTTTAGTTTCTGGGTGAGAACATGGACATGATTTTTCTCCTCCTCCTGCTTCTCTTCCTGCTTCTCTTCCTGCTTCTCTTCCTGCTCCTTCTCCTGCTTCACTTGCTCCTGCTCCCTCTCTTCCTTTTGCTCCTGCTGCTCTTGCTCCTCCTCCTCTTTCTCTTTATTCTCTTCCTTCTTCTCGTTCCCCCTCTTTCTTCTCCCCCTCCACCTTCTGCTTCTCCTTCTGTTCCTTCTCCTGCTGTTTATGCTCCTTCTTCTCTTGTTCCTGCTCTATTCTTCCTCCACCTTCTTCTACCTGTGCTTCTCCTGCTATTCCTGTTCTTTCTTCTCCTCCTTCACATCTGCACTTCAGTATTTCGGTTTGATGATTGCGATTCGGATCGTCACTGCTGAGTTCTGTAACTAGATGGCGCTGTGTACTCATGATTACACTGGTGGAGGAAGGTTTACTCGGGGTGTGTGTGTGTGTGTGTGTGTGTGTGTGTGTGTTCTCATCCCTCACTCCCAGGTCTATGGATAAGAGTGTTGCGGTTTATGAAGCAGTGAGTGAACCGTTTTTTTTTTATTCCTTACTGAATTTCCTTCTGAATAAAACCTGATCCTGATCCTGTTTCTGTTTCTCACTGCAGAATGGTGGAGTTTTACTCTACACCCTGAACCAACATGAGAGGTAAGCGCTCTCTCCCTCTCTCTCTCTCTCTCTCTCTCTCTCTCTCTCTCTCGTCCAGTTTTTCTGTCACCTTTTCCATCTTTTCATTTTACTTTCTTTTGTGCTTTTTTCTCGCCAATCTTTCCATCTGCTCGACCCTCTTTCTTTTTATCTCTCCCTCTCTTCAACTATCTTTCTGTTTCTCCCCTGTCTCTCCCTTTAGTGTCTGTTTTTTTTTTCTGTCACGCTCAGTTTTCCACAATATAAATTACGATTTAGTAAAAATATTGTTTTGTGAATCAAAGTCTAGAAAAATCCGGATCCTTTTAAAAAAGGAGTTTTTCCTGGCGTTAGGAGCAGAGACCGGATCTGCACAGCTGTGATTGGTTGTTACGCTGTAAGGCAGCAGTTGCCATAGCGGTACAGCGCCCCCTACTGTGCGACTAAACAAATGAAAACCATGAGAGATTGTATTATAATGCATGTTATAGATGGAATTTAAAAGCATTATTTCAGATGTAAAAAATCTTTAGGGAAGTCTTCATATTTGAGTCTGGAATTTTGAAATGAAAAATGTGTAAGAACGTTTTTTACATGTTTACGTTTCTCTCTCCGAACCCCCTGTAATGCGTCTGTGCTGCAGGTATGTGACGGCGTGTGCCTTCTCCCCGACCGCGCCCCTCATCGCCACCGGCTCCATGGACAAAACGGTGAACGTGTGGAGGGTGGAGGACGGCTGCAGCGCTCAGGGTGGGCCAACACCTTCTCCCATAATGCTTTGCGTGACGTGTGTGTGTGTGTGTGTGTGTGTGTGTGTGTGTGTGTGTGTGTGTTCAGTGGAAATATCAGCAAATATATTTTGTGAAAATGTGAATAATAATAATGGTTTGTTCAATCACCAGGTGCTGGACCTGATGGCAAATCTCTTCCAGGTGTGTGTGTGTGTGTGTGTGTGTGTGTGTGTGTGTGTGCTTTATAAACATAGTCCATTAATCTTTCTCTCTGTCTCTAATCCAGTCTCATATAATAAGATTCTGTTTCTCTTCTTCCTGCTTTAGAAGACGTCCCTTGCGGCTCACAGGAAGCAGGTGAGATCAATCAGGCAGCGATCTGGTAATGAAATCGTTTTATTGCATCGTAAAGTTTAAACAGGTTTTAACAAGGAGTTCGGGGATCTGACCATCAAAAACCAATCAAGAACTAAAAGAAATACAAATACCACAAATAAAAGTGATTAAAAAAGAGAAATAAATCTATAAAGTAAAATAAAATATAGTAATATATATATATATATATATATAAATGACAGACAAATAAATGGGACTAAAATAAAGATATATTTATTTATTAATAAATCAATTACTAATGAATTAATTAAATTACACATTAGTTATATTTATTTATGAATTAATTATTCATTAATTAATAAAATGAGCCACTGAACTATAAACTAATTTCGTGTATTTACACACACACACACACACACACACACACACACACACGCTGTAGAGATTGACAGGCATGTAGACCCGATCTTTGCTGAGAATCCAGATCATAGCCACTGAACTATAAACTAATTTTGTGTATTTACACACACACACACACACATGCTGTAGAGATTGACAGGCATGTAGACCCGATCTTTGCTGAGAATCCAGATCATCTTCTACTGGAGCATCTTCAGGTAGACATCACGTGACCTTCTACATTAACGCCGTTTCACAGGCCGTGTATTTAATCACAGTGACGGCGCCGTCGTTTCTCCGCTCCGCTTTGTCTCCGAGGCACTAAATCACACAGATTACACTCCCCGCAGGGCTCAGATCCATCACTTCCTGTTGCTGTGTCTGGCAGGCAGGAAGTGGCCGGGTCATTCCAGGCTGACGGTGAGCGATTGGTCGGAGGATGATGTGTCGGCATGGTTACGGGAGGAGGAGCTAGAGAGCCTCGTCAACACGTTTAAGGCCAATAACATCGACGGGGCAGAGCTTCTCTCACTCAGCAAGGAGAGCCTCAGCTCGGAGCTCCATATAGGTGACACACACACACACATAAATATATATATACACACACACACACACACACACACACACACACACACACACACACACGTGGTAAACATTAATTTAATGTGCAAAGTGTGCAATACCTAACTGAGGTTGTAGTATTTGAACTTCAAACTTTTGTTGAGAAGTGGAAATGTGAACGCTGTACGTGTTCCCGCTCTGTGATTGGTCAGAGTCGTTGGGTTTGCGCAGTAAAATTCTGCGGAAGATCGAGGAGCTGAAGATGGCCCCGGTGTCCGACGGCATTCCTGACGAGTTCCTCTGCCCCATCACGCACGAGGTCATGAAGGACCCGGTGATCGCTGCAGGTCCGAGTTTAATCCGATCAAAACTAATTTCATATGTACAAAGTGAACATTGTTAACGTGTGTTTGTGTGTGTGTGTGTGTGTGTGTGTGTGTGTGTGATGTGCCGCAGATGGCTACTCATACGAGCGGGAGGCCATCGAGGGCTGGATCAAGACGAAGACCCGCTCCAGCCCCATGACCAACCTGCCCCTGCAGACCACCCTCCTCACCCCCAACCGCACGCTCAAAATGGCCATCTGCCGCTGGACCAACAGCCAGTGATCAGCCGCGGCACACGTTCCCTCACAACGCTAGCTAACGCTGTAATGATTCTGAATCCGGTATGCTGGAAGCTTGCCACAATCCTCAAACACGCCGTATCGACGGTTAGCATGTCATCCTCGTCTAGACGTGCGCTTAATTAAAACGCAAAACTATGCAAAAGATGAACGACGTGCCTTGAGCCTGGAGTCTGTAGGAACCTCACGATACGGGTTTCTACGTGGGTTTTCAGTCGAATCAATGGAACTTTATTTAACCTGAAAAAATTATTTAAGGCTTATGTTAAGTTTATCCGTAAAAATGTGACAATTCGAGCAGCCAATTACTGATCATAATGAATGATTAATTTTTCAATTAATTCAAATCATCATTTAAACAGTTATTGGTCAATTAATGAAATAGTTCAATTAATAATGAATGCAAATTAATTTCACTAATTGATTAACGAATTAATTGATGATTGATTAATTACTCATAAATATCGTCTCACAGCGAACTCTTAGGCTGAAACCAGCACACTCCTAATACCCTATGTAGTGAGAGTAGAAGGTGAACAGGATGCGACGTCACTGTGATCGGATCTTAGGAACGTCTGGGAAAATGTGAAGTATCTGTAATAAAATCTACTTCTATTCGAACGCATTACAATCAAATCTAAAATCTCACTGCATTAACTAATCAATTCACTGACTCTCAATGTTCATCTGCTCAATTAGCTCATTTACTGCTCATCACATGTATGATCTCATGTATGATGTATGAAAGTTATTTTTATTACCAGCTGCAGGATTTTGCACTCTGACACAGCGTTTGTGATCGTCTGCATAGCCGAGGCTTTTTATAACACGCTACGCAGTCAAATACACCGATGATGCTTTGGTTATTCATGTTTAGGCTCCGCCCAGCCACGTTCAGCGCAAAGCAGCCAATCACAACGCTGGTAACATTCCATATATACACACACACACACACACACACACACACACACACACACACAGAGCCGGTTAAAAGTGTGTAGTCGTTTATGGTTTTTGAGAGACACGTACATGTTCCTTATGTTTCTATGCAACAGTTTTCACGGTAACTAGACGAATCTACACATTTCCAGATTTTACACACTCTCGGGATCCGGACGCTTCGTTTCTCCAAACCTTCGCCTGAAATACTTTTCCGTGTCTCTTGTACAACTCGCCAAAGACGTTCTTCACCAGTCGGAGATTTCTTTCTTGTGATGCAGTTCATCCCAGAGCAGTTCAGCAGGATTGAGGTGCGGTGACTGGGCAGGTCGTTCCAGGATAGAGATCACTCCAGACGACTGTTTACTCTCTAAGAACTCGGACGTATTCGTAGCTTCGGCTCATCGTCTTGTTGTACAGTGAAGTCGGTTCCAATGAGCCGCAGTCCAGAAGGAACTGCATGGTGCATGTTGAAGTTTCAAACCATGTTGGTTCAGGATTCCTTTCACTTTCTGAAAGCTTCCCTGCTCCAAACTAACCATTAAGCTTCTGTCTGGTCACATCATCATCTCTCCTCCTCGCCATCTTACATCTCGAGTTCTTCTGTTGGAGACAAAAACGTCCCATTTCGACTCAGAATTTTCTTCCACTCATTCGCCGCTTAATTCTTGTGTGTTTGTGCCTTCGCTGCATAGAAACCATAAGTGTAGCACTGCTGCACTGCTGCACTGCTGCACTGGATTCGAGCCGTGTAAATACACACACAACCCTGAATGTGGCTTTGCAGTTTCATACAGACGGTATGTTAAATAAGTCTCAATAAAATTCCACTCAATGACGCACGTTTTTTTTATTTTTACGTCTCTCATTTCTTCCACACTGCATCCCGGTCGATTATTTACTTGCAAGCACTATGCACTCGTAACCCAAGGTCACCCAAGGTCACAGACGTGAAGCCGGTGCTTGAAGTGGGCCTTTATTGTCACGTTATGCAGCAAAATCGAAATACAATCAATAACAGTATTGTATATGGAACCCGAACGCGAATAACATACATATAAAATAATCTCTTAAACGTCACCGGTCTCGCGAAAACCTGAAACGGTTTCGCTTTCGGGATTAAACCACCGCTCACAGAGAGCCGAGCGAAGAAGTTCACACCTCCTCACGTAGACGTGGGTGAAAAATGGCTTCCTGTGTATTATGAGTATAAGACTGCACTATAAAGGGGGTATTTAGTAATCCGTCATATATATGTTCAGTTGGCAAAAGTATTGGGACACCCGTCTTTTCCAGCCATATGTGGTTCTTCCTCAAACTGTGACCCCAAAGTTGGAGGCACACAATTTTGTCGGATGTTTTTGGAGGCGGTAGCAGGAAATTTTCCCTTCATTTAAACTTGGAGACCCAAACCTGTTCCAGCATCACAATGCCATGAAGATACATGGGTTGATGTGGAAGATCTCCTGCTGTAGAGCTCTGACCCTCAACCCTATTAAAGATTTTATCCATATAATGTAGGATTTTTCAAAATTGTTGATCATAATTGCTATTTTAATAAACTTTCTTTTGAGCTTGAGATATAGATTTTTGTTGGGATGATGATGATGGTGATGAGGATGAAGAAGAAACATCTTTGAAATCTCACACTGTCGTCTTTTTGAGGGTGTGCGAACTTGTGCGCTCGCCTGTACGTGAACCTGAAGTCTTCATAAAGCATTAATTCTGGAAAGATTCTGAACTTTATAATATATTTATATGTAGCTGTGCAAAAATAACAATATAAAATGTTTTAAACGATAAACGAAGCTATAGAAGCCATAAATAAATTAATCGATATATTAGCAAGTAGAGAGGGTTATAAGGGAACGCACCGTATGGCACGTGCACACACACACACACACACACACACACACACACACACACACACACACACACGCATACATGCCCCGGTCAGGAATAACAGTGTGCTAGGCATCAATACTGCAATAAGAGACTCGTTAGAGAAATCACAGCTGCTAAAACTTATCACTTACCTACCGTGTAATGCGTGACGGTCATTCAGCGGTTCCTGATCGGGGCTTTAAAGTGTTTTATCTGCCCTTATAGAAGAGTTCTACAGTAAACCCTGCTGCTGCAGCGTGGGATAATTAGTACAGTACAGAAATCTCGTTAGGTTCCTATTCGTAAAGCCGTTACTTGTTCGCCGTGGAGGTAAAATGCTGCCTGTTAAATGAGACATAAAGGCTAAAAGCAAAGCCTGATTCGTTAAACGTCGCTAACCGGTTGACGCGGAGTTTGTGCTTTTGGCGCTGCGGTCTTCACGGCTACACGTTGGACTCGATGAAGGAGCGTTTGGGTTTGATGGAGCTGATGAGGATGGGGTTGTCGCGCGCCAGGTTGGCCTGCTTGTGCTGCTTGGCCGAGTGCAGCTCTTCCCCGTGAGTGCCGTTGTGGAAGGTCTCCTGGTAGGCGCTGCTTCCCGTTTTAGGGTACTGGAGGTCACAGGTCAGTCCCTGCACCAGTTCTTCCGTAGCGTGACCCTGCCAGCTGTGATTGTGCAGCGGTTGCTGGTGGAAGCGCGCCGTCTTGTCCGTGACGCCCATGAACGGGCGCGGTTTGTGCTCTTGCAGCCTGGAGGACACGTCGGAGACGGAAGCGGCGTTCTCGTTGGAGACCGAGCTGCGGTTGCGGTCCGATTGCACCCCGCCGAACGCCAGGCTCCCGGACGAGCTGGACACGCGCATGCTGCTGCTTCGGATGAACTCGGACCTGCACTCTGGAGCGCACTCTGCTGCCAGGGGCATGGTGTCCAGGTGACCCAGATGACCCCTGCCTCCTTGGGTGTCTCTGAGCGGCTCTCTGGTGTGTAAGCAGGCCCTGTGGTGGCTGTGGCTCTCTCGGCTCTTCACACTCTGAGCCTGTCTGGACGGAAGGCGCCTGTGGGCTGACGGAGAAAGCGACTGATTCCCAGACAGCACCAGGCAAAGAGAATCAGGCAGAGTTCGGCTCTGCTGCCAGTTCTCTTTCCTTTTCTCTTCTTTACTCGTCCTCTCCTCAACGCTCTCCTCCACCTGCACCAGCTTTATCCCGAGGCTCTCAGAACTTTTATGAGGCGTCCGGACGAGCACGGCTTCCTCCTCCTCCTCCTCTCCATCATCATCATCGTCTTCGTCGTCTTCGTCCGCCTCGGGCTGAGCATGCGATGACGTATGTTTCCCACCCGGGCGCTGATGGCACTCTTCTTCCACACGGGCCAGCAGGCGTCTGATCTCTCGGTTACTGGGACACAGACGCGCCGCCTCGTGGAGATCGGACAGCGCCGCCGCAAACTGCCTGAGAGACACAGATCGGAAATGAGAACCTTGGAACCTTGGTGTTTCTTTTTTTCCTGTGATCTTAATACGAGGACTGAAAACAGGACCGTATAGAAAAACTCAGGAATATAAATGTCTTTACCCTGAACACATTAGTACACAGCATTTATAGAGACTGCACACGGTTTTGTTCTAAGTGTTCTGATGTGCTGTGCTGCGTAGTGGAGCTTCTCACCTGCTGCTCCTTTTAGCTCGAGCACGAGCGTAAAAAGCTTCGTACGACCTCGGCTTTAGTTCCAGAGCCTTAGTGGCAAATTCTTCCGCCATGCCAAAGTCCTGCAGAGAGACAAAAGGAAAAGAGAAAGAGCCGCGGAGAAGACGAGAAGGACAGAAGGGTGGAGGGGAGGAGAAAACGACCATTATTATCACAAGCAAGATGTCAGTTTAGTTTTGTCACAGATTCGCATCGGCTAAAGCTGTAAAAAAGTGTTGGCATTTGTTTACGCTGCTACGTGAATATGACGCATCGCAACGCAACGCTACGGAGACGAGGGCGTGTCCTGAGAGTCAAAAAGAATACAGATTCACATGGCAGAGGTAGAGCTGTAACTTCCTGCACACAGAACAGGAAAAGAACGTCTGCTTTTATTTGATCTTTTTCCTTTTTTTTCCTGCACAACAAGGTGTGTTTCTGAACCGAAGAAATAAAAGCGGCTTATCAGTAACACTTTGAATTGCAGAGTCGAAATCGGATCTAAATAACTAAACAGTATATATGAATGTGGAAGCAGCCGCGCGGACGAGCGCCGGTACGCCAGTGGAGGGCGGAGAATACGCTGCTAGGATTGCATGCAGTGCAAAACCTATTTAACAATATAAAAAATTCGTTTCATTTGTTGTATCGATTTCGTCATTGAAAAGTCTGATCTCGGGGACCATCTGTGTATTAAAGAATAGCATTTTAACCCCAGACACAACCGGCTGGATCACAACCTGCTGGAACATAACCTGCTGGATCACAACCTGCTGGATCACAACCTGCTGGATCACAACCGGCTGGATCACAACCTGCTGGATCACAACCTGCTGGATCACAACCTGCTGGTCCGCTGCTTAAATCCGATTGCGTTGGGAAATGATCAGTAGTAAACAGTTACAATAATCAAATAATCAGAACGGTGGAGTTTGTAGATGTTCATGAAGATGTTCTCTCTCTAGCTTTGTCCGTGTATTGCGGCTGCGCTGAGCGCTTCGGTGATCAGCCGGAGCTTATTACGATTCTGTCCTTGAGCAGAAGGTCGAATAGATAGTGAGGCTAAAGATAATGGTGCTCTTTAAACGCTTAATGACGGACTGTTGTATTAAAATGGCTATTATACCTTTCACGCAATCCTTGCCAGCGGGTATCGGAGGAAGCCGGTGTGATCAAGCACAAGGTCTTCTCAATCATATTAGCAGCTTGAGGCAGATCTCTTTTTAATAGCGGACTGGAAAAGAATCTGTAGCCAGTTGGTTGTGTTTAGTTGTTTTCAGTAGAAATAAGTCGATTGCTTGGAGAATGGCAGCGTCTCTTTCTGCTTTTAAAAACCGGAGAACATTTTAACCTGACACACGGCTGCCTCTGCAAGGAGGTTACACAAAATATATACAGATTCAACAATGGTTCCAGTTTTGTGGAGATTTCTTATTTGATGTCCATCTATAATATAATAAAGGCGATAAAGGAGCTTGAAATGCCTTGGCATGGAAGGGAAGTGCCTCCAAAATTGTAGCTCAGTGGTTAAGATGTTAGGCTTCTGATCAGAAGGTTGTGAGTAAAAATCCTACTACCACTAAGATGCCACTGCTGGGCCCTTGAGCATGGCCCTTAGCCTTCACCTGCTGTTGTTTGAATAAGATCATTGTAGTTTGCGCTGGAGAAGGGCCTCTGCCGTAAATGTTATATGATGGATAGAACGTTAAATAGACAAACCATAGACACACGTAAAGGCGATGAGATGATAGACAAACGGATTCTTTTCATTTTATTCTTTATTCACTCCTCAACATTCTATGATGTGACGGTGACTCACGTTGGTTTTGCGACGGCAGCGGGACAGGTTGAGGTACAGAGAGACCCGCAGCTCTCGAAAGGCCTTCAGGTCTTCCCCGAAGCCTTCTCTTGGAAACTTCCTCAGTGCGTACTGGTACCTCTGAGCTGCTTCCTTCATCTTCCCTTTCTGAGAAGAAACGAGGACTTGAGAGGTGAGAGATTTAAAGAAACACCTCCCTAAGAGAAGAAGTATCACCCGCCCGTGACTGACCTTGTACAGCAGGTTGCCTTCCTCCATCAGCTTCTGCAGCAGGATGATGAGGATGTCGGGTTTAGAAGTGGCCATGGCCCAGGCAGCGTTTCCTTCAGGGAGAGTGGAGGGACGACAAAAGAAAAAAAATGAGAGAGAGAGAGAAATGGACGTTAGATCGCACGTCTCACCGCCTCCCTCTGTCTCCTTACCGTGATCTAGACTGGCCTGAGAGAGTTACCTAAAGCTTGTACCTGATCGATCATAGGGAGACGTGCGGTACCCTTTAGCAGCAGGTAAGTGAAGGCCAAAAAGAGAAAGAGAGAAGTAATGTGAGAGGAGTAAAAACACCCACACACAAACACACACCATACAAATCTACACACACAATATAAAGTCCTGATTACAATATTTAAAGGGGCGGGTAACAATGTTTTAGTGTGCATTCAGCGGCACCTGAATGCTAGCGTGAGAAAGCGTGAGAGGTGAGGTGAGGTGCTTTCTGGATTAATAACCTGTTTCTCCTGATCGTTTGGAAATGTTTGGTGAACATCAATGATTTTTCCAAATCCTGGTACATCAAAAAGAAGCCCTCTGAGCTGAAATGTCCCTCCTTGGAACAGATATTTCAGATATTTAGTTCTGACTTTTGCTGACCGCACCTTCAATCGTGGGAAAAATTTGTACCGCACATTTAATCATGGAAAAATCATTGATTGCCCCTTTAATCGTAAAAAAAACAAAAAAATCACTATCAGCACCATTAATCGTGGAACGAAATCACTGACCACACCTGAATTGTGGAAAAAAAATCACTGACCGCATCTTTAATTGTGGAAAAAAATCATACCGCACCTTCAATCAAGGAAAAATCACTGAACGCACTTTTAATCATAAAAAAAAAAAAATCCACTGACCTCATGGGAAAATCACTGAACGCACTTTTAATCGTGAAAAAAAAAAAATCACTGACCGCACCTTTAATGCAGATTATACACACACACACACACACACACACACACACACACACACAAATAAACGCTTCCTATCGCTACAGCAAATTTAACGCTACATTAAAAGACACGTCTCAACTAAAAAAAGGAATCCTTTTTTCCGGTATATTTGTTTCCCCAGAAGAGGAGGAAACGATGTAGAGACACATGGCATTTGTCAAACCTCAGCCCAGCCTGTACTTATCCTGCTGTCTGATTACGGCGGGCAGAGCTTTTGGTTAATGCGAATTTAGACGTGGTTGTTTTTTAGTGGTTCGGTGGTCAGTGCTGAAATCAAACCTACCGCTCAGGGGGAAGGAAAGAAAACTGGAGCAGCACGCACTACACTTTTTTCTCCATCTGGTCTCAATGTGAGACGTCGGAGTTCTACTGTAACCAGGGGGGCGTTAATCATTTCTGCGGTTTGGACCCAGGCGGCCTCGTACGCGTTGTAGTGTTTTTTTTGTCTTTATTTTGTGCCTCTGTCACAACGAGACGAGTCTCGACACAAGCTTCAATTTAGACATTATTATTTGCTCGATGTGTGTCCGGAAAAAAACACGCTGTATTTTGTATAGAATCTTTTTTAACTATTAATATGAAGAAAATTTGACAGGATTAAATTCTTCGAGAAGCCAATGAACCTCCTTTTTGTGCTGGAAGTAACGACAGATTGTACATCACTGACGCTGCAGTTACGGAGTGGGCCAGTGGCTCAGCGGGTTTGCGCAAACCATAGCGTGAAAACATGGCCTCGTTTCCGTTACATTTAGGACTCAGCAGAGGAATAGAGCTCTGTGCTGAAGAAAGAGAGAGAGAGAGAGAGAGAGAGAGAGAGACAGTGAGAGAGAGAGAGAGAAAAACAGCCACATTCTGGATTCGGCTGATCTAATTTCAGTGTAAAGGGTAAACTCAGGAGAAAGGTCATTTAGGACTTAGCAGAGGAATAGAGCTCTGTGCTGAAGAAAGAGAGAGAGAGAGAGAGAGAGAGAGAGAGACAGTGAGAGAGAGAGAGAGAAAAACAGCCACATTCTGGATTCGGCTGATCTAATTTCAGTGTAAAGGGTAAACTCAGGAGAAAGGTGTGTGTGTGTGTGTGTGTGTGTGTGTAGTGTGTGTTCTGGAGCGCTCCTCACCCAGCTTGGCCCCTTTCTTCAGCAGAGTGACGACGACCGAGGTGTTGCGGCTGCCGATGGCGCGGTCGAGGGGTCTCATGCCGCTGTAGTCCATGTGCTCGATCACAGCGCCGCGTTCCACCAGGTAGTGCACCTGCAGCAGCGAGGAAACACGCAAACACTCAAAACACCGTAATCTCACACACACTGCAGGCCGGGTCACAGGAGATCATAACCAGGTGCTGACAGGAGTGAAGACACTCTGGATTGGAGCTGTGCATAAAAATATCTCGGCGTCACATGCGTCTAACACAACACTCCAATCATGTGTCCTAAGGTAATCACGATCGCCGGTGTGTGTGTGTGTGTGTGTGTGTGTGTGTTTCAATCTCTATTTTCAACGCACAATGTCGGCGTCTCCGTAAAAAGCGGCGAGGTCGAGAGGAGTGCGTCCGTTCTTATCGGCGTGATCGATTTGAGCTCCTCTGTCCACCAGCAGCTCCACTACGCCCTTCTGGCCCTTCAGACACGCCCAGCTCAGCGGCGTCAGGCCTTCCTTATCCACCGCGCTCATGCACGCTCCTGCATCACAAACACGATCACTAGTACGAAATACCTGCAACATGCACCCGCCTCACTTTATCAGAGCTCGGCGTACTCACCCTGCGAGAGAAGGAACTCCACGGTGGTCACATGACCCTCACTGGCCGCAACCATCAGCAGAGAGCGGCCATGTTTGTCGGAGACGTCGAGCTCGGCGCCGTGCTGCAGCAGCAGTTCCACGACCTAACCAGAGAAAACGGGAAACTCGAGCATTATACAGTCCGTTTGTGTGTGTGTGTGTGTGTGTGTGTGTGTGTGTGGATGAAATCTAGTGCAGCTCACCTGCGTGTGTCCATGTTTCACAGCGGTGTAAATGGGATTTACGCCCCTGCGGTTTGGTTGCGTTATCGTGGCCCCCTGTTCCAGCAGGAACACACACGTGTCCAGCTTCCCCCGGCCGGCAGCAGCAGTCAGAGCTAACGTCAGAGACAAGTCCAATTACTCAAATTATACTGAGGCTCAGAGTACATCTGCATGAAAATTCTGGATTTACACAGACACACACACACACACACACACCTGTCTCCCCCCATAGCGTGTCAAGGCCATCGATTTGCACGCTCAGCTCGTTCTTATTCAGACCCACCAAGTTCTTCAGCACCTGTACAGCAAGAACATGACAAACTGAGTCAATAGAAAAAAATTACAGGGTCCTGCATGTCCAGCATCGTTGGGTTAATGATCGTGATGGATCCCAGCAGGGAAGAGCAAATCCAAATAATTCCACTCATGGAAAAATGGAAATTTTGCAAGCAACTGCTTTTGTTTCACCACACATCATTTTATTTTGATCCGTCACACACCCTGTAGGTCACAACGCACTACAGAGCAGAGCACAAAACACACCTAAAGTAAACACTAATAGACACTACATAGACACTACATGGATGCATGTTTGTAGACACCTGACCATCATATGCATCCTAGTTCATCCTGAAGGTGTTCACTGGGTTTGAGGAAAATAAGGTCCCTGTGCAGGACACAAGAAACCCTCTTCCACTACAACCTTAACACACCATGTCCTCATAAAGCTCATAGTCATGGTGGAGCAGTGTTTGGGTGTCTTAGTAAAAGTCGTCGTGAATCCACTGTTTTAGTTTCAGAAAACAAACACTGCATAAAATCCCCCCAAAATATATAGAGTTTTGTATTGAGAGAAACCTGATGGAAAGCCCGTTGTATCCTCGTGTGTGTGTGTGTGTGTGTGTGTGTGTGTGTGTGTGTGTGTGTGTGTGTTACCTGGACGTGTCCCATGCTAGAGGCAGCGACGAAGGCTTGCTGCACTATTCTGCTCTTGTGGCTTTGTTCAGCCTGTGCTGCGTCGGAGCTCCATTCCTTGAGAAAAACCTGATGGAAAGCCCGTTGTATCCTCGTGTGTGTGTGTGTGTTTGTGTGTGTGTGTGTGTGTGTGTGTGTGTGTGTTACCTGGACGTGTCCCATGCTAGAGGCAGCGACGAAGGCTTGCTGCACTATTCTGCTCTTGTGGCTTTGTTCAGCCTGTGCTGCGTCGGAGCTCCATTCCTGTTCCAGAAGATACTGAAGGATTTCAGCGTGACCCTTTAGGGCAGCGTGAACCACCACACACTGACCGCTCTTATCCATGTGATCCACCTGGTGTGCAGATTTGGGGTGCATGGATCATGAATGAATCAGAAGCAGAACATTTAATTGATCCTTTAGTAAAATGGTTTGGTTGCAGTTGCCCAGTAAAAGATGAAAGTAAAAATAATTAAATAAATAATCAGGAAAGTCAAAACTACAATAAATGTGAGCAACTCATAAAATATCTCAACATTTGCGATCATCACAGATCCAACACCAGCTTCTCCATGCCAGAGCCTTTAACATTCTTATTAAATATTAGTGTGGCATGAAAACCTATAACTATATATAGATATATCTTTATTATCCATATTGTATAACGTCTATTTCACAGAGCAGCTGTTTAACATTTAGAGGGAGGAGTTTTGGAGTTTGATGGCCGCAGGCAGATCTTCTGTGGCGCTCTGGGGTGCATCGTGGACGCATGTGTGATGTGGAAAGCTGCAAGATGGTAAAGCCTTTGTGACAGGGAGGCCTGTGTAAGTGCAGAACTTGTAAGAAGAACCTACTGGAATAGAATAGACGAACAGGCTTCTGTGGTACAGTGTAATATTATAACGCCTAAAGGAATAATACTTTACGTGGACTTCATTTCTGGGTCGCTGTACAGTTTTGAAACCAGGCCACCCATTTCATCCTGACACATTTGCCTAAGAACCTTAATTGAGACTTAAATATGGAGTAGAGGGAACATCCAGACTGACCTTTGCCCCCTTCCGGCAGAGCAGGTTTACCACGCCGAGGTGTCCGGCGGCCGCGGCGTAACACACGGGCGTCATGCCGTTCTCCGATACGCCGTCCACCGGAGCGCCGAACTCTAGCAGGAGAGCCACCATCTCCAGATGACCCAGGTGAGACTGTACACACAGGGCAGGGGCGCTGTTGAGCACCTCGGTGCGGTAACACACATTCGCTCCGCCCAGGATCAGTAACCGAGACACCTGAGGAAACACAGGAGTGACGGATGGATTTCTTTGGGTATTAAAAGGTCAATAAACCCCAATAAAGATTCCCCTGGACTCGGCTCGGACCAAAAGAGAACTCTGGCTTGACTAAATTACAGCTGGGAAAATTTCATGCTGCCAAATGCATCCGAAGACGTCCTACACAACTGTGTGCCAAATGTATAGTTAAAGTGTTCAGAAGAACCACATATGGCTGGAAAAGTCACGTGTCCCAATCCTTTGTTCGATTTAGTATGTATACATACGTATAAGAACCATTTAATGCCAAGTAAGAAATAGCCCAAAGTAAACCTCTTTCTGGAGCTCGTCTGACTGAAGTGTGTTACGAGAGAAGGTTATTGAATTCCCCCTTGCAGCAGTAATAAAATAATAAGCCTTCATCCCCTTTACAAACACATCATAAGATCCTTTTTAAACATCGTGCTGGTGTTTCCCGCATTCGTCTAAAACTGGGATGTGCATCACAACCGAACGAAAGCAGCAGGTTTCTCCTGACTGCTCAGCTCACCTAATAATAGACGCTCGATTAGGAAGCAAGATGAAGCAGGATAAAGAGAGATGAGGCGGGATGAAGTGGGATGAAGCGGGATGAAGCAGGTAAAAGCGGGATAAAGTAGGATGAAAGTGGATGAAGCAGGAAGAAGAGGGATGCAGTGGGATAAAGCAGGAAGAAGCGAGATGAAGTAGGATTAAGAGGGATGAAGCGGGATAAACCGGGAAGAAGTGAGATGAAGGGGAATGATGTGGGATAAAGCAGGATGATGGGGGATGAAGCAGGATGAAGATGGATGAAACAGTATGTAGCAAGGTGAAGGGGAATGAAGCAGGATAAGGCAGAACAAAGCAGGATGATGCAGGATGGAGGGGGAGGAAGCGGGATGGAGGGGGGTGAAGTGGGATGAAGCAGAATGAAGTTTGGGCTGATTACCGTGCTATTTGTTATGTAAGCTTGTTTTTGATTAGGCGTGAAAAAGCTTCCGAAGGTACGGCATGTGTTGGGCACGTGAAGGACAAGGATGTGGACGTGTGTGCGAGAGTGTGCGATTGTGTGCACGTGTGTGTTACTGTAACTCACCTTGACGTTGGGTGTGTAGAGGTTTCGGAGTGAGGACAGAGCAGCAGACAGGCTGTCTGTACTGTGACTGATCCACAGGGCCTGGAGAACGCTGGAGGACACGCCTGTCCTCTTGCTGAGGCCCTGCGAGGAGAACAGAGTGGAAAACATCGTTAACTCACTCTGATGAAAGATGTGATCTTTCAACTTCTGTCTCTTCAGCCTGCATCAGTATTCATGTCATGTTTTATCGAGGCTGTCTGAAGAAACCACGCTACATGGCCAGAAGTTTGTGGACACCCGAGCATAGGATTGGTATGTGCTTCTTTTTTGAAAATCCCATTCCAGATTGAGTCTCTATTTACTGCTACAATGAGCTCCACTCTTCTGGGAAGATGTTCCACTAGATTGCGTGAAGATCAGCTACAATGGTGTTAGTTAAGTCAGGTACTAATGTTGGTGAGGGGAAGAGGGTTTAGAGCTCTATAGCAGGAGATCTTCCATCAAATCCAACCCATGGAAAGCAACTGTGTTTGGGAAAGAACGACACATGGGTGGAATTGTTGGGTGTCGGGTGTCATTTCTTTTGACCCTTCCCGCTTCACTGCTATTGGTGAAATTCTTCATGTGAAATGTGACCGTGTGCGTCCGGGTGTATGTACCTTGAATATGTGTGCTTTGAGGATGTGGTGACCCAGCTCCATGGTCTGCTGCCTGTTCAGCTTCCCTTCTTGTCTCGAGAGCATGAAGGCCATCAGGGCGTGTCCGCTCCTGTGTGACATGAGTGAAACCAGCCACATCAAATAACAGCAACAAAATTATACAACAATTAAATCAGTCAAAAGTTTCATAAAAAAATAAAAGCAGCTTCTGACCAAACAAAATGTTTATATTTATGTTTATATGTGATACAGTTTATACCAATTTCTCTACATTTCTAATTCATTACGATAAATTTCTGTTAATTCCCAGAGATTCCTGGTAAGTATCCCACTTTTTGGAATAATTCCCAAATTTCCCAGATGAAGATCCCTTGGAAATTTCCGGAAATTTTTCGCCCCCTTGCAGCCCTAATCATCAACTGTTCACTATGAAATTAATTAAATATGCAAATTAACCAACATCCTTTCTTAGATATAATATAAATAAATAAACTCCAGATACAAATATTTTTAATCAGTAAACTTTTGTTTTAATTTTGTGCCAAGTCTCAAATCAAACACCAAATCCGCCATGTTTTGCACCATTAACCCTCTAGGGGGCGTTTTGTGGGTTTTTTTCCCTCATAATGGCATCACAAACTTAAATTACTGTCTTTATTGATCGTACAGATAAAAACAATACATCATTCAAATCTGTAAAATGTCTATAATTTGATATTAATAAACTTCCTGCAGTTTCTCCGGTGTCACCTCATTAACTGTCCGTGTGGAAACATAGCAAAGGCTCTAAATGATGTCCACACGTCTCTGCACTGATACAGCCTTTATATTTAATCACTGTACACATGCTTACATACATATCACATGCTGTACATATGATACATGTTTAACACCTCCAAGCTGCCAGTTTTGGGCACCTGAGCAAGCACTTAACTCACTACTGCTCATTTAGTACATGAGATCATTAAGAGTCGCTCGGGAGAAACACCACCAACAGGAAGTGGCTCTATCTCGCTATCTTTGTCTCTCTATTTTCTCTATCTAATTGTCTCTGTCTCTTTTAGTAAATGTCTCTGTCTCACTGTATATGTCTCTCTCTTGCAGTGTCTCTCTTTTTGTTTCTCACTTTTTCTAAAGCCGTATCTGTGTCTCTTTGTCTTTGTCTCTGTCTTTCCTGCTTAATTACACGTCGAACAAAGTTTTGAGTTTTGAAGTAATGCCTTTAGTGATCTATGATGAAAGATTTCCTGGTTCGATTCTTACCTCTAGTTTCATATTGAACATTATAAGAAGTTTTTAAAAACAGAACAATAAAAGATCATTAAATTTGGTTGCTGGTAAATCATGGTATATCAGTGGTGCAGGTGTTGGAGATGTGGTTCTTGTACCTGAGTCACTTCTCATAGACTTTGGGTTACTGAGAGAATGTAGAGGAAGGAGAAGTTTTCTCTCCTAAATGCAAAACCCTGACCCTTTTTTTCTGAGTCTGTAAGCCAGCAGGTCTTTACAGCCTTTGTTCACAGTCACCCACTCCATTGCTCACCACACACTAATTGCCACACAACTTACCCAGTGTGGGGACAAGCCAGATTTGAACCAGCAACCTCTGAGCTCAGAGGCAAGGCTTTTACCACAAAGCCATCAAGTCCCACAACTCACCTTCTTTTTTTGGGGGGTTTATCCTTCGTTTCATGACTCAACGCAAGAAATTCAGACCAGAAAGAAACACAGAAAGGAGGATTCAAACCCTGAACCCCACCAACAGCAAACTACCAGTCTTAACCCACTGAACCATCAGGAAGGACAGGCTGTGCCAGTTGTTGGAGCAGATCTATCTTTTCTTTCAAACTATTAACACAAGAATATAATGCTAAAGACAGACTTAGGAAGTAAATCCATATCGTGACGAGTAGGGACAATGGAGGATTCGAACCCTGATTCACGCCATTAGCAGCAGCATTAACCCACTGAACCATCAGAAAGGACAAGCTGGGAAGCTTGTTTAAAGCAGGTCTATTTTTCTTTATAACCCATCAAAAACAAAAATAGATCGCTAAAGAAAGATGTAGGTAGTGAATCCTGATCATGACTGACAGGCAGAAAGCAGGATTCGAACCCTGAACCCCACCAAAAGCACAACACCTGATTTAACCCACTGAACCATCAGGAAATAGACCAGGCCAGGAAGGTTGTTTAGAGCAGGTCTATCTCCCTTCAAACCATCAACACAAGAATATAAAGCTAAAGAAAGCAGGAACATAACCAACATCACAACTAGCAGGATTCACACCCTGATCCTTACCATCAGCGAGGCACCAGCCTTAACCCACTGAACCATGGAAGAGATCAGACTGGGATGATCATGTTTAGATGAGGCACAAGCCTTAAACCACTGAGCGACTGCTGCTGAACAACATGTGTGCTTTTTGGAGGGTTCATACTTTAATGCCAGCGCACATTTCACAGAATTGAAATGTTTTCAGAGTGGACAAGGTCCAGAAGTTTTATTTACCAACACAGCAATCACCAGCTCGAGCAGGAATCAAACTCTCAAACTCATCCCCGTGATGACCCTGACATTACCCACTAGGCTCTCACATCCATCCATCCATCCATCCATCCATCCATCCATCTATCTATCTATCTATCTATCTACCATCCATCCATCCATCTATCTATCTATCTATCTATCTATCTATCTATCTATCTATCTATCTATCTATCTATCTATCTATCTATCGAATATGATGTGAGGTCCAGTTAACAGCTAAAACAAGTAGATGTAATAACTACTTTTTACTGAGGTACATGTCTGAGCCAAAACTTCTTTACTTTCACTTGAGTAAAAAAGTATAATCAGTAGTTCAACTTTTTACCCGAGTATTTTAAAACATGAGGATCTGCACTTCTACTTAAGTAAAGGATGTGTGTACTTTTGCCACCTCTAACACACACACACACAAACACACACAAACACACACTTGTGTCTAGTCCGGTGTGAATTCTGATCACGACTCTTGATGAGATGAGACGTGTAATACCAGACGCTGCATTTTAAGAGAACGTCCTCTCTGCCCTGAGAGTCTTTTTTTTTCAAAACACGGCCCTATCAGTTACTCCGTGTCACGACGGCTCTGCTTGATTAAATGCTGGTTTAAAGGCGTCTAAACGCAAGGCTCCACAGCACAGACTGCTTTCTGCACAGCGAAAAAGGTGTGTCGGGGGGGCTTTTGTGAAATGTCCTCTGCATCCGGGTTAAGTACAGCGTGACAAAGCCAGCTCCATGAAGATCTGTTGGAATTGGTGGAAGATCTCCTGCTTTAGAGCTCGGAACCCTAATGAACATGAATGAATGTAACCACTGACTGTACCCCAGACGCCTCCTCACCTCACCTCACCTCCATCAGTACCTGAATGTACTAACACCCAAGTGGATGAATGAATCTCCACAAAATCTAGTCAAACATCTTCCCACAAGAATGGAGTTTCTTATTAGAGCAAATGTGGATCTGCAAACTTTTGTCTATATAGTGTATAGTGTAGCTCACCTCGGATCGCACAGGAACTCGGTGCTCTCACCGTCTGCTCTCCAGACCAGCCATTCCCTGAAGGACGGGTGGCAGAACATGCGCGTCCGGTCACGTCGGCCAATCAGGAAGCAGGAGAGCGCTTCCATGCGTTGCTGGAAGTCGCTCCATTCGAGTGTTGCTTTCAGGTTGCCGGCGTTTAGCGCGCGAAACAGCTGCTCGTCGGTTAGCGGGTGCAGCGATGCGAGAGCGACGTTCAGGACGGGCATCACCCGCTCGAAAGACGCCGGTGTCGGGAACCTGATGTTGCACTGAAGCAGGTAGAGTTCAGTCAAAGACACGGGCAGCACCTTGTAACCGGAGCTCTTGATCAACAGGTGGCCTTTCTCCAGCAGGTCCAACACCAGCTTCAGGTAGAGATAGGAACCCTGACTGCGGCTCACCAGGTGCGAGCTGAGCTTCGACCCGGCCGCCGGTTCGCTCTTGCCACTGGCGGTGACGTTGCTGAGGATGGAGGCGCTGTGCTCCACGCGGTGCTGCACGTACGTGTGCAGGTCGGCAGAGACGGACTTGTCGTGGATGTCGTCCAGAGATATGATGGGGAACGGGAGCAGGCTGGTGACGTCCTGCAGGAAGTCAGTTATAAACAGAGGAAAAGGTAAACAGGAAATCAGAAGAGGAAATGCAAAGCTTTCCCGATTCATTAAAAATTGGTTCTTTTTTTTGAAGCATCGATGTCACACTGCAATTACAACCAGCCGAAAAAATTTTCATGAACCTCATGAACTTATAAACAATTTATGACCTGTAATTAATATAAAGTCACTTCAGGCAGCAGCAGCAGCAGCAAGTAAACCATTTATGATCTGAGGACATTGTGCTACAAGTTTACAAGCACCTGCTATTGAGTAGCTATGAATCTCTCTCTCTCTCTCTTCTTCTTTGTCTCTCTCTTTCTCTCTGTCTCTCTCTGGACATCTGCACCGTTGTACCCGAGCCACTGACCCCTCTTATATAATCGCCCTCCCAGCAGGCCACAGTCCAGCCTGTTAACATGGTGACTGATCAGAACAAACGTTCTGCTTAATGCAACAGCCAAAATGGCTTCAAACCACCAGCCAGCAACAGAAGCCTCAGGAGAAAAACCAGTCCTAAAGCTAAAGAAGGGGAATATGGTATTTCCTGGAGTATCGCACCTCGTGAGGTATCCAAACTCATGGTAAAAATTGTTCAGTAACTAAAAAAGCTCAATTATAACTACTTCCCTGCGCCACCTTGTATTATTCCGGGTTCGATCCAAAAACTGCAGCATGTTAGCATTTCGGAAAAACGGTTATTATTTAGTGCAAACAATTTATATCATAAAGAGCCAATAGCATCGATTCTTTTTCCTTAGAAAAGAAATTCCTCCACCAGAGGACTATTATACACATTTGGGGAAAAAAATACAAAATTTTAAATAAATAAATAAATAAAATAATAAAAAAATTTAATTAAATCAAAACGGAACAACATTTAACTGCAAACAGGAATTAATCAATGGGAAAAAATTTAAATAATTACAAAAAATATAGAAAAAATAAAATAAAAAAGTAGCACAAGCCTGAGTATAAAACTGATCCGAAATCAGTCCCGTTCAAAGGTTCGAACTCACCACCAGGTTCACCCTGACAGTGACGACCAGTTTAAGCCAGGTGGGGAACTTGGAGATGATCTTGGAGATGAAGGAGGCGATCGTGTCTCCGTAGTCGGGTTTGTGGAACTCGGCCTCGTTCAGACCGTCCACCAGGATGATGTAGTCGTCCTCGGAGATCTTCCTCTCTGCACCAGGTCACGTGGGGAAGATCAGGAGGGGCAACAGACGTTATTGTGCTTTAGATTTGTGCAATATTATGTTTAGTGTGTGTGTGTGTGTGTGTGTGTGTGTGTGTGTGTGTGTGTGTGTGAGCTGCTTTATATTTAGTCTGTTAAATTTTTTTTTGTAAAAATACAATAAAAAAATTTAAACAATTATTAAAAGCTGAATAATAATAATAATAATAATAATAATAATAATAATAATAATAATAAAATAATATGATTTGAATACATTTAAATTTCAGTGCATCAAACCTTTTTTTTATCTTTATTTTTAAATCCCACTTTATATCACTACACACTCAAACTACACTACACAACACTACACAACACTACACTACACAACACTACAAAACACTACACACGCAGACTACACACTACACTACACAACACAACACTACACAACACTACACTACACTACACACTCAAACTACACCCTACACTACACAACACTACACACTCAGACTACACACTACATTTTTATTTTTTTATATTTATTTTTATCTTTATTTTTAAATCCCACTTTATATCACTACACACCCAGACTACACAACACTACACAACACTACACAACACTACACACTCAGACTACACAACACTACACAACACTACACTACACAACACTACACAACACTACACACTCAGACTACACACTACACTACACAACACAACACTACACTACACAACACTACACAACACTACACTACACTACACAACACTACACACTCAGACTACACACTACACTACACAACACTACACACTCAGACTACACAACACTACACACTCAGACTACACAACACTGCACTACACAACACTACACTACACTACACTACACACAACACTACACAACACTACACTACACACAACACTACACAACACTACACACAACACTACACTACACAACACTACACAACACTACACTACACACTACACTACACTACACACAACACTACACAACACAACACTACACTACACTACACTACACTACACTACACTACACTACACTACACTACACTACACAACACTACACTATACTACACACTGCCCTTAGGTCTAAATACAGGTAAGAATGTGAGCACGTTCCTACCAGGGTTTTGAAAAGTCCAAACATCTACTTTTCTATCCTTTTTTTTTTCCAGATTCTGAAAAATTTCAGGTTCCATTTGATGAATTACAGTTTGATGCACTGAAATTTTAATACGTCCATCATTTGTAAATAGAGCAGAACATCTCGCATGTGGACCTTCTGCATTCCTGAACTTTGCTGAAAGTGTGTTTTCATGACGAGTTTCTATGGGAGTTCTCTCACCCTTGCGCAGGATTACGAGGGGTTCCAGGACGCCCCTTCGGAAAGCCGCGACCGGATCCTGGACGCACGAGCGGAGGCTCAGCAGACTCTGCAGCTGGTTCTCCCTCAGCAGCATTTCTCTGTAGGCGCCGAGACGAGGAGCGCGACACAGCAGCGCCGACACGCTGTGCACGAACTCGGGCACCAGGCACGTGTACGTGTTATCCGCCTGGCAGTAATGATACGCTACCACCTGTAAGAGAAAGACGAACAGATCACCCTGAGATCTTTTTTTTTTTTCTCCCACACTCCTGTACGAGCTCTTAATCCCTCCTGAACCCAGAAACACACAGTCGGTGTGCAGGAGAGCGAGCGAGCGAGCGGCAGATGGCTGATTAAAAAGGCGAGACTAGGACGTTCAGCTGAGATGAAGCCCAGATGCAGGAACATGTTCCAGGCATAAACACACACACACACACACACACACACACACACACACACACACACACACACACACAGGAGCAAGGTGTCAGAACTGCATGGGAGGTGCTGCTTTTCAGTCGCAATCATTTCTTAGATATCAGATCAGCAGTTTGAGCTCCAGGAGCTCGTCTGTTGGATCGGACCGCACGGACCAGCCTTCGCTCCTCACGTGCATCAATGACCCTCAGCGGTCCACGACCCTGTCGCCGGTTCACCACTGTTCCTTCCTTGGAACACTTTTGATGGATATTGACAACTGCAGACCAGAACATCCCACAAGAGCTGCAGTTTTGGAGACGCTCAGACCCAGTCGTCTAGACGTCACAGCCTAATAAATAAATCCACACACTAACAGGTGCCATGATGAAGAGATCATCAGTGTTCTTCACTTCACCACTCAGAATGTTATGTTATTACACTTTACGGCTCAAAAGTATTGGGACACCCGCCATGTGGGTGAGGTGTTAGCTCAGTGGTTAAGGCTCTGGTTAACTAGCCAGGCTGTCAATCCTGGGTTGGATTTGGTGGAAGATCTTCTGCTATAGAGCTTAAAACCCTCCTCACCTCACCCACATCAGTACCTGACTTTACTAACACCTTTGTTTCTGAATGAATCTCCACAAAATCGAGTGGAACATCTTCCCAGAAGAGTGCAGCGTATTATAAGGGCAAATGAAGACTGAATGTGGAATGAGATGTTTAAACAGAAGCACAGAACAATCTTATGAGTGTCAGGTGTGTAATTGTGTAAATACTTAATTATTTTGCGTAATTTAACCTCTGGGACACTCTGTAGAGAAATTGTGTGTGTGTGTGTGTGTGTGTGTGTGTGTGTGTGTGTGTGAGTGTGTGAGTGTTAAAAACCTTGCTGGCTAGACGCTTGACAGCCTCCTCTCTGTGCCGGTGTGTGTCGGGGGTCGGAGGGCAGCTGCTGCTGCGGTGGGGGCTCTGAGATGGAGGGTTCAGCTGGCTGCCATGGATACAGTGGTCACTTCCTTTACCTCCAGCTGCAACACACACACACACACACACACACACACACACACACACACACACACACACACACACACATATTGTGAGTGTATTATTTTTACAACCAGGAAGCACCATGGACAGTGCACCGTTGTCTCCTTACTTTTAGGTGAAGCTCCTGGACTGTTGGATGCGATCTGCCTCATCCGGCCCCCGTGACAACTCAGAGCCACGAGCCTGGAGATGACCGCCGTCTTTCCGAAGCCCACGCTGCCCACCACCACCGCGCCACGTCCAGGCCCCGCCTCCCCTTCGCCCGTCAGGACGTCTTCCAGACGCTGGAACAGCCATTCACGGCCTACAAACGTGGCGTCGGTGCTGCTAACGCTGGGAACCTCAAACAGCAAGGGTTTGAGCATGATGTCCACCGGCTTATACGGTGTGATTCGAGCTGGAACAAGGGGTTCAACAAGGAACGTGAATGTTGGGAGATTAAACATTCGGTTCAATAAAACTGAGACATGTAGCTGCTGATTTCATGAACACCCTTTAAGAGCTAAAGTTCAGTCAAAGTGCAGCAAAAGGAACGGAAAATTTTGGGGAAATTTCCAAACATTTTCCAGGGGAACCTCATGTGGGGGAAATTAGGAAATATTTATTAGAAACTTACCAGGAATTTATGGGAATTTGTTCGAGAATTAGTTAGAAATTGTGGGAAAATGAATATAAACTGCATCATGTATAAACAAAAAAAATGTCATACTGTTTCAAATACAAACACAAAAAAAGACGTTTTTGACTTTGATTTAATTGTAAGAATAATTTTAAGAAAGTTTTAAACAGAAACGTATGTGATAATCATGTAATTTACACAAATAATCACTAAGATGGGATTTATTTTTGCATTATTTAGTGTGCAGGATATAAGAAATGATGAATTATGAATGCACGGTGCATGTAGGGGGCGTGGCCTCAGTAACCCTGCAGTACGTGTGCTGTGTGTATGTGATTGATGAATGTGCAGGTAGAAATTCAACTCAAATAGCATTAAATCTGGTTGTTTCAACCAAAATTATGCTGCAAGATTTTTATCACTACATTAAAGTTGCCTGTTATCGTCCCAACTTCAACTCTGTAAATCCCCATTATTCCCATTCATTCCTATGGAAAGTTTCTCGAAAACTCTCGTATTTTTCAGTCTTGAAACCCTGGTACAGAGTATCCTATCGAACAGATCGTCAAATTATAAAACCAAGTATTGTCTTATGAGCTCAGACAACCTACACATGGGATGAGGAACATTCATTATTCTTCATAAAGTCTGGATTTTGAAATAATATCACATCTGGTTATAGTTATAAGGGATATTTTGATACCTTTGCCCTCCTGGTTGCGGCCGCTGGTGTGTGCTCCATGCCACGGTCCACGCAGGGACGAACGCATCGGGGCATTTCGCTGCTCATCCAGATACGTCAACTCCTCCAGCTTAGTACTGCTGGTGGCTTTAGTGTGAGAGAAGGAGAAGAGAGGGAGGGACAGAGAGAGGGAGGGAGGAAAGAGAGGATGAGTGTGATGTACATCAACAAAACAATTTATGTTTAAACGTATAAAGCAGCCAGTGATTTCATACTGTATGATTTAGAGACGTATATGATACAATATAATCTGCTGAAATACGCCGTGTATTACTTTAATCTGTAATCAAAACCTGAGAGGAGAAGAGAAGAGAAGAGAAAAGAAGAGAAGACAAAAGAGGAGAAGAGCAGAGAAGAGAAGAGACGAGAGGAGAGGAGAGGAGAAGAGAAGAAAAGAGAAGAGAAAAGAAGAGACAAGAGGAGAGGAGAAGAGACGAGAGGAGAAGAGAAGAGAAGAGAAGAAAAGAGAAGAGAAAAGAAGAGAGGGAAGGAGAAGAGAAGAGAAGAGAAAAGAGGAGAAGAGCAGAGAAGAGAAAAGACAAGATGAGAGGAGAAGAAACGAGAGGAGAAGAGAAGAGAAGAGAAGAAAAGAGAAGAGAAGAGAAGAGAAGAGAAGAGGTCATGTCTCCACTGATTTCAGCTCAGTAGAAATGGTGACGAAGCACAAAAGAATCGAGAGTCTGAAAGCGTCTCTGTGTCTCAGAAGAGAAGAAGGCTGTGAAGCAGTAAACCAGGCTTTTCGAAAAGAACCACACACTACTGCAGCACAGCTACCCGATTTAAAAAACATAAAAAATGATCAGCTTCCTTCTTTCAATGACTGACACATATAACATATACATCACGCCTTCGTCCTATTGGCTTATAGGAATAGAGGCCTCAGTGAAGGAGGCGTGGCATCAGTCCCTGTCAGTTACTACAAGCAGAAACCTGTCACACCTTCCTCACTGGGACTGACAGGTAAAACAGCCACACCAATTTAGTAGGACTGACAAGCAAACACCATGTTTCCACTACTGAGACAGACAGACCCAGAGGCCACGCCTCATTCACTGGAACTAATACACCGAAAAGCCACAGAAGCCACGCCCTCTTCACCCAGCAGCCACAGACCGAGGCCACGCCTCCTTCACTGGAACTAACACAACAAGTAGACACAGACCGAGGCCACGCCTCCTTTAGTGGAACGAACACACCAAGGAGACACAGACTGAGGCCACGCCCCCTTCACTGGAACTAACACACCAGGGAGACACAGTCCCAAGGCCACGCCTCCTCCACAGGAACTAATACACCACAGACCTACACCAATCCATATGCAGTTTTTCCAGCACATTCTGCTCATCCACGTCCCCTCTGTCCTCGCTGTAATCTCATCAGCCTGAATCGTGTATCTCTGCACATGGAGCGTGACACGGATGATGATTGTGACGAGGAGGAGGTGGTGAATGGGGAGGAGTGAAGTGAAAAAAAGGGAGCGATGCTGTCAGATGGCACTTCTCTAGGATACATGGCTGACCTTCCTCTCTCCTGATGAAGCGTTTACAGGAAAGAAAGTCGGCAAATCCGCTCTCTTTCTCCAACACTTATCGGCTGAAAGAACAGATTTCTCAGCTTGGGGGTGAATCTTGACGTTTTGAGGGGGATTCTTTCGAAAAAAACCTTTAAAATAAAGAAGCATTTGCTGACTTTTACCCGGTCCATAATCCTGCATGTACAGTAACTCCACCAGCTTCACTTTCTACAATCGTGTCTTTTTATCGTTCAGCCAGCAAAAGGAAAAGTGTGCACTTTTATGTCTTGTGACAGCAGCCGGAGAATCACAGAGGTGGTACGGTGAGCTTTCTCCTCTGGGATCAACACATGCTTATACAGAAGGAAGACGATCTTGTTCTTTTTCAACACACACACACACACACACACACACACACACACACACACACACACACACACACACACACACACACACACACACACACACACATACACACAAGCACACAAGCACACAAACACACATTTGCTGGAGGGACAGCAAATCCCAGAAAAGCCTCTCCCATCCAATCACAAGAACTCGGAATAATCTGTCCTTTAAAGTAGCTCTGATTCGGATCGTATTTGGGTCAAACTTGTTAACACAGCACTAAAATGACATAAAACATAATCCAATTCTGTACTTATATATAAAAAAAAGAAAGTGAATCTGGAGCATTGCTGAGCGTTTGTGACGTGAATCTCGGTCATTAGTCTTCAAGTTCCCTTCACTTGAACTGGGAGATCCAAACCTGCTCCAGCATCACAATGCTCCTGGGCACAAAGCAACAACTTCGATATGAATCTCACACAAATCTCCATAAGCAGACTCCAAAATCTAGTGGAACATCTTCCCAGAAGAGTGGAGGTTGGTATAACAGCAAATGTGGAATGAGATGTTTAAAAAATATTATGCTCAGTCTGATAGGAAGTGTTGTGTCGTTATGACAGGAATATTATCCAAGTGATCAAGTGATGAGGTTGAGCTGGGGACATCTATAAGTCCATTGGGTTTGAAAATCCAAAAGTAAATTGTTTATTGATTTCATGCACATCAACATTTGAAAAATGTGTGAAAATTTGCCTTATTTTGATAATGACACAGGTGTCGACATACTAGGAAAGTAAGAAAGAGCAAAACAACGATCTCTAAATGGAAATCAATCAATCAATCAACCAATCAGGTAAAAAGATGAGACCCCGTGTGACCACGTTCATAAATCCAGCTGATGGTAAATCAAAGTAAAGAAGCTCAGCAGTTCGGAAAATCCACGGGTTCTCATTTGGAACCTGATTAACGCCAAGTTGCGGATGATCTTAAAATTTGCGGGAATCCCGACGGGACCGAATGTTCAGGAAGGTTAGGAATAACATTTTAAACTGTGTATTTGTTCAACAATAAACACTATTTTGTTTATAGACATAAAGTCTGGATGAATTTAATAAGGTACCAAAAGAGCTGCAGGGTTGCATCTAAAATATGCGTATTTTTGGAACACTTTTTTAAATGAATGGAATTTTCATTAGTTAATTGCGTAAATGATTTGACAAACTGACGAATAAATTAATTTCACAGGAAGTGATGCGATCGCTCACTAACCTGCCACTGAGTTGGGCCTCGGCATGGCCAGTGAGGTGCTGTGGTAGGGTGCGAGTCCTTCTGAGGGTGGCTGAGCGGCAGGTGCAGTCCGGGGCTGGGGCAAAGATGGGGTTAGGGGTTCGCTGGGCACTGACGAGTCTCCACCAGAGACGGGGGCTACAGGTGGAGGAGCAAGATGGCCACTGTCTCTGACGGTTCCACCTCCACCTCCAGCACCATCTTTTCCCCACTCGAGACTGGATCCACAGCGCTCCTCGTTCTCACTCGAGCTGGTCACTGTGGCTGCAGGACCAATAAGAAAAGCGTTTGAATTAAAACCACATTAATCCGTGTTACAGGAACGAGGCGGTAGATGTGGTACGTTACAGTTATCTCTCGTCGTCCTTCTCTTTACTGCATCCAAATAAAAAGCACTATTCTGGGAATAAAAAAAACAGTGCTGGTGTCCTACTTCAAAGCTGAGGCAGACCTGAAATAAAGACAAGGCCGTCCCAGTTTCACCAGAACACAACTCGGGGGTGGCTGAGGGACACGAACACTCTGGTGAAACTGTACACACAATGGTGTGGGTAATGACTATATACACTGCATGCACACCTGAACTTTCCTTCCATCTGTGGTTCTTCTCCAAACTGTTACCACTACGTTGAAGGCACACAATTGTACTGGACGTCTTTGGATGCGCTGTAATAACATTTTGAGTTCACCTTTTAACTCGGAAACCCAAACCTGTTCCATCATGGCAGTGCACAAAGTGAGCTCCATGAAGATCTGGTGTACATGGTTTGGAGAGGAAGATCTCCTGCTATAGAGCTCTGAGGTCCCAGGTCTCCTCATCTTCTCACCTTCTACCTGACTTTACTAACACCATTGTGGCTGATGAACACAAATATTTATAAGCACGCTTTAAAATCTAGTGGAACATCTTCCCAGAAGAGTGGAGGGAATTATAGGAGCAAATCAGGACTAAATGTGGAATGTGATGCTCAAAAAGCTCATAACATTCTAATGACCAGGTGTCAGCTAACTTTAGTGTATATGAGAAGAATGACACACAAGTAACGATCACAGTAGCTCTATAGCAGGAGATCTTTCACCAGATCAAACACATGTAACGCTGATCTTCATGGAACTGGAACAGGTTTGGTGTCCATGGTCAAGTGAACGTCCAAATACGTTCTATACAAATGTGTTTGTGCTCACAGTTTAGGGAGGAACTACATATTAGGTGGTATCAAGAAGTTTCGAGACTAGATTTGTAACACGTCAACAGATGGCTGCATGCACAGTCATAGGGAGCACCGACCTTCATAAATCTGTGTGCCAAAAGAACATTGTCTTGGTGTGTGTTTCTTTCTGAACACCCCATTCCACATTTTATCCTATTTGCTTTTATAAGGACCTCTTCTGGGAAGATGTTCCACTAGATTTTGTCACACGGATGATAGTTTAGAGCTCAATAGCAGGAGATCTTCCACCAAATCCAACCCATGGAGAGCAGACCTTCATGGAGCTGGCGTGAACATCCAAAAGACGTCCTACACAACTTCGTGTTCACAGATTAGTGAAGAACCACATATAGCTAAAAAAGTCAGGTTTCCTAGTACTTTTGTCCAAACTAGCTTTAGTGTTTTACAGGATATAGCGCCCCCTGGGGGCTAGAGTGAAAATGATCTTACGTGTGGAAAAAAATCGCATTTAAATTGGCATTTTTCTTCTTTGTTGCATGTTTTATTTCTTTCTATATTTTATCGTTTCAAACATCCAGTGGGAGATCCACACTTTTGGTGGCAACAGAAAACACTGTCCTAATGCCCAAATCTCGGCCCAAGCTGATCACTGACCTTGTTCACGTTGGTGTAACTTTGGATTGTATACAAATATAAAACTGTCATGTACTAGTTTTAGTGCAGCCTCGTCGTTCGCAAAAACTCCGAACACAGAACTGTATTACAGATGGATTGCAAAAAAAAAAAAAAAAAAAACGAGCTCTAATTTTTGGCACAATGGCATGTTTTATTCGAGACTAGCGCAGTGTGAAGGGGCAGAGAGACAGGGATTCTGCTCGAGCTGTTGTTTTTGATGCTCAGCCTGTAATCTCAGCGTGGGATAGATGTGGTCTTACCAAGCATGACTCAGCCATCAGAAACACTTTAGAATTGTGTGTGTATGTACGTGTTGTACGTTTTCTTACCGATGATGCCGCTGTCTTTGCTCTCCAGTGTGGAGCTGGGGGTAGTGATGGTGGTGCTGGTGGTAATGGTGGTGCTGCTGCTGCATGGAGCGGAGCAGCACTGGGGCGGGGCTCTTTCTGCCGAACCCGAGCCGAGCACCAGGCTGGAACACGGGCTCTCGGCGCTGGGAGACGCCGTGCTGTCGGTCAGGGTGGAACACGGACTCGCTCCCTGACTGCTGACGATACACTGCGGAGAGCGAAGAACAAAACAACCGGCGAGATCAGACCTTTTTTTTTTCAGGATACATATCTCCCATTACGCAACATCTTTTCCCCTACACTTGCTTGACACTGTTCTGAAAGACTTTACATAGTGTGTGGGAAAAAGTGTGAAGTCTTTGATGGTTTTGGAGACATACATGTTTGTTCCCTTTGTTTCTATGCATCAAATGCACACACAAGAACTGGACAATAAATGAATGGAAGAAAGATCCATGTGCAAATGAGACGTTTTTGTGTCTAAAAGCAGAACTCAAATTACCTCACCCTTTTAGTCAAACATGGAGGTGGAAGTTTAATGGTTTAGGGTTGTTTTGGAGCAGGGAAAGTGAAAGGGACCAACATGGCAACCATTCCATTCTTCTCCATTACACCATGTAATTCCTTCTGGACTGCGGCTTATCGGAAGCGACACCGCAAAACTAGATGATGAGCCGAAGCGTGAGTTCTGGAGTGATATCTATCACGGAACGACCTGCCCAGTCACCGCACCTAAATCCTATTGAACTGCTCTGGGATGAACT